>JAWQEG010000605.1:0-316319 GCA_033782935.1 Petrolisthes cinctipes | reverse complement strand
GTTTATTAAATAGTAGCAACTGATAAGCTGAAAATGTACATATTACAATAAAACAATAATGGTAGTTAGGAGGAATCAGTAGCCTTCCAATTTACCAACAAGAAAATCCTCCCTTAAGGGGGTGCTGGAATAGCGGGACAGGCTTGGGGGGGGGTTTAGGGGTGTGTGGCAGTAGGGGACGGGCTTTGGGAGGTGCGGGAGTAGGGGGACAGGCTTGGGGGGGGGGATTAACGGGATTGCGGGAATAGAGGACAGGCTTTCTACCCACCCCAAGCCTGTCCCCCTATTCCTGCACCCCCCTAAACCCCCCCAAGCCTGTCCCCCTACTCCCGCACCCCCTTAATTCATTAAAGGATATACAGTATGATATAAAAGAGGAGGTGACACCACTTTTTTTGGCTGCTGTACAATAATAAGAGTTTGTTTATACACTGAATAAATACTTGTATACACCATGTCTTCTTCATTTTACACTCAGTCCCACATTGAAGACCACCAAATGTTTTCCCAGGCTTCTGTTATTCATTACCATACAAACAAAATGATTTACTGACCCTGTGTTAATAAAAAGGAGAGTGATATATTTATTCATTACCATACAAACAAAATGATTTACTGACCCTGTGTTAATAAAAAGGATAGTGATATATTTATTCATTACCTTATAGACTAAGTGATTTAATGACCCCTGTGTTAAAAGGATATATCCTATGTGCAAATTTTAATCATTTTCTATCCAGGGCTACTGTACTGTAAATGTAAATGATTTACTGATCGTGTGTTAATAGGACGTATGCACTAATTTTAATCATTTTATATTCAGGGCCTACTGTACTGTATAAATTTGGTATATAAATGATTTACTGATTGTGTGTTAATAGGATATATTACTTGTTACTTTTTTGTTAGATATTCTATGCCACGCTTCACCAGCAGATGGTGCTCTGCAGGGCTTCCCTCAATATTATTTAACACTATAATCACTTCTATTGTTCATATTATCCATGTCGTAACCAGCGAACAGATGTGTTTTCAATCTTTTCTTAAAAAATTAACTGCAATTATCACTAATCCGGGCATTTCTTAAAATCCACTTTAAAAGTTTCTTTAAATATTCTTTGTACATGCAAAAAAGTATGCATCACAGGTTTCATTTCTCAAATCTTCTGTCAGCCCCTGTCGGTCATGACTGACCATGGGTAAATATATCTGTCCGTTATTTTTCCCGACTCTGCTCGGCTTGAGCAGCGCCTCTTATGACTGTGTAGACCGATGCGAGAGTGGCAGTCACGGTCGCATAGATCGCATCTGTGTGTTGATTCTGGTCTGTTGGTTGTAGTTTCCTTTCTGTGAGCTCGCTTCTCTTCACCAATCAGCAGCTGCTTGTGAAGTGTGCTTCTCCAGCTGGCACGGTCAGCGGCGAGGTCCTCCCAGGAGTTGGTGTTGATGTAAAGCACCTTCATATCTCTCTTGCACACATCCTTGTACCTCAGCTGAGGGCGGCCAATGATTCTCTGTCCTGTGGCAAGCTCTCCGTAGAGGATGTCTTTTGGGATTCGGCCATCCTCCATGCGGCAAACGTGACCTAGCCAGCGCAGCCCGACGTTGTCTCAGTAGAGTGTACATGGTGGAAAGGCCAACGAGAGATAGGACGTCAAGTGTTGGTCACCTTGTCTTGCCAGGAGATGCCGAGTATGCATCGGAGGCTTCTGAGGTGGAAGGAGTTGAGCCTTTTCTCCTGGCGGGCATAAGTGGTCCATGTCTCACTGCCATATAACTAGGAGCTGAGGACGCAGACATTGTACACAGCCATCTTCGTCTTCACGGTCAACTTGGGGTTGGTCCACACTCTTGATGTGAGGCGAGTGAATGTTGTGGCTGCCTTCCCAATCCTCTTGTCGATCTCAGCGTCAAGGGAGAGGTTATCGGTGATGGTGGATCCAAGGTACGTGAACTGGTGAACAACATCGAGCTCATAGTCATCGATGGTGATGACTGGTGGTGCAGGTATGCCTTGGCCCAGGACGTTGGTCTTCTTCAGACTGATGGTCAGCGGGAAGTCTTTCAAGGCCTGGGAGAAGCGGTCCATCAGCAGCTGCAGTTCCCGTTGGGTGTGTCGCCACTGCAGCATCATCAGCGAACAGCATGTCTCTGATGAGGGCTTCTCGGACCTTTTGTCTTCGCTTTTAGGCGGGCAAGATTGAAGAGCCTGCCATCTGATCTGGTCCGCAGGTAGATTCCCTCTTGTGCTGTGCCAAATGCTTGCCTCAGAAGGAGAGCGAAGAAGATCCCAAAGAGAGTTGGGGCGAGCACGCAGCCCTGTTTGACCCCACTGCGTATGTTGAAGGGCTCGGAGAAGTTGCTGTTGAACTGCACAGTCTCCTTCATGTTGGAGTGGAAGGACTCAATTAAGCTGTGCAGTCTTGGGGGACACCGATCTTTCTGAGAGCCTTAAAAGACCATCTCTGCTGACAAGGTCAAAGGCCTTGGTGAGGTCGATGAATGTGACGTACAGGGGCATCCGCTGCTCTCTACACTTCTCCTGGAGTTGATGAAGGGAGAAGACCATGTCCACCGTGGACCTTTCAGCTCGGAAGCCACACTGTGATTCTGGGTAGACACGCTCTGCCAGCTTCTGCAGTCGGATAAGGAGGACCCGAGCGTAGACTTTGCCCACGATGCTGAGCAGGGAGATGCCCCTGTAGTTGTTGCAGTCGCTCCTCTCGCCTTTGTTCTTATATAGGGTAACGATCTTGGCATCTCTCATGCCCTGTGGCACAGCTCCCTCTCCCCAGCACTGGCAGAGGACTTCGTGCAGAGGCTGCAGTAGGGTAGTCTTGCAAGTGTTTGATGAGGTCTGGAGGAATACTGTCGCTGCCTGGTGCCTTTCCTGTTGCCAAACTGTCAATGGCCTTGCTGAGTTCATCCACGGTTGGCTCTGCATTGAGCTCTTCCATGACTGGCATGCACTCAATGGTGTCAAGGGCTGAGGGGGCCACAGTGTTTTCTCTGGAGTAGAGGTCGGAATAATGTTCCACCCATCTATCCATCTGCTGGCCTTGGTCAGTGATGATTTCCCCAGTGGCGGATTTGAGGGGGACAGTCTTGCTCTGCGTTGGTCCCAGTGCCTTCTTGATGCCACCGTACATCCCTCTCATGTTGCCCGTTGCAGCAGCCGTCTGGATCGTCTCACTGAGCTCTGTCCAGTACTTGTTGGCGCAGCGACTGGCAATGTGCTGGACCTTGCTCCTGGCAGCCCTGAGTATCTGCAGTTCCTCTCACTGAGTGATCGCTTGTACTGGGCAAGTACGGTGCGCTTGGCATCGATAACGGGGGTCATCTCTGATGCCCTGGTCTCAAACCAGTCGTGTGACTTCGAGGTTTTCTTCCCAAAGGTAGCCAGGGCGGTGCGGTGGATGGTGTCTCACAGAGTTTCCCACTTCTCTGTGGCGGTGTCTCTGGGCTGTGATGCATCGTACTCCTTCCCAAATGCCTCTGTGAACCGGTCTACAAGATCTGGCTGGGTCATCTTGCTGACGTCAATGCGTGGGATCCCTGGTTTCTTTGCACGGTGGAACTTTTTGGGTTGCAGCCTGATCTTGCAGCATACCAGGGAGTGGTCTGTGTCACAGTCTGTGCTGTGGTAAGAGCGTGTGTGAAGAACATTCTTGATGGTGGCACGCCTAACCAGGATCAAATCCAGTAGGTGCCAGTGCTTTGAGCGCGGGTGTCTCCAGGAGACCTTATGTTGAGGCTTTGTCTTGAAGAAGGAGTTGGTGATGCACAGGGTGTGAAAGGCACAAAACTCGAGCAGTCGCTGTCCATTCTCGTTCAGTTTTCCAACTCAAATCTTAGCATTATCATAACTGCATTGAAAAAACCACCTTGTAGAATTGAGTCTATGCTATTCAGTATCCATTTTCTGTGCTACTTTTGATTTTTTCAAACTCCTCTTGCATAACTATACAATACTTCACATCATTTGCCACATGCTCTAAATCAATTTTCTTAAACCTCATACAGCTTATACACTTCCTCTCAGTAGACGTACAATCCCTCATGTTATGGTTACCAGCACACTTAGCACATATTGGGTCTTCTCCCTTTGCTTTGGCTGAACATTTCTGGGCAATATGACAAAACCTTTGACAATGATAGCAGACCGTCGCCCTATATCTATCCCTCACAGAATAAACACCTCATTCCAATTTGACTTGATCACAATTCTTACGAATCAGCTCCCTTATCTCTGGATCACACCTAAGCCTAATACTGTAATATAATGCTTGATACCACCTGTAGCAGGCTTGTCAAAAAGTAGCTCCATTTTCGACTTTACGTCAGTAACTCCTTGTAAGTATTTGTTCCGATCAGCCAGATTTTCAATAATGATGTCTCCGGATTCTTCCTCCTTGTTTACATTACAAATAATTATCTTGGGCTTTAACTTCCTTACATTTTTTATCATCACATCAGGGACAGCCACAAGTTTTTGTGCTGCTTCATCTCTCCTCTTTTCATCCTCAAAGTTCATCACAATGTTTCCCTTCTGAGTGAATCTTGTGTTAACTATTTATGTACCATCCAGAGCCTGAGCAACTTCTTTCTTTTTATCCACAACCTTCGTCTTATCATCAGTCGACTTTACCACCGGTAGATTTTTCATCTCATTTTTCTTCTTCTTCTTCTTTACCACAGTGGCCCTGGTCTCACTCAGGTCTGACTCAGTGCTGATCACATCACCAACCTGACCCAACTCGGTCACAACATCTTCCATCTTCCCATCCACTAGTTTCTTCATTTGGTCTTGCATATCCTTCATCACTTTCTTCAATTCACTAATATCCTTTTCAACTCTTTTCAGACCATTATAGCACATATCACATGACCAGTTAATCAACTTGTTATTATCAGCCTTCTTCACTCCATTGGGGTGAACACATTTCAAATGTGCCCAACGAGTACAAGTTTCACAACCAATCCATTTATCCACTCCACCAGTTATATCCCCACAAGAATAACACCTGGCCATGATTGGCCAGAGTATTCAACAACTCTCTATTCAATTATTAAGTAAGGAATAGTGATGTACTGCCCCTTTGACGAGAAAATAACGAGAGCGCATATCAGACACGTCTGTCCACTACGACAGTCCACCACTCCTATGTGCTATTTTAAATCATTTTATATCTAGGATCTGCTGTATAATATTGAATTATTTACTAGACCTGTGTTAAAAGGATATAATAATATATGTACTAACTTTAATCATTTTATATCCAGGACCTACTGTATATTTAAGTTATTTACTAGGCCTATGTTAAAAGGATATAATAATTATGTGCTAAATTTAATCATCTTATATCTAAGGCCTACTCTATATTTAAGTGATTTACTGATGCTGTGCTAATATTAATCATGTTATATATTTTGACAGGAATCTACTGTTTCGTACTCTAGCACTCATCAGCGTCGGAGTAAAGCCAGTCTTTGTGTTGGAAGGAGAAGCTCCTCATCTCAAATGGGCAACAATTAATTCAAGAAACCAGAGAACACATTATGATAAATCTACAACGAAAAACAACACAGAGGCGTCAAAGAAAACAGCAACAAGGTCTCGTTTCAAGTCAGTTCTAAAGGAGGTAAACATTATTGTATTGTTGTTGAAATAAACCAGTAGTAAGTAGCTATTTTAAGAGGATAGGTAATAATATACTTTTGGCATATATTAGACCCATAGGATTAATATACAGTACAGTTAAACACAAGGAAGGAGGTAGACATTATTGTATTGTTGTTGAATCAAACCAGTAGTAAGTAGCTATTTTAAGAGGATAGGTAATAATATTTTTTTGGTATATATTAGACCCATAGGATTAATATACAACTAAACACAAGGAAGGAGGTAGGCGTTATTGTATCGTTGTTGAATCAAACCAGTAGTAAGTAGCTATTTTTAGAGGTAATAAATATATTTTTGATGTATTAGAGTGCCTTGATTCACCCATAGGATTAATATACAACTAAACACAAGGAGGTAGACATTATTACATTGTTGAATCAAACCAATAATTCCAAGCAACAGGACACCATTATGTATATTTACCCAATTGGTCCTCTTTCCTGGCATACTTTAGAGGAATCACGACACTCCAATGTACAGTTGGACACATGAATAGGTGGTACAGCCCAGGTGAAAGATACTTGTCCAATTTGAGTAACCAGTGTCTATTATCAGGTACATACTTGCTTTTTATTACCATCCTCAATACTGACTTCTGCCCCTCCTAATTACCAATCTAACCTAACCCAACCCAACCCACCTAACCTAACCTAACCTAACCTAACCTAACCTAACCAGTGTCTATTATCAGGTACTTGCTTTTTATTACCATCCTCAATACTGACTTTTGCCTCTGATGTCTCCTATTTGGCACTAAGGAACTTGATATTGGGAGAAATTGACCATCTTTCACTTGGGCTGTACCACCCATTCATGTGTCCAACTGTACAGTCAGCCTCAGGAATTCATACACAGAGCACTGGTTATAAGGGGTCTTTATTCTGCACATACTGTAGGCATTGTATGTTCTGCTGACTGTTCAAGTATTACACAAATAACATTACTAAAAAAAGTTTGGTGTTAGGAAAATAATGTACAGTTGCCAGAAAAGGAATTGCGACAAATTTAATGGAAGTTTAACCATAGTAATATCCACAACTATTTGTAGGGACTATAAGCATGTATAACAGAAGGAAATATACACATCCTTCTGTAATACATACTTATGATCCCTACAAACAACTATGGACATTAATATATTTAATGTTCTATCAATAGTTGTCACAATTCCTCTTTTGGCAAGTGTACTAAATTTTCTGATTGTTATGAACCCTTGATATCACAGTGGTGTATATGAATTCCTGAGGCCAACTGTATAAAACAAAAGTGTATTTCCCCCTTAAGGTGGTAATTCTTTTTTGGTACATTGGAGTGCCATGATTCCTCCAAAGTATATATGCTAGGAAACAGGACCAGAAGGGCAAAAAAATAATAATCTTCTGTTGCTTGGAATAGCGTGGATGATTCGGTTGCTCCAGATTTACCAACACAAAACTCTCCCCTTAATTATTATGCTTACACTGTAATACAACACACTCTCTCTTACTTACACGCCGTAAATACATCACACCTCTTTTAAACAGCTGTGTAAAGTGTACATTGAAGTGCTGTCATTCCTCTAAAGTATGCCAGGAAAGAGAACCATTGGATAAGTATACATCATGGAATCCTGTTGCTTGGAATAGTGTGGAGGAAACAGCTGCTCCAGTCTTACATAAATACATGACACCTTCTTTTTTTGTCACTCTTTTAAACAGTGTAAAGAGTTGTTGGATCTGTTGGGAGTGTCATGTGTACAGGCTGAGGGAGAAGCAGAGGCAACATGTGCATCACTATCATACCACCAGGTTAGAAACACATTATTTTTATTATTATTATTATTATTATTATTTATTATTATTATTATTATTATTGTTGTTATTGTTATTATTATTGTTATTATTATTATTATTATTATTATTATTGTTATTATCTGTATACTGTACCAGCTTCCATTCTGTCAATACTAACATGGTCAGTAGTGTAATGACCCGTCCCTGTCATTAATTAAGGGGGAAGTGTGGTATTGGTGAATTGGAAGGTCTGTGATTCCTCCTAACTACAGTATATGTACCAGGAAACAGACAACCTGCAACTCACACAACCACACTCGCCAACAACACAACATACACTCTCTAAGGGCATTGTGGGAAAGCCCGGTTCAGGCCATGGCCTTCCTCAGGAGCTCGGGGCTGCTCGGCCAGACAGCTTGAGGAACTTCAACAACAACAACAACAGACAACCTTTACATTACAATATTTTAATGAGGGATCTGTTTCATGGTATAGTTTGGAGGAATCAGTAACCCAACAGTTTACCCACAAAAGAACCTCCTGTAAAGTTGTACTATAAGTTCCACTCTTGTAACAATGTTGAACTTTAAATTCTACCTCTGTAACTAACTTTACTATAACTTGCACCACTATAGAGTTCTTGGAATATAATGCAACCCACTGAGTTGTAAGCTGTACCAAATAAGGCCGATTCACAAGACCCGTTTTGGTTCCGACTGACAGGCCGCCAGCTCGCCGTCGTTTAACAACTATGTATTCAAACTGACCATTCGTGGCCTGACTGACAATCACTGCAGACAGTCATTCGCCTGGCACTCTGGCAGTGGTCCATCAGAAAATGGACTCGTCACACTCGTCACACTTCCACCAGGCACCGTCGAGCCGCCGTTCAATGGGCCAGGTGTTCTCGAGAAGGAATCCGATCCGTGTCGGTCGGCCCAAGACCTTAAGAATACTAGAGTCTATTGGTCTTGGGTCGGCCTACGGATGGCTGCTGCCGGCAGGGTGAAGGGTCATGTGAACTGTTACATTAAAATACATTTAAAAATTGTTGACGGCGTCAAACCGGCAGCCTGCCTGTCGGAACCAAAACGGCTCGTGTAAATCGGCCTATAAACTAAGTGAGTGTATGTTTGTGTCAGGTAGTGGAAGGGGTCATCAGTCAGGACAGTGATGTCTTTCTGTACGGTGGCAAGACAGTTTTCCGTAACTTCACAGCAAGCCACTCCAAGGCTACACTCGAAAAATACAGGTAACGTATAGAAAACGAGGGATTACTGAATAGTGCTGAAAATTATTATTGTCTATAAATAAAATAAATAATGTATATTCACATACACAGGCTCAGTAAATCACTTAGTGTGTATGGTAATGGATAACAGAAGCCTGGGAAAACATTTGGTGGTTTTCAATGAGGGACTGAGTGTAAAATGAACTGGTGGATACAAGTCTTAATTCATTGTATATCCAAGGTCTATCAGTAGTATTGATAATAACTATTGTCTATAAATATATTTATATAGCATGGATGTGTTATAGGTTCATATGGGGTTTAAAAGAGGTAACATAAAAAATAATGATTGTCTATAAATATTTTTTTTATTCTAGAAGTTGACTATAAAATAAAAAAAATATTGTCTATGAATAACTTTTGTTTATATTTATTTAGTGTGGACTTGGTGGAGGCTTGTCATGGAAAACCGTGACTAGCTCAATTATTGCCTATAAATACAGTAATATTTTTGTATAGTGTGGACTTGGTGGATGGGATGCACATCTATTATTATATTTATTTAGTGTGGACTTGATGGAGGCTCATCTGGAGTTAACAAGGGGTGACATGATAATGTTGGCACTGTTGCTTGGCTGTGACTACCGACCTCAAGGTGTTCCAGGCATTGGTAAGGACACGGCACTCAAGTTTATACAGCTGGTTCACAGACAAGGAGAAAATGACCCCATAGGCAGGCAAGTTATTAACCCTTACTCACACACACATGGTTGTTACCATTGTAATATTGTATTGTACAAACTACCAAATGTCTTATGTAATATGCAGATTATTATCTGAAAGATGGAGAGAAGTTACTAAGAAACTGTTTGCATAGGAACAGGGTGGCATCAAGAGACACACACACACACACACACATGGTTGTACCATTGTAGTACTGTACTGTACAAACTAACAAATGTCTTATATGATATGTTGATTATTAACTGGAAGATGGAGAGAAGTTACTAATGAACTGTTAACATAGGAACGGGTGGCATCAACACACACACACACACACACACAAATGTTGGCTTCGGTCAACCAGACTCGGGACTGCTCGGCCAGACAGTCTGGGGAACTATAACAACAACAACAACACACAAATGTGTACCAATGTATTTATCGATTACATCACTATTTTATTTCCTTCCAGGTTGAAGTTGTGGGCAGGTGAACCCAGCACTGACCATCACAATATTAAACTGAGCTCCACAAAATGGAAGAATGGGTCAGAATTTTAATAATGGTATAGAAGTAGTTTAATTGTAACCAAAAGTGACATACAGTATAAATATTAAGGAGGAGGTGTGTACATTGTTGGTGGTAAATCTGGAGTAACTGACAAAAGGGAAGAATTGGTCAGAATATTTTAATTATGGTATAGTAGTCTAAAAATTGGAGGTAAGCGAGTCCTTCAAACATTGCCACGAAACACCACTTACATGAAAGGAGCTTGTTTTGTAGCATAGTTAGGAGGAATCAGAAGCTACCAAGTCTCACACATCATTACAGGGACCTTAAGGAAGAGGTGTGTACAGTGTTGGTGGTAAATATGGAGTAACTGACTGCTGATTCCTCCAAGTTTTTCCAAGTAATAACAGAACACCAATATTTTGATGAGTCTGGTCCTGTTTCCTGGCATACTTACTGATTCCTCCAAATTATTCCAAGTAACAACAGAACACCAATATTTTGATGAGTCTGCTCCTGTTTCCTGGCATACTTTAGAAGTTTAGAGGAAGAATGAAGGTTTTCTAATTTACCAAATGTGTATTGTATTGTATTGTATTGTAATGTGTATTGGTTTGATAGCTGGCTGCTCACTGTATAAACACCAATATGTTTCCTGGCATACTTTGGAGGAAGAATGAAGGTGCTCTAATGTACAGTTGCCCACACATGAATCTGGTACGCCTCGCTACTTGTGAGATAGCTACAACAGGAAGGAATGTAAGCAAAAGTTATAGTTTGTTGACAAGCAGACAGTAATAATATTTTACTGTCTGCCTGTCAACAAACTACATCTTTTTTCACTTTCATTTCTTTTGTAGCCACCTCACAAGTAACGAGCCATACCAGCTTCATGTGTGGCCAACTGTACCAAATGTGTAATGGTTTGATAGCTGGCTGCTCACTGTATAAACTTATAAAGGTGTAAAGAATGAGTAAGTGTAGGAGTGTTATTGCATTATTGAAATAGGAAAAGGCTCTTCGTTGCCTTATTCGTATTACAGTTAACTCTCATTTTACACTTGTATATTGGGTGTGTAATGAAACTGTGTACAGAAAACCTTCATTGTACAGTACACTGGTATTATGGGTGTTTAATATAGTGTACAATAAGTGTTTACAGTACATACATTCATTACACACATTCTATTTCACATACATAATGCTAGTGTAAAATGAGAATTGATTGTACAAAATAATATGAATTGAGCAACAATTAATAACACGACCGTATGGATGTTTGTACAGGAGTGATGATGACTTGGAATATGGTGTGAGGGTGAGGTTGGAGGCTGAACCAGACTTCCCTTTTACTGATGTTATTCACGAGTTTGAACGTCACCTCTCACCGCCCATCAAGAAGGTGGTGTGGCACCGACCCAATCTGGAAGGACTTGTGGTAAGGTCAAATGGGTCATATTCAAGAACATCTGTGGTGTAAACAAAGACGTGGTACAGTCGGCAGCATGAGTTGGCTTCATATCCTCCTGCGTATGTATTAGCTATAGTGATGTTGTAATACAATTTTAATGCAGAGATGACAATTATAGTTCTCATATGGTAAATTACTTATGCTGTCAGAATAAAAACTGGTTCAGAAAGCCACTATCTGGTTATATTAGCAATATTAAGTACATGAGATGGACCTGTACAATGGCTCTGTTGTTTTTCTATACAGTCATAGTACTGGTACCACATCTTTGGATGTTCTTGAATATGGCCCAATACTTTACTGGTATGCTTTAGGTCCATAGTCAGGAAAACTCAGTGTCAATATTAATACAGTACATTGTATTACTGGATATAAGTGTGTTCCCAAATTGGCATAAGTGAACAACAGCCTCTATATTAGTCAAGCATTTGTTGATGATGATGATGTCTTTACACTCCATCATGGACTCAGGTGCGGGGGGTTTTGGGGGGTGCTGGAGTAGGGGGACAGGCTTGGGGGAGGGGTTAGGGGGGTGCGGGAATAGGGGACAGGCTTTCTACCCACCCCAAGCCTGTCCCCCTATTCCCGCACCCCCCCAGTCCCCCCCCCCCCCCCTAAGCCTGTCCCCTACTCCCGCACCCCCCCAGTCCCCCCCCCCCAAGCCTGTCCCCTACTCCCGCACCCCCTTAATTAAGATCTCATATCACCACACTAGGAGTCCCAAAGTATAGATCAGTACTGAAGATCTTTCTGATATTTGTATTTGTGTTTCAGAAATGGTGCATGAGAAAGTTAGGTTGGGAAGCAGACTATGCTTTGGAGAAGATATGTCCAGCCGTGACTCGCTGGGTAGTGAGTAAAGGTTCACCACTCACCATACTACAGGTAGAATACAATAACTTTTCATTGAGTAAACAAATTGTGACACTCATTACTGTATTATTTTGTAGCTTTAGTGAGTAAAGGTTCGCCACTCTACAGGTAGAATACAGTCAATTCTCATTTCACACTGGGCTTATGTATGTGAAATAGAGTGTGTGTAATGAATGCATGTACTGGAAACACTTATTGTACACTATATTAAACACCCATAATATCAGTGTACTGTACAATGAGGGTTTTCTGTACACAGTTTCATTACACACACTACATTACACACCCAAAATACAAGTGTAAACTGAGAGTTCACTATACAATAACTTTTCATTGAGTAAACAAAATGTGACACTCATTACTGTTGTTGTCCCCGTAAGGGAAGTATTGCCTGCGGTGACGTGGGCAGTACTTTAAGGGTTATGGCGTCCCTTCGGCCCCAGCCAATCCTTTTCAGTTCTTCAACTATCCCTCCGTTCCTTTTCTTTCCTTCGTACTTGCTGTCCCACCTCTCTATCACCCCTTCCCACTGGTGAGGGCTGGTTCTATCCAGAAATGAGGAATTTGGCATCCTCTACCATACCCTGGCCTGTTCTGTCTGTCTCTCTTACTATTTCTCATTCCTTCTGGGTAGCTGACGAGATCACCCGATTGGGTGGCACAACAAGGAAGACTACAGACGTTGGGAATGTTGGCTCGGGGGTACATACCCGTGAACCAACAGTCCCCTCGTCTGTTGCCTTCGAAGAAACAGATCTCACTATCACCCTGACTCCCATTTGGGGGTCCGAGTATCTGCGCGGCTTCGGTCAACCAGACTCGGGACTGCTCGGCCAGACAGTCTGGGGAACTACAACAACAACAACAACTGTTATTGTTGTTGAAGTTCCTCAAGCTGTCTGGCCGAGCAGCCCCGAGCTCCTGAGGAAGGTCATGGCCTGAACCGGGCTTTCCCACAATGCCCTCAGAGAGTGTATGTTGTGTTGTTGTTGGCGAGTGTGGTTGTGTGTATTTCAGTCTTCCATAATGTGTTTAATAGAATGGGGTGCTGTGTTGCATCCCGGACAGGCATCCGCAATG
The DNA here is from genome assembly GCA_033782935.1 of Petrolisthes cinctipes. Taxonomy (NCBI): domain Eukaryota; kingdom Metazoa; phylum Arthropoda; class Malacostraca; order Decapoda; family Porcellanidae; genus Petrolisthes; species Petrolisthes cinctipes. Next base: position 302,976 of record JAWQEG010000605.1, on the reverse strand, counting down.
ACTCATTACTGTAATATTTTGTAGCTGTAGTAAGTAAAGGATCACCACTCAACACTCTACAGGTATAATAAATTATAATAACTACACATTGAGTAAACAAATTGTGACACTCATTTATATTTTGTTCAGATAAGAAAATTAGTTTAAAGTACATTTTGGTTTATATAATTGGATTAAACAGTGATTGTACAACTACGCAATAGGCTCTCAATATTAGATTAATACATTTAGCACCATCCTTTAAACACAGGCTCAGTAAATTAATTAGATTTTATGGTAATGAATAACCACACGAAACTAAATGCCAAATTATCAGGCAGTAGAGCTGGAGTCACAGGCGTGATTGCCTCTTCCAGAAAATCATCTGTGAGTATCTGTGAGTATAACAGAAGCCTGGGAAAACCTTTGATGGTCTTAAGGGGGTGTGGGAATAGGGGGACAGGTTTGGGGGGGGGTTAGGGGGGTGCAGGAGTAGGGGACAGGCTTGGGGGTTGTGGGGGGTGCGGGAGTAGGGGGACAGGCTTGGGGGGGGTGGTTAGGGGAGTGCAGGAATAGGGGACAGGCTTTCTACCCCCCCAAGCCAGTCCCTCTATTCCCGCACCCCCCTAACCTGTCCCCTACTCCTGCACCCCCTAAGTGAGTGACTGAGTGTATAATGAAGTGATGAGTAATGAATAACACAAGCCTGGGAATACATTTGATGGTCTTAAGTGAGTGACTGAGTGTATAATGAAGTGATGAATAATGAATAACACAAGCCTGGGAATACATTTGGTGGTCTTTAGTGAGTGACTGAGTGTATAATGAATAACACAAGCCTGGGAATACATTAGGTGGTCTTAAGTGAGTGACTGAGTGTAAAATGAAGTGGTAGTGGATACAAGTATTTATTCAGTGTGTATTCAGAGTCTACTGCTGTACTAACTATTAACATTTTTTCCACAGGCTGTGAGTGTATTGAAGCATTGTGTCAGACAAGGTGTACCATCCTGCCTAGTGGAATGGCAACTGTCTTGTCCAAATCTCAACCTCAACCAGAACCCAAACATCACCACTGTTGAACCCTTCCATCTCATCCAGTCCTCATTCCCAAATCTCGTTCAACAGTTCGAGGAAAAAACTGCAGCGAAAAAGAAAGGTGAGTGTACGCTAACTAACTTTCTCAGTACAGTGTATAAAAAATATTAGTACCAATATCTCTTTCTATAGATAGATATAGATAGACTTAATTTTTTCTATACGGTACTTAAGAAAAAAAAAAAAGCCATAAGCTGTATATAATAAGTACTTGATGAGATTGGTGAATAATTACCATAATTTGATATACTGTAGTAGTCTCACAAATATATACAACTTTCATACAAATGTCTTATTTTAAAACAGGGAAAGCCAGAAAGAAGGATAACATCAAGAAGAAAACAAAGAACACCTCCTCTCGTCAAACTCACCTGAAATCTGTTAGGGAATATTTTACTAACACACCAGAGCCTGCCACTCAGAGTACAACAGTGACAGAACAACAATGTGACTTAGATATCAAGACCTACAATGAGACTACAAAGGTAACAGGACAACAGATGTGTGACAATTACATGAAGACTTACAATGAGAGTACAACAGTGACAGAACAACAGCAATGTGACAATGATAACAAAACCCTGTCCACTAAGACTAAAACAGTGACAGAACAGCGATGTGACAATTACATGAAGGCCTACAATGAGAGTACAAAGGTGACAGAACAACAACAACAACATGACAATGATAACAAAACCTTGTATAGTAGTGAGAGGTTGACCAGTGTAACTTCAGGTATCAATAAGAAGGGAAGCTCTGTGACTGAAATGAACAAGGCACGAACCTGGACTTTTAAGAGTATGAGAGGAGAGGTACCAAAGGTGGATGGTAAACAAAGGGAGATTAACAAAAGAGAAAAGAAGGATAGTAAGCAAGAAGGGATTAGGAAACTAGAAGAGAAATATGGACAACTAGAGAAAATTGGAGATCAAGAAGAAGAGGAGAATGGAAAACAAGAGAACATTAGAGAACTAGAACTAGAAGAAGAGGATAGAAAACAAAGTGAACGAGAAGAGAAGGATGGAAAACAGGAGGAGGAAGAAGATGAAGATGATGATGATGATGATGATGATGCTGATCTGTCACTCATTATTAACAGAATCATAAATATAAAACTTCACAGCCAGCCATCTAGATCTAAGGTGACAAGTTAGTTAAGACTCCATAAAAACGAAAGTACAGTTGGCCCTCCATATAAGATGAATGAATTTAGTACATATAATTATATCCTTTTTTCATAGGGTCAGTAAATCACATAGTCTGTATGATAATGAATATATTTAGCACTGTCCTTTTAACATATGCTCAGTAAATCACTTAGTCTGTATGATAATGAATATATTTAGCACTGTCCTTTTAATATATGCTCTGTAAATCACTTAGTCTGTATGGTAATAAATAACAGAAGTCTGGGAATACATATACAGTACGTAGTGGTTGACGGACCGAGTGTAAAATGAAGTGGTGGATACAAGTATTCATTCCTTGTATATTCAGGATCTACAATAGTTCTATAGCCTCTATGAATGAAATGTCCACATAAACTGATGTGGTCATTAAACTGTTGATCTCTGTAATTTGGTTCAAGCATTTATTCAACAGGCAGCCTCACTTTCATTCACCTGTCTGTTGCAAGACTTTAGTATGTAAGGACAGTAACTGTGTCCCCTTGTCTGATGCCTTCGAAGAAACAGATCTCACTATCACCCTGACTCCCATTTGGGGGTCCGAGCATCTGCGCGGCTTTGGTCAATTAGACTCGGGACTGCTCGGCCAGACAGTCTGGGGAACTACAACAACAACAACTGTGGAACAATGCATATACAGTCATGAACCATAATAAGTTGTTGTTGAAGTTCCTCAAGCTGTCTGGCCGAGCAGCCCCGAGCCTCTGAGGCCTGAACCGGGCTTTCCCACAGTGCCATCAGAGAGTGTATGTTCTGGGGTTGTGAGCATTGCAGTCTTCCATAATGTGTTTAATCTTTACAACAGGTTATGGTAGTTTGTTTAAATAAATAAATAATGCAATACTAAGCTTTTTTTTTACCTTAATTTTATTATTATTATTAAAAAATTCCTGGATATTGGATAAATTCTCAAGCACTTGCAATTTTGATGATGATGTTATTTAGCTTATTTTCCATCCCAAATCATGAAAAAAAAAAAAAATCATGAATCAAACACTGGCTATAATTAGGGTTACTGGTAAACACAACCAAATCCACCTCCATTGATATAGACGTCTAGGACATTTTCTGTGTGTGTGTGTGTGTGTGTATTATGAATTTTGCATTGTACAAAATTTATGTTAACATTTAAAGGTATTTTTGTTGTGTCTGTCATGACCACGTACTGGGGTTAGCACTGGGAGGGAACACTGGGGACACATGTGGAATTCATCACTATATATGCGCTGTAAAATATGAAAATAAATATACAAATAAAAATATCTGGTGTGGTTCACTAATGGGGTCACCAATGTGGTATTATCTTTAAACACAAGCCAGGTATAAAAATATTTATTAATTGGTACATGGGTATCTATATACAATCTCAAAATGGTATGCACACTTGATAGAAATGTAGTGAAAAAATTGGTAGGAAATGTTATAGGAGTATAATTATATAGAGAGGGTAAATAGCTAGGTATAGTAAAAAGCACTAGATAAGGACGCAAAGTGCTAATAAATGGTGGATGGATAAAGCGCAAGGTAAAGATATTCTACACAAGTTAGGGCCGTATTCCAGAACATTCATGGTGCATACGATGGTGTAGTACCGGTACGATGACTCCATAGACACACAATACCACACCATCGTCAACACCAAACAAGAATGTTCTTTCATACGGCCCATAGTTTCAGTTCTGCCCCTCTATGTTGTCACGCTGTGTTCCGAGAGAAAAAGAAAAAAAATAATGAACATCTGATTTATAAATAACTAAAATTGCAATGTGTACTTGTCAGCCTGCTCCTAAACACATCTTTCACAGCACACTCCACTGTGGTGTATTCTCTTTGGATTTGAGACTGTCTCACTGATGTACAGTCTGCAAGAAAAGTATTGGGACCATTCTTACATTGAAATTAACTATATATTATAACAGCAAGAGCAAGAGCAACTTAAAGTAGTTGTATGTGGTAGTATGATGGTAAATCTGGAGGAGCAACTGCAGATTCCTCCATTAAACTATTCCAAGCAACAGTACACTATTATTATTTTTGTTCATCTGATCAAGGAATGTGAAGAACAAGATAACATTAAGGGGGTGCGGGAGTAAGGGACAGGCTTGGGGGGGGTTTAGGGGGTTGGGGGGGTTTTGGAGGGTGCGGGAGTAGGGGGACAGGCTTGGAGTGGGGTGCAGGAATAGGGGACAGGCTTTCTACCCACCCCAAGCCTGTCCCCTTATTCCCGCACCCCCCAACCCCCCCCCCCCAAGCCTGTCCCTCTATTCCCGCACCCCCCCCCCCAAGCCTGTCCCCTACTCCTGCACCCCACTCCAAGCCTGTCCCCCTACTCCCGCACCCTCCAAAACCCTCCCAACCCCCTAAACCCCCCCCAAGCCTGTCCCTTACTCCCGCACTGCCTTAATGTTATCTTGTTCTTCACATTCCTTGATCAGATGAACAAAAATAATAATAGTGTACTGTTGCTTGGAATAGTTTAATGGAGGAATCTGCAGTTGCTCCTCCAGATTTACCACCATACTACCACATACAACTACTTTAAGTTGCTCTTGCTCTTGCTGTTACAGGTACCTTGGGTGATTATTCCAGGGTTGGCCTTTGTATCGGTAGCTCCTGTAAATAGAAATAAGAAAAAACAATACCACACATAGCTATGATCCCCTCTACTTTTTGCATACCACATTTTTTCCAAGAACTCCTTCACAGCACCAATCATCTCATCTGTGGTCTGCTCACATAAACCTAACAGTAATACCATCCATTCTGTCCCTGTGAATTCCATTCCATCACATCCCATTTCAGTCAAGATGATCTGCATCATCTCTGTTCTGTCTCTGTCATACTTCTCACATCCCAGTATCACATGTTCTACAGCTTCATCCTCTCCTGTGTCACACATCTGGCATACCTTGCTTCGGAATTCACACCATCTATAACTTCTTGCATTCACCTCCATGCATTGAGCTCTGGCTCCAAAGAGTAGATCACCACCCACACTTCCCTCATACCACTTCACATACTCTGGACATTCTTTCTCTTTATACCATACCAGAGTTTCCTTTTGGTCTATATTATTTTTTCACTTTCTTAGCCCAATTAAGGCATTTCACTCTCATTTTTCCACTTTCTTGCTTCCCACTCTAGCCCCTCTCTATTTCTGCTCATCATTTTCCACTCATGCATATTTTCTCTACCATACCATTCATGTATAGCCTACCATTCTCTCACACTTCTTCCCCCATTTGCTATTTCTAATGTTCCACATATAAACCTTCCTTGCCAGTCTTGTATCCTCCATTCATTCCAGTCTTACTTTGTATCTAAGGGTCGCTTTCACAAGCAGTCTTTCTCTGAATGTAGGCTACTCCATCCCATATCACCTTTCAAAGCTGCTATCGCTGGCTCGCTGCATACCTGGATGCATTCAGTGCCATTCTTGCTACTCGATTCTTCCCCACCTCTAACTTGTCTGTCTCACTCTCCTTCCATGCAATCACTTACATGCCATACATAATGCTTGGGACAGCCACACTCTTCCATACTTCTCTCACCACATCATACTTGCTTGCTCTCAGCCTCGCTGCACTTTCCAGTCGTCCGACCCATTGCATGTTCGTCATGCTAATCTTTTCATTCTTGGTCTTTTCACTTCGATTAAGACTCAGCCATACCCCTAAGTACTTATATTCATCAGACTGTTTCAGAACACTCTCTCCCACTCTCCATGTGTGGTCTCTCTCATCATCTGTTCTATTCACAATCATTACTTGGCTTTCTTCATTATTAAATTTCCCATACTATATATAGTCGGTGAGCCAGTAGGGTTGATCGGTACCATCTGAGGGGAATAATGCTCAATTGCTCATAGTGATTTTTGGCAAGGAAAACATCTCTTGAGTTAGAAAAATTATGATAGCATTGTACAGTTGAGCAAGTAGAAAGTGCAAGAAAAATATGGCTGTATATGGCAACACCTTCACCACCACTCAAAGTTCAGCCAATCACATCCCACCTTACATTGGCTCTGGGTCCCTGTGATTCATTTATAGAGATACGAGGGCTTACTATAAATAACTGCCAGATGTTGCCATAGACAGCCATATTTTTCTTGTACTTTCTACTTGCTCAACTGTACAAGTGGTAGCTTTATGTGTGCTATCATGCATTTCATAACACTACAGTGATAATTTTGACATAGGGGTATAAATTAATCAAGTTATAACACATAGAAAGCTACCGCTGCTGCAATGCTATCATACTTTTTTTAACACTAGGGGTGTATGTATAATTATCTTGCCAAAAATCACCATGAGAATTATTCCCCCCAGATGGTACCGGTGGCCGAAATTTGGAATCCAGCCTGGCTCATGGACTATACCAAGGATAATAGACTATATAACTTATAGTCTATTATCATCCTTGGACTATATACCCACCTCATGGAAGGTATGTATGGGGGCCGTTGAAAAGGCGATCACCCCCAGATAATCAATAACATACAAAATAGTAAATAACGACAACAACGACAACAACGCGTCTTCCCGCTCTCGCCACCAGTTTCCCACCACATGTGTGATTTTTTTTAAGTAAGAAAAACCCGCAAAATTACTAAAAATAACAACTTTACAGTGACAACAGCTGTATATAAGAGGTGAGGCGGGTTATGGACATCATCATTATGTATTGATTATAACACCAGACATGTTTATTTACACAGATAAATAAAAAACAAGAATATATGTGTCCAAAGCTGAAGACGTTGGGTTGGAAGGCCGAGCTTGAGTTGGAAGTGGTCGCTGATGAATAATTAAGGGGGTGCGGGAGTAGGGGACAGGCTTGGGGGGGGGGTGCGGGGGTCGGGGGGGATTTTGGGGGTTGCGGGAGTAGGGGGATAGGCTTGGGGGGTGCAGGAGTAGGGGGACAGGGTTAGGGGAGTGCGGGAATAGGGGACAGGCTTGGGGGGGTGCGGGAATAGGGGACAGGCTTCGGGGGGGTTTTGGGGGGTGCAGGAGTAGGGGGACAGGGTTAGGGGGGTGCGGGAATAGGGGACAGGCTTTCTACCCAACCCAAGCCTGTCTCCCTACTCCCGCACCCCCTTAAAGTCACTACAGGAATATTTTCGGTATTTATCTAGTAGGCTATTGCCGTTTTGTAGCAGTGTTGCCAGATCCTGCTAGGTCCCAGTATTTTGCCCCGGTCATTTCCTGTACTTTACCACAGTTATTTCGGTAAATATTGAAAGAATTGCCGTTAATGGGTACGGTTTTTCTACCTTCATTACCCACTTATATAGACCATTCTAAGACTATTTTATTCTATGACATTTCCTCCGAAAATGCCCCCCAAGATAGGGCATATTCAAATGGGGCATTTTGAAATTTGTCGGACCTAACCTAACCTAACCTAGAACGCATCAGACTACCGGGACCTAACCTGGGCAAACTACTGGGAAATAACCGTGGTAAAGTAAAGGAAATGACCGGGGCAAAATACTGGGACCTAGCCAGATCTGGCAACGCTGCTACAAAACGGCAATTCTTTCAATAAATTCCGTTATTTCCTGGTAGTTTGCCTAGGTTAGGTCCCGGTAGTCTGATGCGGTCTTGGTTAGGTTAGGTAAGGTCAGGCTAATTTCGAAATGCCCCATTTGTATCTTGGAAATGGGGCATTTCCGAAGAAAATACCATAGAAGGAAAGTGGGTATTAGCCAAGCGTTTGTCCATAATCACTCCTATTAATTCTTTTCTGTCAAATATATTTCTTAATACACGTACGTCATTTTCTTATTGGTTATTTCCATCGCAAATGCATTAAATATAACCATCCTTAATTAATTGATTAAATTTTCTGCTGGTATTCGTTATGGCCACGTGCGGCATACCTATACAGCAGGAACCGGTTGTAGCGATTCAGTTCTCACCTCCGAATTAGTTCCACCAATAGTACCGGTAGTTGGTGTGTGACTGTGTGCCTTATATTTAATTTACTTAATTTTATTTATTTAATTTTATTTAAGGGGGTGCGGGAATAGGGGGACAGGCTTGTGGGGGTTTAGGGGGGTGCGGGAGTAGGTGTCAGACAGGCTTGGGGGGGTTTTGGAAGGTGAGGGAGTAGGGGGACAGGCTTGGGGGGTGCGGGAATAGGGGACAGGCTTCCTACCCACCCCAAGCCTGTCCCCCTATTCCCGCACCCCCCAAACCCCCCCAAGCCTGTCCCCTACTCCCGCACCCCCTTAAATTTATATATAATGCACTTGTTGTTCATTCCAGTCGGCAAATTAAGGCTTTAAAACAGCATTAGAAAGCAATTATATAACATTGTCAGTTAATATTAGGTACCAGTTCTAGAACCTGTTCCAGCAGTTCCTTTCGTCGGTTCCAGTATAATAATATCAATTCAAGATGACCGCCAAATGTTTACATCCAGGCTCCATAGATAGGTTAGGTCCCGGTAGTTTGCCGCGGTCCTGATTAGGTTAGGTTAGGTCAGGTGAGGTCTACCTAATTTTATTTAATGCATTGTAGTATTTTTCAGACGAGTCTAGTTCAAATATGGCGAAAATGAGGTGTTTTCGGAGATTGGGTTGGGGGGGGTGATATCTCCCAAAACACTAATTTGCAACGGATGTGAACAGTAAATTAATTAAAAACGCACTATAAAACATTGCATTCTGAAAACCACCAAAACAAATTATGGACAAACGCTTGACTATTACCGAAAATTGTCTTAGAATGGTACGAATTAGTGGGTAAAGAAGGTAAAAACATTGTAATAGAAAACGGTAATACTGTATACTGGATAATTACCTTAATAACAATATTATGCTTCTTTCTTTCATTGATTAGTTTGATGATGATATCTGGAATGGTCCAGTTAGGAGGAGTTAGGTTCAGACTTTTTCCAAAATCTGGGCCACAAGAACTGAGTTTGACCACCGGGACAAAAACCTTTCCAAAATCAGGGTCAAGAAAAAATATCTGAAAATTTAAAAGACTCACTTCGCTCGGGAATATAAATTATATGAACGTAATTAGGAACTGTTGACTCATTAAATAGGGAAAACTAATATGTTGTAATTATAGTACAGTATTTTATATATTATTGTTTATTTTCATAGATACCTTAGAAAAAATAAATTATAAAAGTGTGATTATAAACTGTTAGCTCATTAGTTACCGTAGGTTAAAAAATGATTATATATTGTAATTATTAAAGTATTATATATATTATTGTTATTTACTGAAGTAGAGGAAGTTATATTAAGTGTGTGAAAGTAAAAATTTGGTATATAAGGCCTATTAATAATTGACGTGAGATTAATTAAATAGATAGAACCGTGTTAAGGGGTATATTATATAATAACTCCAGCATCCATCAGTCCTAATAACCCTGACATCCATCATCAGTCCTAATAACCCTGACATCCATTGGCCCTAATAACCCTGACATTTATCAGTCTTAATAACCCTGACATCCATCATCAGTCCTAATAACCCTGACATCCATCGGCCCTAATAAACCTTATACCAGGAAACATATTATCAGAACCAGGTTGACGGAAATAATGGTGGCCTGTTATTGTTGTTGTTGTTGCTTGGAGTAGTTTAGAGGAATCATTTGCTCCAGATTTACCAACACTGTACTATCCCCTTAAGGAGGAAATTCGGTGTTGGTAAATTTGGAGCAACTGAATCCTCCAAACTATTCCAAGCAACAGAACACCATTATTTTTACTCATCTGGTCCTGTTTCCTGGCATACTTTGGAGGAATCAAGGCACTCCAATGTAACAAAAGTGAATTACCCCCTTAATAGTCATACCCAGCAGACATAATTTATGCAAAGATGCTAATGTATGTGATGTTAAATTATTACAGAAAACATGGGGAAAATGAAGAACAAGAAGGCAAATAAAAAAGGTAAGTCAATTATTATTATATTCTTAATCCCCCTGGGGTAGATAGGGCATTGGGGGGGGGGGCTACAAATATCTCCCCAGTGTCCCCAGCTGGGTGTCGTCGTAAAAGGCGACTGACCAAAATGGGCTTTCACTTTTCCAACTGTCCCGTTTTTTCACTTTTTTTTTTTTTTTTTTTTTTACCTCTCAATCACTTTTTTCCTGGGACTCCACATGACCTCGCTGTTGCGGTGCTTAATAGTACAGTTGCCAAGAGAAGAATTGCTACAAATCTTGATGGATCTTTAACCATAGTAGTATCCACAACTATTTGTATGGACTATAAGCATGGATAACAGAAGGAAATATACATATCCTTCTGTAATACATACTTATAATCCCTACAAACAACTATGGACATTAATATATTTAATGTACTATCAATAGTTGTCGCAATTCCTTTTTTGGCAACTGTACCTAATGCATTGTGTGGCGCATGTAATTTTCTGCAACTTGCAACTGTCCTGGATATGGAACTGTGGGCCTTATATGCAAGAAAATTGGTGGTGCTGACGATGGCGTGGTACCGGTACGATGACTCCATAGACACACTACAGAGCCATCCATCGTACCAGTACCACACCATCGGCAACACACACCACGGATGTTCTTGAATACAACCCTATACTTCACTACCATCCTCTCCTCTCAGTCTGTTGTCACCACCACCACACCACCACTGCAGCAAAACTAGACAATAGGCCCTTGATATAAGATGAATAATTTTATCACTATCCTTTTAACACAGGCTCAGTAAACACCTTACTTAGTCTGTGTGGTGATGAAAACGAAAGCCTGGAAGAACATTTGGTGGTTGGTCTTCAGTGAATGACAGTGTAAAATGAAGTGATGGATACAAGTATTTATTCATTGTATATTTAGGGTCTACAGTACGGCTCTCAGATTTACGCTCATGCATTTCTTGTTTACGTTTTGCTGTGTTGTGGCTTCTCTCAAGTTGAAGTTTTAATTTTATTTATCTGTTTTGCATTGTTTGTTTCAGGCATGGCGGAGCAGCCCCCGATGAGTGAAAAAGAGAAGAAAAAGATCGATAAAAAAAAATCCGAGTCCCGGAAAAATGACTCCATTAAGGTAAGTGGAGTGGCGGAGGTTTCTCACATTGTGGCTCTCTAGTTTTTTTTTTTTTTTTTTTTTTTTTTTTTTTTTTTCCCGACACTGGACATAGGCTCAATCAAGCCCGTTACCGTGACCCAGGTCAACTGCTACTCATACACACACACGTCACGACTTCCGAACTGGTACCCAGCCACAGAGGGAGGGAAGTGAGGGTTATTCCCAAATACTGCAGCTGTTATGGTACCAGCGAGGGTGTTTTATGACTTTCGGTGGCCTTATAGTTAATGCCTCAAACTCAAATTGGAAGAGTAAATATTCCCAGGCCCTCACAGTACAGTACAATGAAGTCTCATTTTACACTGGTATTATTTGTGTGTAATGAAACTGTACAGAAAACCCTCATTGTACTGTACATTGGTATTATGTGTGTGTAATGTAGTGTGCATAATGAAACTGTGTACAGAAAACCATCACTGTTTAGTATAGTACACTGGTATTTTTTTGGTTGTGTAATGTAATGTACTATAAGTATTTGCAGTACTGTACATACATTCATTACACACACTCAATTTAACCTATAGAATCCCAGTGTAAAATGAGAGTTTACAGTACAGTCGGCGGCAAAAGTCCTGTCGCCTCACTTGCTTCACCGAGGCACGCAATTTTCTTAGACTCGAGATTATTAGGTGTAGAAAACTTGCGTATTTCTCGAGTCCATGAACACTGTGCGTCTCGGTGAAGCAGGTGAGGCGACACGACTTCTGCCGCCTACTGTACATGTACTCTCAAACACAATATGTTTAATTTCATTTTCCTTAGCAGGCTACGAATACCTCCCCAATATCCCTGCTTGTCGTAAAAGGCAACTAAAAGGGGCTTTCACTTTTCCAACTGTCCCTTTTTTTCATCTATTACTTACCTTTTGTGATTGCTATCCCACCTCTCAATCATCTTCTTCCTCGGGCGCCATATGACCTCGCTGTTGCAGCGCCTAATATCAATCAATCAATCAATTTCCACCACCACATCAATACCATCACCAAATTCCAAAATTCCTCCCTTCAGCAACAATCCCAGAAGTTATCTTCACTTAATTAAATGTATGGAAATCATGAGAGTAAATTTTGAAATGTAGCACTCATTATTGTGGTGTGTGTGACGGTATTGCCTTTATATTAATGTGGATTCTTCTGTATTTCTTTTCCTTCCTTCTTCTTTCTTTTCTTTCCTTCCTTTCTTTTCTTTCATTTTATTCTTTTATTTATTTATTTATTTATTTTTTCATTATGCTATTAACGCGCATCATTTCACAGGCATCTCTCGATCGGGATGAAGACGAGGTGTTCCAAAGCACCCGGAAGACAAAGAGAAAGTACGAAGACATTGTCACTGCACCGGAAACCTCACCAAAGAAAAGCAAGAAAAAGAAGAAATTGAATAACATGGAGGCACTGTATGACAGCATGAAGAGCCCCCCAAGTACATCAAAAAAGAAGAAACAGAAGAATAGTGATGATAATGTTCCACAAAACACACAACCAACCAAGGTGAAGAAGGAGAAAAAAATGGTCGATGATAATCAAGACTTTCCGGATGGCAATATGGAAGATTTGGAAAAGGAGAATACTAACACACCTACTACCAAATCAAAGACAAAGAAGAATATGTCACCTATGGTAATGTTGCCCAGACTGCCCGAGACAGGCAAGGAGAAACCTGTGACCCCTGTACGTAGGACGCCCAAACTGGAAGAGTTTTCTCCGCCGCGCGTTATGAAGCGACATCAAGAACAAGAAGATCTTAACAGTAGTAGTAGCAGTCCAAGGAAGAAGAAGAGGAAATCAATGTTAGTGGGAGATGCATCAAGCAGTGAGTTACCGAACCCTTTACTGAAGGTCCCCAAAGTCAAGGATGACCATCACATCAGGGGCGAGGAGGAAGGTGAGAGGCCGCTGCATACTTCTATAAACCTAAGTAATTAATTAGTAAGGGGTATAGGCTAATACAGTACACCCTTGATATACAGTGAATATATACTTGTATCCACCTATTCCACCATGTCTTCATTTTACACCCAGTTTGTCCCTCATTCAAGATCACCAAATGTTTTCCCAGACTTCTGTTATTCATTACCATAACAGACTAAGTGATTTAATGAGCCTGTGTTGAAAGGATGTATATATGTGCTAAATTTCTTCATCTTATATAGAGGGTCTAATGTATTCATACAGTGGTGTTATATATAATTGTTGAGAGCCTGTACCTAATATGACCTTGTCCTTAAATGTGCAAAGTGAAGGGAACTGCATCATAATACAGTATATACATGTATAATATTGGATTTTCCCTGACAAAGTTTAGAATATGTACAGTTGTGGACAGATACAAGTTTCAATACACACGGATAATTCAAACAAATTGCTGATAGGGCTCATCAGTCTAAAATAGGTGCTGTGGAAATGAGTTACTTGAGAGGAGCATGTGGACTTACTAGGTGGGATGGAGAAAGTAATGAGAGTGTGTATGAGAGATATGGTATGAGTGAGAAGGCAATTGGCATTGAGTGTGGAGTGGTTGAGAGAGTGAAACGTGATACATTGAGGTGGTTTGGACATGTGGAGAGAATGCAAGGCGAGGAATTTGTAAAGAAGGTGTATGGAAGTGAAGTTGTGGGACCTGGTGTGAGAGGCAGACCGCCGGTTAGATGGCAGAACAGAGTGGAAGAGTATGTAAAGGAGAGAAACATGAGGGGTAGAGGAGGGCTTGACCAAGTAAGGAGGGAGTGTTGGAACAGGGAGAACTGGAGACACTTCTGCCGTGGCCACCCCCTTGGGGGGAGTTCCCGGAGGGAACGAGGCGTCGGAGCTATAGATAGATAGATAGCTTGTAGGAAATTGGAAAATGGTACTAATTCCTGTGTGTATGTTTGTGTGAGAATAGTCCAGGACCGTACAGTTGCCCACACATGAATCTGGTATGCCTCGCTACTTATGAGATATATACATACAACAGGAAGGAAAGTGAGCAAAAGTTATAGTTTGTTGACAAGCAGACAGTAATAATATTTTACTGTCTGCCTGTCAACAAACTACATATTTTTTCACTTTCCTTTCTTTTATAGCAACCTCACGAGTAATGAGCCATACCAGCTTCATGTGTGGGCAACTGTACAGCCGACAGCATAAATTCGCGTCCATCTCATGTACTTAGTATTGCTAACATGCCCAGATAGTTGCATTTTGAACCAGTTTTTATTCCAACAACATATGTAATTTACCATATGAGAACTATATCTGTCATATCTGCATTAAAATTATATTACAACATCACTATAGCTAATACATACGCAGGTTGAAATGAAGCGAACTTATGCTGCCGAATGTACATGAGGCCATATTCAAGAACATTGACAGTGTTGATGATGGTGTGGTACCACTATGATGACTCCATAGACACACCCACTAGAGAGCCATGACACCGGTACCACACCACTGTACTCACCACGAATGTCCTAGCACACACGGCCCACCATCATCATTATAACACCAGACACTTTCCATTCACAGTTAAAAAGATTTGGAGTAAGGATGAGACGAGGGCACTGTTAGACCGCATCGAGGAACAGTTACCACCCAAGGACCGTCGTGGTTACCGCACCTGTATGAACAAAATGGACTGGGGCAGTGTGGCCACTGACAACCGGTCAGACGAGGAGTGTAGACTAAAGCTCCTCAATCTCATCTCTAGATTTCTAAGGCTTTTGTGAGTTTGAAGGTGGTACAGTTAACTCTCATTTTACACTTGTATATTGGGTGTGTAATGAAACTGTATACAGAAAACCCTCATTGTACAGTACACTTGTATATTGGGTGTGTAATATAGTGTACAATAAGTGTTTACAGTACATACATTCATTACACACACACTATTTCACATACATAATGCCAGTGTAAAATGAGAATTGACTGTATTATTAAACTTTTTCTTTGACTAGAGGTTCTCTTCATTGCTTAATTCCAATTTGCAATTCGCAGTGCGAATTTAGCGACGAGAGATTTTTTCATCATAAAGTTAAATAATAACTCCCTTACAGTTTTCATTTTGTCTTCACCTCAATTTACTATTCTATCCAGACTGCCGTTATATGTATTCTAGCTGTTATTGTTCCGAAGCCAATGATTGTGTGTGTGTGTGTGAGAAAGAGAGGGTGAGTGGTTCAAGAGGGCTGGTGATTGCATGTGTGTACTTGTGTTTGTGTTTGTGTGTGCACGCGAGATGGTGAGTGGTACAGTCGCGGTCAATAATAATCATCCACATATGGGTATCTCAAACAATTTACTGTCTAATGTTTTCACGTTCGCATATGATGTTATTGTTTTAAGTAGTGCCTAGCTGCTTGTAGTAAATTAAAAGATGGTAGTTAACCTATTTATTGGAAAGGAACAGAGGGAAGCTGTCAAACTCTTACGTGAGTTACCCCTATATGGATGATTATATTTGACCGCGACTGTACAAGAGGGCCAGTGACTGTGTGTGTACGCGAGAGAAATGGTGATTGGTTCAAAAGTGCTGATGATTGTTTGTGTGTGTGTGTGTGTGTGAGAGAGAGAGAGGTGATTGGTTGAAGAGTGACGTTGGCATTGTGTTACCAGGACAATGAAGGAGATGATGCAGAATCTGAGGAATTTGGTGGATGAAGGTCGTGCCCAGAAACAGATTCGTCGTCCCTCGGCCCTTAACCTCTTCACGAAGCATTTCCTCTCGCCAAGACAAAGGGAAAAGATCAGGGCTAAGAATTCCAAGGTAAGTTAGTCTCTTGTGTGTCGTACAGAAACCGCCCACTTCAGATCTCGGGCTTTGACTCAGGTGTTGTGGATTGTGAGTGTTGTACTTGCAGGTAAAACAAACTGCTATAGTTAATGATAGTCTGCATTAATCCCTAATACTGTATGTGTTATCCGTAGAATACTTTCCACTTTTAAATTATTAGCATTGGAAGCATGACACAACATAAGAAATTGTCTTCTCTTGAATATTGAACAAGGATATTAAAGTCAGGAGTTAATTTGAAATTTTATCAACCTGAATTTGTAGGCTCTCGATATAAGATTATTAAAAAGTTTGGACTATTCTTTTAACACGGGCTCGGTAAATCACTTAGTGTGTATGGTAATGAGTAACAGAAGCCGGGGAAAACATTTGATGGTGTTCAATGAGTGACTCGAGTCTAAAATGTAGTGGTGGTTAATGAATAATACAATCCTGGGAATACATTTGGTGGTCTTCAGTGAGTGTAAAATAAAGTGGTACAGTTGGCCACACATGAAGCTGGTATGGCTCGTTACTTGTGAGGTGGCTACAATGAAAGGAAAGTGAAAAAAGATGTAGTTTGTTGACTGGCAGACAGTAAAATATTATTACTATCTGCTTGTCAACAAACTATAACTTTTGCTCACTTTCCTTCCTGTTGTACGTATCTAGCAAGTAACGAGGCGTACCAGCTTCATGTGTGGGCAACTGTACATACAAGTATTTATTCTCTGTATATCGAGGGTGTACAGTTGCGAACATTTATAACTGGTACAGTCAGCGTTGTCATTCCCCTTTTCCTGTACCAGTTATAAGTGGTGGCAATTGTACAGTTGAGCAAGTAGAAAGTGCAAGAAAAATCTGGCTGTATATGGCAACATCTTCAATACCACTCAAAGTCCAGCCAATCATGTTCCACCTTACATTGGCTTTGGATTCTCAGTTATTTATTCATAAGTATACGAGGGATTATGCTACAAAAAACTGCCAGATGTTGCCATATACAGCCAATTTTTCTTGCACTTTCTACTTGCCCAACTGTACATACTGTATAATTATTATTAATGTTGGCAGGAACCAATGCTGTCGTTTGTCGTCAAAGCGTGGCGGAAGCTGCCACCGGAACAACAACAAATATTCAAGATGCAGGCAGAGGAAAAGAAGCTAGAGTGGGACCGGATGACAAATGGACCAAGGTAAGTACAGTTGGACACATGAATGGGTGGTGGTACAGCCCAAGTGAAAGATGGTCAATTTCTGCCAATATCAAGTTCCTTAGTGCCAAATAGGAGACATCAGGGGCAGAAGTCAGTATTGAGGATGGTAATAAAAAGCAAGTATGTACCTGATAATAGACACTGGTTAGGTTAGGTTAGGTTGGTAATTAGGAGGGGCAGAAGTCGGTATTGAGGATGGTAATGAAAAGCAAGTACCTGATAATAGACACTGGTTAGGTTAGGTTGGTAATTAGGAGGGGCAGAAGTCAGTATTGAGGATGGTAATGAAAAGCAAGTACCTGATAATATACACTGGTTAGGTTAGGTTAGGTGGGTTGGGTTGGGTTAGGTTAGGTTGGTAATTAGGAGGGGCAGAAGTCAGTATTGAGTATGGTAATAAAAAGCAAGTACCTGATAATAGACACTGGTTACTGAAATGGGACAAGTATCTTTCACCTGGGCTGTACCACCCATTCATGTGTCCAACTGTACTTTCATTTATATTTTAAAAGGGGTGGTATATATATGTTTGGTGCATTGGAAGGCCTCGAGTCCTCCCAAACATGCCCGGATACAAACAGGACCAAATGAACAAAAATAATGGTCCTTTGCTTGGCGTAGTTTGGAGGAGACAGTTGCTCCAGATTTGCCACGAACAATCTTATCTCGCCCTTAAATCGGTAACCCAAGTCACTCACTGTCATTAAGGGGGTGCGGGATAGGGGGACAGGATTGGAGGGGGAATGGGGGGGTGCGGGAATATGGGACAGGCTTGGGGGGGGTGCGGGAGTACGGGGACAGGCTTAGGGGGGGTTAGGGGGGTGCGGGAATGGGGACAGGCATAGGGGGGTTTTGGGGGTGCGGGAGTAGGGGACAGGCTTGGGGGGGGGGGTTAGGGGGGTGCGGAAATATGGGGACAGGCTTTCTACCCACCCCAAGCCTGTCCCTTCCTCCCACACCCCCCATAACCCCCTAAACACCCCCCCAAGCCTGTCCCCTACACCCGCACCCCCTTAACACTAAGGCATGTACAGTTGGCCACAGGAATTCGTACACACGCTGCTGTTGCTTTCAATGGATTACAGCATATAGAAAATGTCAGACTACATAACTGTAATACAACATTATTATTATTATTATTATTATTATTAGGTTTATTATGGTTTGTTGTTTTGTAATGTAAAACTGTGTAACTGCAATACAACATTATTATTATTGTTATTATTTTCATTATTATAATTATTATTATTAATATTATTATTAATTTTTTTTTTTTTTTGCTAATCACCTATTATTATTATTATTATTATTACTAAATTTGTTATTTTGCTAATCACCGAGTTACTTGTTTTACCATTCATTACAGCATTTCCAGCACAATGAATGAACTCTCTTTTCTTATATACTGTGTACGAATTCCTGTGGCCAACTGTATACTTTAGGGGATACTACACGTTTGGTTCATAGGAGTGCCGTGAGTCCTCCAAAGTACATCAGGAAACAGGACCACATGAACAAAAATAATGATGGCCTGTTGCTTGAAATAGTTTGGAGGCATCAATTGCCCCAGATATACCAACACTATATTCTCCCCTTAAATTAACTGGGCCGTAATGCAAGAATATGGAGGGAGAGGGGCCAGAGGATTGGAGGAGAGCCATAATTGTACCTTTATATAAGGGGAAGGGGAGTAAGGATGAGTGTGATAGCTATAGGGGAATAAGCCTTCTCAGTGTACCGGGGAAGGTGTATGGGAAGGTTCTTATTGAGAAACTGATTGAAGTAACAGGGAATAAAGTTAGTGAGGAGCAGGGAGGGTTCAGAAAGGGTAGAGGATGTGTGGACCAGATATTTGCATTAAAATCGATAGTGGAGAAATATATTGGGAAGAGTAACAAGTTGTATGTTGCCTTCATGGACTTGGAGAAGGCATATGATAGGGTTGATAGGAGAGCTATGACAGAGTTGTTGAGAATTTATGGTGTTTGGGGGTCTTTGCTAAAAGGCATTGAGGCCTTTTAAGCAGATGCAAAAGCATGTGTACGGGTAGAGGGTGATCTAAGTGAGAGTATTAATATTAGTATAGGGCTGAGACAGGGGTGTTTTATGTCACCATGGCTGTTCAATATATATATGGATGGTTGTATGAGAGAGATGAAGGCCAAAGTGAATGGTCTGGTGGTGAAGTTGAGGCTGAATGAAGTAAATTGGTCCTTGGTGGCAAGCTTATTTGCAGATGACACTGTGTTGATGGCTGAGAGTGAAAGGGAGTTACAGAGAGTGGTAGACGAATTTCAGTCTGGGTGTAAACGAAGGAAACTGAAAGTGAATGTTGGTAAAAGTAAAGTGATGGTATTTGAGAGAGCAGAAACTGAAGTGATTGACTTTGCTACACCTTACAGAGTGGGAGTACCAACTGGGACGAAGTGTGAGATAACTCTGAGGGGTGAGAGGATGGAGGAAGTGAAGGAGTTTAAGTACCCGGGTACAGTTATGTGTAAATATGGAAGTGTGGAAGGAGAAATTAGGGAGAGATCAATGAGGGGTAGACAGATCATAGGATCACTGGGGAGGATTATGAAGGGTAGAAGTGTGAGTATGGAAGTGAAAAGGGGACTACAAAATAGTATAATCCTGCCAACACTGACATATGCATCAGACATGGACATGGAGTAGGGCTCATCAGTCTAGAATAGGTGCTGTGGAAATGAGTTGCTTGAGAGGAGCATGTGGACTTACTAGGTGGGATGGAGAGTGTGTATGAGAGATGGGGTATGAGTGAGAAGGCAATTGGTATTGAGTGTGGAGTGGTTGAGAGAGTGAAGCGTAATACACTGAAATGGTTTGGACATGTAGAGAGAATGCAAGGTGAGGAGTTTGTAAAGAAGGTGTATGGAAGTGAAGTTGTGGGACCTGGTGTGAGAGGCAGACCGCCGGTTAGATGGCAAAACAGAGTGGAAGAGTATGTAAAGGAGAGAAATGTGAGGGTCAGAGGAGGGCTGGACCAAGTAAGGAGGGAGTGTTGGAACAGGGAAAATCCCCCCAAATTGGGGTGAGTTCCCGGAGGGAAAGAGGCGTCAGAGCTATAGATATTGGTGGTGGTGTTGATGAAGGTTATGTACCGTTACAATGACTCTGTAGTGGTGTGTGTAGGCAGTCATTGTACCAGTACCACACCATTGGCAACACCATCAGTATTCTTGACTACCAGACTCATTTCATAACCACCCCTTCCTTCCTTTTTTCCTTCTTTCCTTAATTCCATCCTTTCTTTCTCACTCCCCTTCTTCCTTCCTCCCTCCCCTCCTCCCTCCTTTCTTCCCCTCCTTCCTTCCTCCCTCCCTCCCTCCCCTCCTTCCTTCCTTCCTTTCTTCATACTTCCCTCCCTCACCGGACACCCATGTTTAGCGACTGCAGTCCATATGCAAGGACATAGATGGTGTTGGTGATGGTGTGGTACCTACCAGTACGATGCCTCCACAGACACACCACAAAGCCGTTGTATCGGTACCACACCATAGTCAACACCACAGATGGATATTCTTACAAACAGTCTTACCTGCTGGCTGCTGTTTGGATTAATCTTTGGTAAGTTTCTACCACTGCCAGACGACATTACAAAAGATAATCTGAAATTTACTGAACAATTCTGCCCTGGACTACTGTACTGTACCTTACATGAGCCATTTTGTTTTATCCTTTTTCATTCCTCATTTCACATAAGCTTAAACGCATATTATTCCTTTGCCGTTCTGTCATTAGTTTTTTACGCTGAAACGTATTGCTGACGGATTTTCTCGTCTTAGAATAAATCTATTAAAATTAAATGTTTTCCCACCCGTATTGTGTTTGATAACGGGCACTCTGTGAAAGGGAGTGTCGCCAATTCCTCCATCCACAAACTACCGAAAGGTTTGCGAGATTCGCCAGATGAAATAATTAGACATATTTTTTATGAGTATACTAATAATTGGTTGTTGTATACCTTCTTTTTACCATAGAAATATTCAATACTATTTTAGAAACTTTTAAATACTGTACTTAACGATATGTAGGCATAAATAATGAAAGGAACCTAATGTAGATAAATCAGCTGTAAACATACGACGACGACGACTCGCGTCTATTCTTCACATTTTATATTTAATTTATTTGATTTCGAGTCACAATCTGTCAATATAGCAAAGCAAGAACTCATACACTGGCTGAATTTGAATTGTGTACTCACTCTGGCAGCAGTGATACCAGGTCTCTGTAGTTGCAGGTAATGAAATAAATAATCTGTTACATTATATTTAAGTACTAGCTTGGCATTGCACAAATAGTAAATCACTTGCTCAGTAATATTAGTAAGTAATTTACCAGGTAAAATTGTGGTATACAGCCTAACTTGAATATAGAAATAGACTAAAAGGCTACAGAAAACGTAAGCAAGGTACGTCTCGTACCTGGCAAAACTGTGCAGCCCAAGGTGCAGCCTTTGTATTGTAAATTTCGGTACTCCAATCAATCTCGGTAAGCAAATTTTCGGTGTAATGAAAATTCGGCTACCATTTTTTCAATATTTTATGCATATTAGTCAATGACATTGTTTCGTAACCTGCCCAAACATTCATTCGCTCGTTATGCATCAATTGGAATTTCAGTTCCAAGAAATGTGTAGTTTGAACACAAAATAAAATTATTTATGACCGTTTCGATGACTGTATGTATTTGGCTTTATTAATCTTTATAAACCACCTTATTGCAGTAAGTCTCACTTCGGAATATAGTTTAACTATCTATCAAAATATTAAAGAGGTAAATAGACTTCAATTGCTTATATTTACTACAAGAAGCATTTTATATCGAAGGCACTTGGTTCTTGTCGATACCCTTGTACCTGGCGAATTAATTCATCTGGTGAATCTCGCAACCTTTTGGTAGTTTTTGGACGGAGGAATTAGTAGACGCCATTTTCAGTCCCACTGTCCTCTCAAGACACTCCCAGTGCTTACATAGGACATGCAAGTTAGGCTATTGTGAATGAGTGGAAAACAGAATAAAAGAAAATGCTCTTTAATTTGGTATTTTTTACCAGTTTTGATTCATAACAATGCACTAAATCATATATGGATGGAAAGGAAATCTATTCAGCTATGCTATTGAATGATCATATTTATTCTATCTTTATTATTCTTTGTTGTCATACTTGTTCACCTGTAGGGTGTAAAATATTTGCTTGTTGGATGACATTCTACGCACCGTTATTACATTTTTGTTTGTGTTCATTGCTTTTCTAAACACAGCATGACAGTACAACTTCCACGTTTTATTAAATGACCAGAATCAGCTTCTGACTGTCATTAGTAAGTGAACTACGAGTGGTAGAATAAAAACATCTATAAGCGACCACTCACCCAGCACGAGAGGAGGTGCCCGGTGGCATATTCGTGAACTCTATACGGGTATATGTCAGTGCTTGATTTGGTTAGGTTAGGTTAGGTCCAGTTTAGGTTAGGTTAGGTTAGGTTAGGTTAGGTTCATTTATGGTAAAATAAGCTGGGAAAGAGAATGAAACTATTTCAAAGATTATCCCATGGTTGATTTTATCGTTATAACCCAAACGTTATTCTCCTTCCAACCACCACCATTTTGGCCCAGCAGTAAGCGGTGATGCCATGTAGCCCGCCAGACTTCACGAAAATGCGTGCCAGTGCCGTGTGCTGCTCGTTTTTAACATTCGTTTGATGGCATAGGGTTCGGGGGGTCTTTCTCTTGTGCACGAAATGAAGGGCTACGTATTCCCCTAAACTGTGCCATGAAACAGACCCACCACTCCTATACTGAGGATCTGGACTGTTTTCTGGCATTGTTTGGAGGAATACATAGCCCTTCACTTTGGCCTTTAAAGAGAGAAGACCCCACATATATCTCAACGGACTTTTGTACTATTATTATTATTATTATTATTATTATTATTATTATTATTATTATTATTATTATTATTGTTATTGTTATTATTATTATTATTATTGTTATTATTATTATTATTATTATTATTATTATTATTATTATTATTATTATTACCTTATTATTACTACTGTGTTAGTATTGTTATTACTGTTATTATTATTATTATTACCATATTAGTATTATTATTACTGTATTATTAGTATTACCTTATTAGTATTATTCATATCCCATAACAACTAATTACCAAACCTAAATATATTTTTTTATCATTTCAGGAAGTTAAATAGAAAGATAAAGACTGGTTTGGTATTATCACCATATAAGGTATGTGACGTGTGGTACAGTACTTCCTTTATTGTATGATGTATTATTATGTGTATTGTATATATCTACAAATATATAAGACCAAAAAATGACTAAAGTAATGAATAACTGGTCCGTCAGCAACGAGATGTCCTTCAAATACAATTTTACCCATAAGATTAACTGTTGCGATGTTGACTATTGCGGCTCGCACTGTCCCCCTATTGGTCGCAGATTTGGAGGGAGTACTGTAGGTTGGAGGAATTATAGACCTTTCAATTGTCCAACAAGAAAATCTCCCCCCTAACAAAAATAACAAATGGTGGCCTGTTGTTGTTGCTCAGAATAGTTCCGTACCACCCCCTCAGTCAGTATATAATAAAAAAAAAAAACACCAACCAACAGGCATGGCTGGAGGAACAAATAAAAGCCGAAGTGACAGACAACAAGATACTCACCAAAGACTACTTCAACAAACTCTCGGACCAGGAGAAAGTCCCGTACATCACCACATCAATCCAGACATACTACCGGAAGTTTGTGAGTCACTCTTGTCTGTTATAAAAAAAAAAAGAAAGAAAGGTCACATAAAACACATCATCATTATTTTTACGCTATTTTCACACTCACTTCAAACCACTACATCATTATTTGCTGTTTGCATATGTACAGTTGCCAAAAGAGGAATTGCGACAAATCTTGATGGAAATTTAACCATAGTAATATCCATAATTATTTGTAGGGACTATAAGCATGTATAACAGAAGGAAATATACATATCCTTCTGTAATACATACTTATGATCCCTGCAAACAACTATGGACATTAATATATTTAATGTTCTATCAATAGTTGTCGCAATTCCTCTTTTGGTAACTGTACATTAAAAAACTAACACATCATTTTTCACATCTCCACATCAATCCAGATGCACTACCAGAAGTTTGTGAGTCACTCGTGTTCTGCTATTTAAAAAAAAAAAAAAAAAAAAAAAAAAAAGTATTCCCATCACGTCAAAAACATCATCTTTATTCGCTGTTTACAAATGCACTTCAAAACACTACATACATTATTTTCTGCTGTTTACACATTCACATCAACACATCATATTTCACGTCACCAACTCACTCAGTAAGCACTGCCAGAAGTTTGTAAGTCACTCGTGTTCTGTTGTGAAAAAGTATATATAAATTCACAGCAAGTCAAAACACCAAATCATCATTAACTGTGTCCACATTACATCATTATTAATTGTGTACACATTCACATCACATCTTGCATCGTGTACACATCACATCATTATTAATTGTGTACACATTCTCATCACATTATTAATTGTGTACACATTCCCATCACATCATTCATGATGTACACATTACATCATCATTAACTGTGTACACATTACATCGTCATTAACTGTGTACACATTACATCACATCATTCATTGTGTACACATTACATCGTCATTAACATTCCCATCACATCATTCATCATGTACACGTACAAATCAAAGCACTACATCATTATTAGTCGTGTACACATTCATATCACCATTGAAGCTGTATGTTTCCTGGTATTGTTTGGAGGAATCAGTGGCCCTCCATTTCAACAACAACAGCAACAAGATATGCTACACGATACCATACACAAATACTATCATCTCTTACACCCTGCCCGCCCCAAACCAATCTCCAGAAACACATCCATACTCAAATCACTCATCAGTCCATCCAAACACTCAAAAACAACACCCAGCTGCATGCACGACTTCCTGACATCCACCCATCTGAATCCTCCCTTCCCCGTGAGGACAGAGTCCACCTGGCCAGGCTGCGCTGTGGCCACCACCCGGCCCTTCTGACATATCAGAAGAAGCTGGATGGAGCCATTGTAGATTCCTGTCCGGGTGCAACACAGCACCCCATTCTATTAAACACATTATTGAAGACTGCAATACACACAACCACACTTGCCAACAACACAACATACACTCTCTGAGGGCATTGTGGGAAAGCCCGGTTCAGGCCATGGCCTTCCTCAGGAGCTCGGGGCTGCTCAGCCAGACACCTTGAGGAACTTCAACAACAACAACAAGATATGCTTCCTTTTAAAAACACACACATCAATATATATTTCAATAACAACAACAACAACAAGAGATGCTCCCTTTAAAAAGCACACACATCAATATATATTTCAACAACAACAACAATAAGAGATGCTCCCTTTAAAAAGCACACACATCAATATATGTTTCAACAACAACAACAATAACAAGAGATGCTCCCTTTTAAAAAACACACACATCAATATATATTTCAACAACAACAAGATATGCTCCCTTTAAAAAACACACACATCAATATATATTTCAACAACAACAACAACAAGAGATGCTCCCTTTTAAAAACACACACATCAATATATATTTCAACAACAGCAACAAGAAAAATTAACACATCCAACAAATATTTTTCACAGATCGAGGATGGCAAGGATGGGGAATCAATTAAGATGGAGGAAGAGGATGGAGACGAGGAAGAAGAGAAGGCCAGTACAAAACAATGCAGGGTAGCACTAGGAGTAGGGCTACCCAAGTCTGACCTCTTGATATATTTAAAGTGAGTATGGTGGTAGTGGGTGGGGTGGGGTGGGGTTAAGATGGGTTGGGTTGCATTAGGTTAGGTATGGTGGTTGTGGGTTGAGTTGGGTTTGGTTGGGTTAGGTTAGGATGAGGTTGAGTTGGGTTTGGTTGGGTTGAGTTAGGTTAGGTATGGTGGTGGTGGGTTGAGTTGGGTTAGGTTAGGATGAGGTTGAGTTGGGTTTGGTTGGGTTAGGTTAGGATGAGGTTGAGTTGGGTTTGGTTGGGTTAGGTTAGGATGAGGTTGAGTTGGGTTTGGTTGGGTTGCATTAGGTTAGGTATGGTGGTTGTGGGTTGAGTTGGGTTTGGTTGAGTTAGGTTAGGTATGGTGGTGGTGGGTTGAGTTGGGTTGGGTTGATTGGATTAAGTTGGGTTGAAATAGGTTGAGTTGGGTTGCATTTGGTTAGGTGTAGTGGTGGTGGGTTGAGTTGGGTTTGGATAGGTTATGTTAGGTTGGGTTGGGTTAGGTTAAGTATGGTTGTGGTGGGTTGAGTTGGGTTTGATTGGGTTGGGTTAGGTTAGGTTGAGGTAGGGTGGGTTGGGTTAGGTTAAGTATGGTGGTGGTGGGTTGAGTTGGGTTTGGTTGGGTTGGGTTAGGTTAGGTTGAGTTGGGTTGGGTTGGTTTGCATTAGGTTAGGGATGGTGGTGGTGAGTTTGGTTGGGTTGAGTTGGGTTAGGTTAGGTTGAGGTTGAGGTAGGGTGGGTTGGGTTAGGTTAATTATGGTGGTGGTGGGTTTGGTTGGGTTAAGTTAGGTTGAGGTTGAGTTGGGTTTGGTTGTGTTGCAATTGGTTAGGTGTAGTGGTGGTGGGTTGAGTTGGGTTTGGTTAGGTTAGGTTAGGTTAAGTTGAGGTAGGGTGGGTTGGGTTAGGTTAAGTATGGTGCTGGTGGGTTAAGTTGGGTTTGGTTGGGTTATGTTAGGTTGGGTTGGGTTATGTTAGGTATGGTGGTGGTGGGTTGGGTTGAGTTGAGTTTGGTTAGGTTAGGTTGGGTTGGGTAGGTATTGTGGCAGTGAGTTTATAATGTGGTAGATTGGGTTGGGTTAGGTTAGGTATGGTAGTGGTGGGTTGAGTTGGGTTACGTTAGGTTGGAGTGTGTTTTGTTATGTTAGTTTATGTTAGGTTGAGTTGGCTTGGTTTGGTTAAGTTGGATTGGGTTGCATTATGTTAGGTATGGTGGTGGTGGGTTGGGTTAGGTTGGGAGGGTTAGGTTAGGTTAAGTTTGGTTTGGATTGGTTAGGGTGAGTTGGGTTAGAGTAGAGTAGGTTAGGTTAGGTTACATCTTCCTGTGTGTGGGTCGTATGCAAGAATAGAGCCATCGTACCAGTACCATGGAATATTACACCAATTTACATGAATATAGTGTATGTTATATATTGTTATCAAACTATATAAATATTTCACCATCCCGCCTGCTTCCTTGGGCGTCATATGACCCAGCTGTTGCGGCGCCTATTACCAATCAATCAATCCATCATTTCACCATTCCAGATATAAGGAAATGCCAACTCTTCCCCCAAGCACACCCGCCAGATACTACCATTCCGAGCTGACCAAAAATGGAGATCTGAGTGAAGTCTCGACATCACAGGCCATGGAAATGTACCGACAACTGTCCGCCGTCCTCAAGAAGACATATAACACACAACATGCTGAGGTGAGTCCTGGGTTAATTAAGGGTGAAGTTGGTGACGATGACATTATAAAGTTTGGGATAACATTTATTTATTGTATTGGAGTGGATGGGGTCAAGTGTCAAATTTGGGATTAGGTTTTAAGTTGAGGATAATTTTTTTTATTGCTGTTGGAGTGGATGGGTTCAAATTTGAAGTTTGGGATAAGGTTTGAAGTTTGGGATAAAGTTTATTTATTGTGTTTTTATTTCTTCCTTATAATGGCATTGACATGTTCACAAAAAAGGTGTGTTTCAGGAATAGTTTAAAGGGGTAATAATAATCTTTTGGTACATTAGAGCACCTTGATTCCTCCACCAAAGTGTGCCAAGAAACAACAGGATCAGATGAACAAAAATAGTGGTGGCCTGTTGTTGCTTGGGATAGTTTGAAGGAATCAGTCACTCCAGATTTACCACCAACACTGTACTTCTCCACCTTCTGGATCCCCGTGATGTAGTCAGAAAAAATGGAGATAAATGAGTCCTTCAAATATTGCCACGAAACTCCACCTATATGGAAGGAGTGTGTTTTTTAGCAGTCAGGAGGAATCGGTAGCCTTCAATTTCCATACACAATCACAGGGTCCTTAATAAAAATAATTGATGCACTGATTATTTCCATCAGCATTTCTTACATTTTGACACTTGTGACTGGGTGGTTTTTATCATAGATCTTGAATAAAAAAAAAATTATCATATATTTTTTATAATTTCCATTTTTTACGTTACATACTAGCGGAGGTACCCAGCGTTGCCAGGGAAAGATGCACTCTGGAGTTAGGAATAGTCAATATTAACTTTATAATATGTGAAAGCATTTCAGTCTTGTTTCGTTAGTTAAAAATATTCCGCGATCTCAGGCCGCTTGCCAGTTGCCATACGTACAGCCATGGCTGATAGTGCTGGACCAGGGACCAAGGAGTGTTGGAGAGCAACTGAACAGAGTTCGAAAAAGTGAGTCTTCTAAACCTCTCTCAACGTTGAGAATGGTTTGGAAAATTCACTTGTTCGAACTCTGTCTAGTTGCTCTCCAACACTCCTTGGACCCTGGTCCACCACTATCACCCATGGCTGTACTGTCTAATGTTTTCACGTTCACACATGATGTTATTGTTTTAAGTAGTGTGTAGCTGCTTGTATTAAAGTAAAAGATGGTAGTTAATCTATTTATTGGAAAGTTTATCATCTAGGGAACAGAGGGAAGATGTCAAACTCTTACATCAGTTACCCCTATATGGATGATTTTATTTGACCGCAACTGTAACATTTTGACACGAGTGATTTGTTTGTTGTATTGCAGCTGTTGTGGAAGCTTAAGCCAGTGCTGGAGTCATGGATGCAGAAGCAGGACCCTGTCACTGTATTTGCAATGCGTCAGTACATGGTGAGTATTGCAACACACACACACACACACACACACACACACACACACACACACACCCCAGGACCCAGCACTCTCTTTGCAATGCATCTGTACATGGTGAGTATTGCAAAAAACACACTCACACACAAACACACAGAGCAGAACCTCATCACTCTCTTTGCAATGCAACTCTACCTTGTGTAAATACAACATATGGAGAAAAGATAGAATAGGAAAAATTGGAGGTGGAGTAATGATTTTAACCCATAAAAATTTAAAGGTAAATAAAACAGAATTGCTGGTATCAGATAAAGTAGAATTAATAGCAGTAGATGTTATAACACCAGAAGAAGTAATTACTGTTGCTACATTATGTATGCCACCAAAGACAAGAACATGGAATACTAATGAATATTTAGAACTAATAAATTTCACAGAGAAGAACCTCAAAGAAATGCTACAAAGAATGGAAGACAAATATCAAAGGTTAATATAATATTAACAGGAGACTTTAACACCAATATAGATTGGAGAAATTAT
Organism: Petrolisthes cinctipes; assembly: GCA_033782935.1. Lineage (NCBI taxonomy): Eukaryota > Metazoa > Arthropoda > Malacostraca > Decapoda > Porcellanidae > Petrolisthes > Petrolisthes cinctipes. The sequence continues at coordinate 273,179 of JAWQEG010000605.1, read as the reverse complement.
GAAGCAAAGGCAACAGAAAACCAATGGAATAATAAATTACTAGATTTGATTCAAGACTTCTTGTTAACACAACATATTACTAATAATACAGGAATAAGAGGAACTGATGAACCATCACTATTAGACTTAATATTTACTAGAAATGAAAATGAAATTAATAATATAGAATATAAACCACCATTAGGAAAAAGTGATCATGTTGTAATAAAAATGGGATTTCTTAATATCATATGACATAATAGAAGTCCAAGATAAACCAAACAAAATACAAAACTTTTAAAAAGGAAACTACAATGAATTAAAAAAGTATTTCAGAAATATTAATTGGAACGAAATGATAGACGTTGATAACATAAATTATCAATATTTAAATTTTTGCAAAATATATCATGAAGGAGTGAATAAGTACATCCCAAACAAAAAAACACAAACTAACAGAATCAAACAATGGTTTAATGGCAAATGTATAGAAGCCAAGAAAAAGAGACACACCTTATGGAACAGATTTAGAAGACATGGAAGTGAAAGAGCATATAATAACTATAAAGTGCAAGAAATGAATATACCAAGATAAGAAGAGAAGCCCAAGTGGAATACCAAAAAGATATTATTAGTAAAAGTAAGGAACAACCAAAACTATTCTACAGCTACATCAAAAGCAAAACAAAAATAAAGGACAAAATTCAAAACATTATGGATGAAGGAAAAACGTATACAGAAGAAAAAGAAATTTGCGAAATATTAAATTCAAAATTTCAGTCTGTATTCACTAAGGAAAATGTATTCACACCAGAAGAAAATACAAACACAAACACGTATGAACTAAAAGAGTTTGAGGTGAGCAGATTAGAAATAGAAAAAGAGTTAGAAGCTGTGGATAAAACTAAAGCAAGTGGACCTGATGTTGGGTATTAAAAGAATGTGCTAAAGAACTAAGTAAGCCATTATTTATAGTATTTCAGATCTCATTACAACAAGGAAAATTACCAGAAAGTTGGAAGCAAGCAAATATAATCCCATTATTTAAGAAAGGAAATAGACAAGACCCACTTAACTATAGACCAGTATCACTAACAAGTGTAGTGTGTAAAATTATGGAAAAAAAAAAAAAAAAAATAGGGTGGAACACCTTGAGAAAAATGATATGATAACAGAGAGACAATTTGGGTTTAGGAAGGAAAGATCATGTGTTACTATACGAGAATATCGGAAATAATACAAGAAAGAGAAGGATGGGTGGAAAGTATTTACCTAGACTTTAAAAAAACTTTTGACAGAGTTCCGCATAAAAGACTTATATGGAAATTACAACATAAAGGAGGAGTGAACGGAAAACTACTAAAATGGATGGAAGATTTCCTTGAAGGAAGAAAAATGAGAACAGTACTTAGAGGGAAATATTCTCCATGGCTGAAGGTGACAAGTGGAGTTCCTCAAGGCTCAGTATTGGCACCAATAATGTACTAAGAGGGAACTGTTCTCCATGGCTGAAGGTCATAAGTGGAGTTCCTCAAGGCTCAGTATTGACACCAATAATGTTCTTAATATATATAAATGACATAGAAGTAAATAGTACAGATGGAACTTACATGAATATGTTTGCTGATGATGCAAAGGTACAAAGAACAATTAAAAATAAGGACTGCTGCAAAAAGTTACAAGAAGACTTGGACAAAATGGTAGTCTGGAGAGATAAATGGCAGATGGAGTTTAATGCAGATAAATGTCATGTTATAAAGTTTGGAAAAAATGAGAAAAGACCAAATTGGCAATACAAACTTGGAAACAAAATATTAAATGAAGCAGAGAAAGAAAGAGACTTAGGGGTAATGATAAATAAGAAATTAACACCAGATGATCATATAAATGAAAAAGTGAGAAGCATGTATGCATGGTTAGCAAATATGAGAGTGGCCTTCACTTATATAGATGAAGAGATAGTCAAGAAAATAATAACATCCTTTATAAGGCCTACCTTAGAATATGCTGCAGTAGTATGGAACCCACATTTAAAAAAACGTATCACTAAATTAAAAAAAGTATAAAGAGCAGCAACAAGATGGCTACCAAGTCTAAGAGAACTAAGCTATGAAGAAAGACTAAAGAAACTAAAATTACCTAAACTAGAAGAAAGACAAAAGAGAGGTGATATGATTATGGTTTACAAATGTGTCACAGAAAAAGAAAAGATAGATATAGACAACTTATGTCAACAAGGAATACCTACAATGAGAGGACACAGTAAGAAATTAATTAAAAGAAGAGGAGATAAAGATGTACAGAAATATAGTTTTCCAAATAAAGTAATAGATGAATGGAATAAATTACCAGAATAAGTGGTGTGTGTCAAAAACATACATAACTTTAAAGAAAAATATGATAATACGGGACATTACGAGCTTGACTCAATCCTGTAAAGATACAAATAGGTAAGAACACACACACACACAAACACACACACCTTCTGCCCAATGAGGGTTTTCCTGTGTCATGTAAAGTATACTATGGTTTTAGTCAAGTCACACTCTTTAATGGTTTATATAAAGTAAATGTATGTATGTATAAAATAAATATGAAGAATGATGCTTTGTTCTAATGTAAAAAAATCATCATGTTGTGATACCATGATATAATGCAGTTTATGTTTACCCTTTAATTTCTTTCTTTACAGGGGCCCTTCGTCCATAAATACCTGCTAACGACAAAAGCAACAATGAAGAACGTAAAAAATGTTCAGAACACGAAGGCCGGAATGGAAGAGTTGTTCCCCAATGTCACCCACAGTTCCATCACGTGCCCCAAGTTCCACAACGAGCCACAGCGTCCCCCGTTCACACCCTACCAGCTCTTCTGTCTCCAGTTCAAGCAAGCCACCGAGGGCAAGTTCGCGACATTTAAGGATCAGAATCAAGCCCGGAACAAGAAGTGGAAGAAGATGAGCGCCGAGAAGCGCAAGGCATACACCGAGCATCTCCAACGCCTCCAGAAAAGTTACCGCTCGGAAGTTGTGGAATTTGTGTCTGACATGGACAAGAAAATGAGGTTAGTCTACCTTGGGTTCAACCGCATGAGACACTACCAGTACTTCAAGGAGGATATATTCCAAGACTTGTTCCCCAATCAGAAGTACCCAGTGTATGGCATGAAGAACCCGACCTTAAAGCAGGAATCCTTCTTTGGTGACGGGGGAGAAGACGCCATTTCACTAGACATTAAATCAGAAGAAGGCTCCGGCGAAGAGGAGGACGAGGAAGAGGAGGAGGAGAGTGATGATGATGATGATAGTGTTGATTTTGGAGGTATACCGGTAGATATAGTAGAGTCTGGCATGAATGGTAAGAACAAGACAAGTGGTGAAGTGGTCAGGAAAACTACCAAACAGCAACAGAGCCCAACAAAACCACAACAACAACAACAACAAAAACACCAACAACACCAACATGACCAGTCTGAGGAAAACAGCAGTGAAGAAGAAGAAGAGGAAGATGATGATGATGATGATGATGATGAAGATGATGAGAAGGAAGAGGAAGATGATGAGAAGGAAGAGGAAGATGATGATGAGGAGGAAGAGGAGGAAGAAGAAGAGGACATCCCAGTCATGCCAAGGAAGAGGGCCGTGAAGAGTGATAGCCCCAAGAAGACTCAATCGCTACCGACCCCACAACGCTATCCTAAAAAAGAGGAGTCGTCGAGCAGCTCAAGCGAGTCGGATGATGATGATGATGATGATGATGATGAGCAGCGTCCCCCCACCACCAGCACTCCCGGCAGCGCTACTAGAGTCCAACGTCCCCCTCCCTACCCCAACGCAGACGTCTCTGATGACGACTCTGACAGCGACTCTGACGACTTCAGGAACAACAGCATCTTGCCAGTGTACAGGACCGCCAAGGGAGCAGCTGTTGTCTCGTCAGCACACAAGGTAAGGGATATAAACTCTCATGCAGTGGTTTTGTTTCAGTAGTCTAACAGAAATAAATTTATTCAAGGGAGCAGGTGTTGTCTCGTCAGCACAGAAGGTAAGGGATATAAACTCTCATGCAGTAATTTAAGATTCAATAGTCTAATGGAAGTAAATTTATTCAAGTTTGTGGGTCGGGGCGTCAATTTTCATATGATAATTTAGTTCACAATTAAGCAGCTGTTGTCTCATCAGCACAGAAGGTAAGGGACATAGCCTCTCATGCAGTGGTTTTGTTTCAGTAGTCTAAACAGAAGTAAATTTATTCAAGGGAGCAGGTGTTGTCTCATCAGCACAAAAGGTAAGGGGCTACAACTTTGATGCATCGAGTTAGTTTAATAGTCTAACCAAAGTAATTTTATTCAAGTTCATAGGTCAGTAATTTTGACGTTCATACTGTAGTTTAGTTCTGTAGGCTAACGGAAGTAAGTTTATTCAAGGGAGCAGCTCTCGTCTTATCAGCACAGAAGGTAAGGGGCTACGACTTTGATGCAGCAGTTTAGTTCAAATGTCTAACAGGTGTACAATTTATTCAAGTTTATTTGGTCAGTGGTTTAGTTTCATTGGTAAAACGGAAGTATTTTCAAGTTTGTGAAATGTGCGAAATGACTTTGAATCTCATAGAGTGTTTTAACAGTAGTCGATTTATTTAAGTTTATAGGTCAGTGATTTCGACTTTGATGCAATAGTTTATTCAGTGGTCTAACCGAAGTCAATTTATTCAAGTTTGTGAAGTGTGTGAAACTACTTTGACTTTCACCCAGTAGTTTAGTTCAGCAGTCCAACAGAAGTCAATTTATTCAAGTTTGTGAAGTGTGTACAGTAAACAAATTCTGCCTTTGTGATGGTTGAAGCATGGATCAGTTTGTTGTTATTGCAGCTGGGTAAAAATAAAAGGTTTATAAGGTTGGTTGTGGCAGTAGTGAGGAGTTACTAGTTAATATCATTGTATATTAGGGAAGTGGTGTCCCCATTGCCCACCATACTTGCAATGATGGTACAGTCAACATTGTTCATATCCCATACAAGACTGGGGGTGGGGTGGGGGGGGGTGAGGGTGAGTGAGTGTTGTGGACCACACTCTCTAACACTTTTTTTTTTTATATACAGTATATATATATCTTTCAACACTGGATATAGGCTTCATCAAGCCTGTTACCGTGGCCCAGGTCAACTGCTACTCACACACACACGTCTCGACTTCCGAACTGGTACCCAGCCACAGAGGGAGGGAAGTGAGGGTAATTCCCAAATACTGCAGCTGTTATGGTACCAGCGAGGGTGTTTTACGACGTTCAGTGGCCTTATAGTTAGTGCCTCAAACTCAAGTCGGAAGAGTAAATATTCTCAGGCCCTCACCTGAGAGGATCGATCTCCCGACCTCCAGGTTACGAGTCCAGAACACTAACTACTCGGCCACCTCCTCACTAAGGTTCAAATAGCCTCGGAGCTGGACCCCTTGCTTGTCGAGGGTCCTGCACTGGCGCTAGAGCCTCCCCACCCCTTGGAAAAAAAAATGGGAAATGGGGTAATGATGATGATATAGGAGAATAATCAATCAGTCAGTCCATCACTCACTCACTCATTCACTCACCTATTCACTCACATTCATTCATTCACTCACTCACTTGACACGTTTTCTTGCCCACAGACTGCCTCCATCTCTTCTGATTCGGACTCAGACTCGGACTAACCTGACGAGGTGGACTGAAGGTCGAGAGAAGAGAAGTTGACCGTAGTTAAAGTTTTCCTCTTCTGGGTTATACGAAGGGATTTGGGGTCATAATTTTAAGAACCCTGTGATTGTGTATGAAAATTGGAGGCTTCTGATTCCTTCTGACCATACCACGAAACGAGCTCCTTCCATATAGGTGCGTGTGTTTCACGGCAATAATTGAAGGACTCGTTTATCTCCAATTTTCTGACTACATCAAGGGGTCCCTTAAACTTATTATTTATTTATTTTTTTGGACCATACACTTTCAAATTGGAACGTGTAACAAATAGTTTTGGTCACATACTTTTTTAATTTATTCAGGGGATAGTACAGAGTTTGTGGTGGTAAATCTGGAGCAACCAACTCCTCCACTTTACTATTCCAAGCAACAACACACCACCACCACCATTATTTTTGTTCATATGGACCTGTTTGATTCCTGGCATACTTTGTTGGAGGAATCAAGGTGCTCCAATGTACAGTTGCCAAAAGAGGAATTGCGACAACTATTGTTAGAACATTAAATATATTAATGTTCATAGTTGTTTGTAGGGATTATAAGTATGTATTACAGAAGGATATGTATATTTCCTTCTGTTATACATGCTTATAGTCCCTACAAATAGTTGTGGATATTACTATGGTTAAAGTTCCATCAAGATTTGTCGCAATTTCTCTTTTGGCAACTGTACCGTAAGTATACCATTGCCTTTAATGCGGTAATAATACACTTTTGGTACATTGGAGCGACTCGATTCCTCCAACAAAGTATGCCAGGAAACAACCACGACCAGATGAACAAAAAAAATGGTGGTGGCATGTTGTTGTTTTTGCTTGGAATAGTAAAATGGAGGAATCAGTTGCTCCAGATTTACCACCATCACCACCAATGCCAACACTGTACTACCCACTTAAATAATAATCTGTTAGCAGCTAGCACACACCAACATGGGTGTTAACAATATCCCTAAATCCTCTCTTCCCTTCCCCAGTACACCTCAGTTTAATTAAGGACCCTGTGTGACTGTATATGAGACTTGGTGGCTTCTGATTCCTCCTGATGATGCCACGAAACTATACTCCTTCAGTATAGGTGTGTGTTTTGTGGCAATGTTTGAAGGACTCTCTAACCTCCAATTTTCTGACTACATCAATGGGTCCTTAAGGGGAAAGTTTTGTGTTAGTAAATTTGGAGCAACTGAATCCACCAAACTATTCCAAGCAACAGAACAACATCTTTATTTTTGTTAACTTTGGGCCTGTTTCCTGGCATACTTTGGAGGAATCAAGGCACTCCAATGTACCAAAAAGGAATTACCACCTTAAGGGGAGATTCTTTCGTTGGTGAATTGGAAGGTTTCATGCTTCCTGCAAACTCTGCTATGAAACAGATCCCCTATTAGTACCACTGAGGGAGTCTGTTTTCTGGCATAGTTAGGAGGAATCAGTAGCCTTCTAATTCTTAATATTATGTTTATTTTTTTTATGATATAATATAATATTATATTACGTTTTTTCTTTTCTTTTCTTTTATTACAAGTATAAGTCGTTTCTTTTAACCGTTCATAATATCAGAAGCAAGTGACATCAATTTATTTTAAGCTGTTTATTTCCGACGATTTTCCATACGTGGATGGAGAGTTATCATTGGTTCTGGCTGTGTAGTTCCCCCTGAGGTAGGTATGGGGGCTACGAATACCTCCCCAGTATCCCTAGCTGCGTGTTGTAAAAAGGCAACTGACTAAAAGGGGCTTTCACTTCTCCAACTCTCCCTTTTTTTTTTTTTTTTTTATTAATTTGTTACCTTTTGTGCATACTGTCCCACCTCTCAATCACCTTCTTCCTCGGGGGCCATATGACCTCGCTGTTGAGCCGCCTAATATCAATCAATCCGGCTGTGTAAAATCTGCCCATTACCGGGCCCAAAACTAGCCCACAGTATAGCCAGATTAACTACGGTACATGGTAGTATTGTGTTTATTTTGTAAGTGTAAAAACTAGCCCACAGTATAGCCAGATTAACTACAGTACATAAGTAGAATTATTTTTATTTTTATAAGGGTTTCTCGGTATATAAAACCACTCATTATTGACTGAAAACTTGCCCACAGTATAGCCAGATTAAGGACTGTACAGCCACAATCAAATATCCACCGACACTTTCCTTCCTTCTTAGTAAATATCTTGGTAATAAAGAACAACACGATGTATGATTTAGCAGCACCTCATAATAATAATAATAATAATAATTGAGGGGGCTGAGTTGACGTAAGGTGTTGTTGTGTGATTATATTTTGATATGATACCGATTTATTTGCACAATGGAAGGAAAGTGTTGGTGGTTATTTGATTGTGGCTGTACATAGTATATTAGTACAGTAGTACTATTTTTTATTTTGCAAGTGCTAATTAATGTACAGCGAAGTCTAATTTTTGTACAGTCGAAAAAAAAAAATGTGTAACTCCCCTATGGATAGATATAGTTCATTTCAATGTTAGGGTGGTTCCAATCTTTTTTTTTTTTGTCGACTGTACAGTACACTGATGTTTTGGGTGTGTAAAATAGTGTACAATTAGTGTTTGCAGTACATACATTCATTACACTTACACACACTCTTTTTCACATATGTAATCCAAGTGTAAATAAAGTGAGAGGCTGGATTCTGTGTGTGTGTGTGTTCCCTCTCCTTCCCTCCATCTCCTCCCAGCCCCCATCCCTCCTTCCCTCTCCCACCCCTACCCCCTCTATCTCCTCCCTGCCCCCCTTTTCCCCCCTCCCAGCCCCCATCCCTCCCCCCTCTCTCTCTCCTCCCCTCCCCCTCTCTCCTCCCCTCCCCCTCTCTCTCCTACCCTACCCCCTCTCTCTCCTACCCTACCCCCTCTCTCCTCTCCTCCCCCCTCTCTCTCTCTGTCTCTCCTTCCCTCCCCCCTCTCTCTCCTCCCCTCCTCCCCTACCCTAACCCCTCTCTCTCCTCCCCTCCCCCCTCTCTCTCCTCCCCACACCCATCCCTCCCTCAACTCCCCTCCCTCCATCCTCTCTCAACTCCCCTCCCCTCCCCTCCCCCCTCCTCCCAAAACCCCTCCCCGCCTTCCTATCAGCCTTTAACGGGAACTCAAAACACACCCACCTCCCACTCCTCTCTCTCTACCTACACTCACTCTTTCAACCTGCACTCACTCCTCACTCTCTCTCTACCTGCACTCACTCCTCTCTCTCTACCTGCACTCACTCACTCTTCTCTCTCTCTCTACCTGCATTCACTCCTCTCTCTCTCTACCTGCATTCACTCCTCTCTCTCTCTACCTGCACTCACTCCTCTCTCTCTCTCTCTCTCTACCTGCACTCACTCCTCTCTCTCTCTCTCTCTACCTGCACTCACTCCTCTCTCTCTCTCTACCTGCACTCACTCCTCTCTCTCTCTCTCTACCTGCATTCACTCCTCTCTCTCTCTACCTGCACTCACTCCTCTCTCTCTCTCTCTCTCTACCTGCACTCACTCCTCTCTCTCTCTCTACCTGCACTCACTCCTCTCTCTCTCTCTACCTGCACTCACTCCTCTCTCTCTCTCTCTACCTGCATTCACTCCTCTCTCTCTCTACCTGCACTCACTCCTCTCTTTCTCTCTACCTGCATTCACTTTATTTTTTTTTAATCTGTTCCTTATAATTTTGTCGTTACGTTTTGGCGTACACGCGTTTAAGGGACCCTGTGTGTGGCGTAGTCAGAAAATTTGGAGGTAAACGAGTCCTTCAAATAGTTCCACAAAACACACACACCCACACACACCTATACGCAAGGTTATAGTCACTACTACTACTACTACTACTACTACTACTGCTGTATTGTTTATGTAATTGTAGGAGCGAAAAAAATAAATTAATTAAACAAAGCTATGTGATGTAATAATGTATTGTTTATGTAATTTTGGGAAAGAATAAAAATAAACAAAGCTAAATGATATACGAAAAACGAGAACATGTAGCCTACTGTAATAATTTTTTTGTAATTGTAGGAGAGCGAAAAATAAATAAAATAATAAAACTAGAACATGACGTTGTACTGTATTGTTTTGTGTAATTGTAGGAGAGAAAAAAATACATAAAACCTATAATTTTATGATGTACTACTGTATACTGTTTTTGTAATTTATAGGAATGAAGAAATCTTACAAATTTGTAGGAAAAAATGAAATAAATAAAACCTCTGACTAGGTATTGTTTTTGTAAGTATAGAAAAAAAAAAAATCTTGCAAATTGTACTAGAAAAATAAAATAAAAACATGAAACTGGAACATGTGCTGTATTGTTTTTTGTAATTGTAGAACTAAAAAATCTTGAAAACTGTAAGGAAAATAACAAATTAAAACAACTAGATATTGTGCTTGATATTGTGTTTTGTAATGGTAGGAGAGAAAACACGCTCATCTTAAATTACATAATGTACTGTATTTTTTTGTAATTATAAAGACAAAGTAATCTTGAAAATTGTACGAGAAAAATATGATAAAACACAAAACTAGATGATGTACAGTCACGAGCACTGTTAAAGTATTGAGGTGTGCTTGGAATACCTAGAGACAGTAAATAAATGCACAATAATTATGACCTCTATTGGAAGTAGTTCATTGGTGAATTGAACGGTTCTAAACTTCAACCATAGCTGTATACACTGTACTGTACTTATTAGTGCTCGTGAATGTACTGTATATATTTTGTAATTGTACAAGAGAAAAATTAGATAAAATTCATAACTAGATACCGTACACAATCACACAAAATAATACATAATGTCCCACAAATCATATCCTATTACTGTACTGTACAATGATAATATTAAATCACAGGTGTGCATAAGTAAATACAATGTTAGTATTACCTTTTTAATAATAATATTTTGATAATTATATAATGTTATTTATTCTTTACCTATTTGCCTCTTGCATAATTATAAGATTGGAAATATTTACAAGTGTACAGCTGGCCACAAGAATTCGTACACACGCTGTTGTTGTTGTTGTTTTCGAGGGTTTACAACATACAGTAAATGTAAGACTTCATAACTGCAATACAACCTTATTATTATTAGTTTATTGTTTTGTAATGTAAGACTATGTAACTGCAGTACAACATTATTATAATTAGGTTTGTTGTTTTGCAATGTAAGAGTACGTAAGTGTCATATACAACATTATTGTTATTTGGTTTGTTGTTTTGCAATGTAAGACTATGTAACTGCAATACAATATTATTATTATTATTATTAGGTTTGTTGTTTTGCTAATCACCAAGTCACTTGTTAGACCATTCATTGCAGTACTTCCATAATAATGATGACCTCCCTTTCCATATAGCCAGGGTAAGAATAATGACCTCTCTTTCCATACAGCCTGTGTAAGAATAATGACCTCTCCTTCCATACAGCCTGTGTAAGAATAATGACCTCTCTTTCCATACAGCCCGTGTAAAAATAATGACCTCTCTTTCAATACAGCCTGTGTAAGAATAATAATGACCTCTCTTTCCATACAGCCCGTGTAAAAAAAATGACCTCTCTTTTAATACAGCCTGTGTAAGAATAATGACCTCTCTTTTATTACAGCCTGTGTAAGAATAATGACCTCTCTTTTAATACAGCCTGTGTAAGAATAATGACCTCTCTTTCCATACAGCCTGTGTAAAAATAATAATGACCTCTCTTTCCATACAGCCTGTGTAAGAATAATAATAACCTCTCTTTCCATACAGCCTATCTATCTATCTATCTATAGCTCCGACGCCTCGTTCCCTCTGGGAACTCCCCCTCCAGTTCTCCCTGTTCCAACACTCCCTCCTTACTTGTTCAAGCCCTACTCTGCCCCTCACGTTTCTCTCCTTTACATACTCTTCCACTCTGTTCTGCCATCTGATCGGAGGTCTGCCTCTCACACCAGGTCCCACAACTTCACTTCCATACACCTTCTTTACAAATTCCTCACCTTGCATTCTCTCCACATGTCAAAACCATCTCAATGTATCACGTTTCACTCTCTCAACCACTCCACACTCAATACCAATTGCCTTCTCACTCATACCACATCTCTCATATACACTCTCATTACTTTCTCCATCCCATCTAGTAAGTCCACATGCTCCTCTCAAGTAACTCATTTCCACAGCACCTATTCTAGACTGGTGCGCCCTACTCTATGTAGGGCCTGTGTAAAAATAATAATGACCTCTCTTTCCATACAGCCTGTGTAAAAATAATAATGACCCCTCTTTCAATACAGCCTGTGTAAGAATAATGACCTCTCTTTCAATACAGCCTGTGTAAGAATAATGACCTCTCTTTCAATACAGCCTGTGTATGAATAATAATGACCTCTCTTTTAATACAGCCTGTGTAAAAAAAAAGACCTCTCTTTCAATACAGCCTGTGTAAAAAAAAAGACCTCTCTTTCAATACAGCCTGTGTATGAATAATAATGACCTCCTATACCAGAAAACAAACAGACGCCCTCAGTGATACTAATATTTCACCGAGTGTTGTTTGTGTCGAGCGCCTCGTGCTAACACTATAGAGCACTATTGCCTGGCCTGCCCCACTGTCCAACACTTGCTGCCCCAGGGCCTGCCACTTGATGTGGTTTGTCGACACCTGCTGAACCATCAGGTTTGGTAGGAACTTCTGGTGCGCCACCCTCGTTTTGGTGGATTTAAGTATGTCATAATGTAAATATTTATCTGTATGCTTGTGCTTCATTCTGTTATGTTTTCGTGATGTGTGTGTAGTCATTGGATTTTCATAGGTCCCGCCTACTCTTATGTTTTGTTGTCTGTCTTTTGATTGATGCCACGGCACAATATATTAAAAAAAAGTGGTACTAATAGGGGATTTGTTTCGTGGCATAATTTGGAGGAATCAAGATACTCCAATGTACCAAAAGTGTATCGACCCCCTAGAGAGAAAATGTTCTTTCGGGAAAATTAGAGGGTTACTGATTCCTCCAAACTATTCCAAGAAACAAGTCAACCTTAATGTTACTAATAGGGGATCTGTTTCGTGGTATAGTTTGGAGGATTCGCTAGCCCTCAGTAATGCCTTGTTTTGGGTGTGTAGTGTACTGTTTGTAATGCACATGTATACAGTAAACCCTTTTTGTACATTACACACACACATACAGTAATGCCTTGTTCTTCATTGATGCTATGGGTGTGTAGTGTACTGTTTCTAATGAATGTGTGTACATGTACAGTAATTTAAGAGGGAAATTTTGTGTTGGTAAATCTGGAGCAACTGAATCCTCCAAACTATTCCAAGCAACAGAACACCATTATTTTTGCCCTTCTGGTTCTGAATCATGGCATACTTTGGAGGAATCAAGGCACTCCAATGAAGCAAAAGTGAATTACCCCCTTAACCCGTAGGGCGGCGTCCAGGGGCGTCGGCGAGTGGCGCCAGTAAAGGTGTGTGTGTGGGCCGTGTAGGAGGACGTGGAAGGCAACAGGTGGTGGCGGTGAGCCAGGGAAGGAGTGGTAAGTAAGGAGAACACAGAAAACGTAGGGCAGACAGAGAAAGGAGGAGTGTGGCCGGAATGGCGGGAGAGCAGGGGAGGACAAATAAGAAGGTTCACAGGGAAACACCACCTGGGCAGGGGTTACTGAGCACACAAAGGACGTGGGAGGGTCGTCACATACGTTACGTAATAAGAAGGCTTACAGGGAAACGCCATGTGGGCAGGAGTTCCTGAGCACACAAAGGGAGCGGTAGGGTCATAACATACGTTACGGAAGTACCGAAAAAAATTGACACTGGAGGGTGTGATAAATAACCCAATGTGGTAGGTAGGGTAGGGTAGAAAACAGAGGCCAAGGGCGGCACAGACACAAAATGGGGGCAGAGTAGCACTGGGGAGGGACGGAAAATAATGGGGAAAAATGTAATATGTACAGGTACAGTCGGCAAAAAAAGTATCAACACCACCCTTACATTGAAATTAAAAAATTTTGCACGGTAAGGTTGGTACTCTTGATGTGTGGGTTGCCAGATTTGAAATTGGCCTCATTACCAAACCAAATTTTCATTATCATTCATGAAAATTTTAATATTCTATAATTAGGGAAAGAATTATAAGTGAATTACTATTTGTAATTCATTATTATAAAATACTGAAAGTGTCTGAGTGGCTTATCTGTAATCAGGAACACCAACACTACATATCACTGTCCATAAGGGTGGTGTTGATACTTTTTTGGCCGACTGTACCTTGGTGTCAGCTATAGTGTAGAGCGTGAAGAGTGAGAACGTGGCGATGGATGTTGTTGATAATGTGGCCGTGGTCGTATAGTGGAGTAGGCTTGCACGAGCGTGACGATACGTAGGGTGGTGTGAACACTGGGTACGAGACTTAGCTTACGGTGTGTAGGGCGTCACGTGGCTGACGAAGATGAAGCACGTGGTCGTGGCGTAGAGTAGGTTACGTCATAGGGCGGTTGACGAGGGTGGAGCACGTGGGCATAGCGTCGAGAAGGTGGTGACGTAGGGTGACTGACAAAGGTGGGGCACGTGGTCGTGGTGTAGGGTGGCTGACGAAAGTGGAGCACGTGGTCGTGGCGTAGAGTGGCTGACGAAGGTGGAGCACGTGGACGTAGCATCGAGTGAGGGGACATACATGGGCGCCGTAGAGGGCGTCCAAGGCACCCCAAGCGTAGTGTGTGTGAGTGTGGGGAGGGGTTGGCGGAGAGTATGAGCAAAACAGGGGTGCCGAAAGATAGGACGGGGAGCACAAGGGAGGGCGGCAGGGGAAGCACGTGGGGGCAGGGAGGACGTGAACAGGGATAGCGGAACAAGGGACGGGAAACACAAGGGAGGGTGGCAGGGAGGATGAGAATAGGGGTAGGAAATAAGGAGTAAGAAATAGGGGGCTGAGAGGGTGCGGGAGGAGAGAGACGAACGGGGCAGGGGGACAAAAAAAAGAACGGCGGCAAAAAGAAGCAACAAGGAAAGTACGGGGAAGTGGTACGTTACGTTAAAACAAAAATGGTGGAGGGAGAAGAACACTGGGGAGCATAACTATAATACAAAGCAAGCACAATAAGGGAGGGAAACGTGTGAGTGTGAGGTACAGTTGCCCACACATGAAGCTGGTACGCCTCGCTACTTGTGAGATAGCTACAACAGGAAGGAAAGTGAGCAAAAGTTATAGTTTGTTGACAGGCATACAGTAATAATATTTTACTGTCTGCCTGTCATCAAACTACATCTTTTTTTCACTTTCCTTTCTTTGTAGCCACCTCACAAGTAATGAGCCATACCAGCTTCATGTGTGGGCAACTGTACCTTGTGGAGCAGGAGGCAGCGAACACGTGGAGTTGGAGTGTGGGGCCTCTTGTAGGGGGGAAGCCAGCCAGCAGCTTGATGGTGACTTAGGGCCTGGTCCTTGCTCTGCCGGCTTAGTACGAGTGCTACTTGGAGTTCCGGGGTCACCAATTGTAATAATGTATGGAGGCCGTTACTACTGGAAGGTGTATAGTAGACTCGAATACTAGACTGCGTGAGTTGCTTGTAGGGGCCGTGGAGTTAAAGGTTAAAGGTCCGCCAATGAGTGGCAGTCAATGGGACAGAGTGTATCACACACTATGTGTATGAAACACAACTATAGCACGCATCACAAGGATGATGAGTGGCCCAAAGACCTCTCTACCCACGTGAGACCCGAGTCGGCTTCAGCTATGGCTGCGTAAGCAGGAAGACCTCAGACAGCTGACTCAAACCCCCCACCCCCTGCTCACAGGGGTGGTAACCTCTGGCATCAGTGAAAGATTTTTATCGTGTCCCGAGCAAGGATCGAACGCTGGGCCGCAGGATTGCAGCCGCAGACTCTAGCACTGTGCTAGCCAGAAGCTTGGAGAAGGCCGTGTGTTGCTTGAGGGTAACTGTGGTGTAGCGTGGAGAGACCGTGCCTAGGAAGAAGCTTTTATTACTACAGTTAGTAGTAATAAAAGCTTCTTCCTGCTGTGACAATTTATTGCTAAGAGACAGTGGACAGGTCTGTCTGCTGGCTGGCTGGCTTGGGGCGGAACTGCCTCGCCTCTCCATGAACTCTGTCCAAGCCAGTTTCTCCATAGTACCATGAACCAAGAGTCTTATAAATTTCATGAAGCAGAACAGTATAAATACATACAATAGTCAACACCATTAAACCGTGAAGATAACATAAATACATACATACATTCGTCGAAACAATGAACCACACATGCAACCATCTACACAACGGTAACTAGTACAATAATAAATACCCTCAATACAGAACACAGCAGACAATATAATAAATATATAGCATAAGAAACAGGATTCCATTTACACATGATACAGCAATATATACAAGGTCCCATACATATGACACATTAACAGAGTACACAAGGTAAAATACAAGGAGTTGATTGATCCCAAGCACCAAAGTAGAGTCATCCCGCTTGCCAGGCTACGTGAGTTGCTTGTAGGGGCCGTGGAGTTGTTTGTAGGGGCCGTGGTGTTGCTTGTAGGGGCCGTGGTGTTGCTTGTAGGGGCCGTGTGTTGCTTGTAGGGGCCGTGGAGTTGCTTGTAGGGGCCGTGGAGTTGCTTGTAGGGGCCGTTAAGTTGCTTGTAGGGGCCGTGGAGTTGCTTGTAGGGGCCGTGTGTTGCTTGTAGGGGCCGTGGAGTTGTTTGGAGAAGGCCTTGTGTTGCTTGTAGGGGGCGTGGAGTTGCTTGGAGAAGGTTAAGGTGGTGCGGGAATAGGGGGACAGGCTTGGGGGTGGGTTAGGGGGGTGCGGGAGTAGGGGGACAGGCTTGGGGGGAAGGGGTTAGTGGGGTGCGGGAATAGGGGACAGACAGGCTTAATTTCTACCCACCCCAAGTCTGTCCCCCTATTCCCGCACCCCCCAAACCCCCTCCCAAGCCTGTCCCCTACTCCCGCCCGCACCCCCTTAAGTAGAACCTGGCACTAAAACATATATAATAAGATTTTATGACTGATCTTGTATATTTCTGAGGTCCTGAGTCGAAATCCGATGGAGGCCAGACATTAATAATAATATTTTGTAACATCCTACCAGATCATTCTTATTTAACAACTTTTACCTAGGTATGGTCACAATAGACAAGATATACATATTCACTAACACGCACACACACACACACACACATCAGCATTATAATATATATATTATGGCTCATTTGTTTTTATTTGGGTGCTTCCAAAAACTCCAGATTGTATAAAAAAATAACCCATAAAATTCCCCAGGTATTGGTACTAGCAGATATTCTGTTTAAATGACTAGTCTGGATATAATAGCAATAAATATAATAATAGTAGGTAGAATAATTCTGTTCCGGTAAAAAATTTGGTTTGTTTTTGGTTAATTCAGGTGCTTCAAAAACTTCAGATTGTACAAAAACATAGCCCATGAAATTTTCCATCTATTGGTACTAGCAGATAGTCTGTTAAATGACCCAGTCTGGAGATAATAGCAATAATTATACTAATAGTAGGTATAATAATTCTGTTTCGGTCAATATTTTGGTTTGTTTTTGGTTGACTCGATTGCTGTAGACTAATTCTGATTTTGTCAAAAAATAGCCAATAAAATTCCGCATCTATTGGTACTAGCAGATAGTCTCTTTAATACCCCAGTTAGCGGAAAATCGCACTAACATCGAGTCCATATTTTCCCTCTGGACTAAGTTTTATCATTTTTTTTTTTTTTTTTTAAATTTTGGATTATTTTTCCCACGTGGAGATAGTGTTTTGGCCGGATGTTTTGTTGTGATTGGGCACGGAACCTGTGATTAAAGTTGGTCATGTATGGAAAGCGATAGATGGTGTGCAGGCATTGAAAAAATAAGAAAATGATTATTATTGTTATTATTAATATGTATCTATCAATTATATATTTTAATATATTTATTATTATTATTATTATTATTATACATTGATTAATCATTATTATTATCATAATTATTATTATTATATATTGATTAATCATTATTCTTATTTCTATTATTCCTATTATCATTATTATGTACCGGTATCTATCAAATATATATTCTAATATATTTATTTATTATTATTATTATTATTATTATTATTATAAATTCATTAATTATAATTCTGTCTGTTAACTCTTTATTATATTATTTATCACGACGATTTTACTATGCATATAAAACTATTTCTTAATGTTATTAAAAATGCTCAACATTTCGGAAGTGGCTTCCATCTGATGTAAAAAAAAGCAGCAGTTGATTGACAATTACATGAAAAAGAAAAGAAAAATTCATATATCTTTCAATGCTAGGTAAAAAATATTATGCATAAGGCTACGCTCGGACTATTATTCGTTTCTTCATTCTGCAACTTTTGGTGTATAATACATGCAACTTAGGACACATATTCGCTTCATAATATGAGAAAAGTAAAGAAAAAGTAGGCCAAGTATTTTTACGAAGGTGATTGGTGTGCTATGGAACCCCTTCCATACGGGGCTGCTCGGCCAGACAGCTTGAGGAACTTCAACAACAACCCCTGCCATAATGGTTACCTATAATGGCTGAAGACCTAAAACACAATGGAAGACTTCTCCAATCTTTGGACCATAACCATTTTTTTACAATCATCATTCCTACATGTATGCATTTTTCTTTGATTGTGTGAGTGCTGAACCAAGTATTGTACCATATGTACAGAATGATTCATATACATATTATAATATTTATTACATGTATATTATACGCTGTACATATGCATTTAAGACATGAAATACAGAACTTATTTACAGTGTTTAAGAAGCAATAGCAGATCATATTCACATCATATGTTCAAACTGTAATCTATTTTCATGAATGCAAGCTCGTACCCATTTTACCATGTTAGCAGAGACTTGTGTAGGGTTGCTACAGTAATGTTTACAATTGCTGTTTCAATGTTAGTTTTCAGTTCGTCAAATGTGTGTGGGTTATTCTGATAGACCACGCCTTTCAGATGACCCCATAGAAAGTAATTGGGAGATATTGTAGTGCCCACGGGGTTAAGAACAGCGACACAGTAATTTTCTTTAGTTTATTCTCTATTCACCACCACCATAATTTATTCCCAAGAGGTAAATGCACTTGTATAAAGTCACTGTAGAATTAGACGGACGTAGAACGATTAAACTTTCCACAATGGCAAGGAGGCTTGTCAGGAGGACGACTTGGGGGTCGGTCGAGAGAGAGGACCGGTTGTAGTGGTGGTGTGTGTTGCTCTCTGCCTTTTTCCAGATTTCCAGCGCTTATATACTTTTGAGTCGAAGCTTCACTAGCCTGATTGGTTTCACAAGACTTTGAATGAACTAACTGATGCGCACGCGTGAAACCTGTGAATTGCCGTTGTGGTAGTTTAGTGTGTTGTGGTGGTTGAGTGTGTGTGAATTGTCGTTGTGGTGGTTTAGTATATGTGAACTGTCGTTGTGGTGGTTTAGAGGCACCACAGTACCCCCCTCCCCGGCGAGTCGTCAAGGCTGGACCCAAGGAGACCATGGACGTATAACGATCCGGGGGACGAGACACTCTGCCACTCCTGGTTGTTACTGCTTGAGGACATTGCGCTGCTCCTGCACTATCAGAGAAAGAAATATCAGATTCAGCTTTCAATGGAGATGCTACCAAGGGTTCTATCTTAAGGGGGTCAGTTTTTAAATCAGTTGATGTGGAAGAGTGGGGCAATTCAGGTGCTGGAGAGGGAGGTGGAGAGGGTACCGAGATGTAGATTTCACCTGGGGTCTGAGAAGAACCGACAGGACCACCATCATTGGTAGTTAAAGGTACAATTGCTGGTTTCAGCCTATCTATAGTTACTGTCTCCTCTCTGCGAGGTCCTTGTATTGTGAAGTACTTACTAGACTTCGAGATCACCTTGAACGGGCCATTGTAGGGTCGCTGCAGAGGTCGACGATGCCCATCATGGCGAACCCACACATACTCTGCAGAACCCAAGGCTGAAGGAACAAAACATCGTTGATTATCAGGAGTGCGAGGTGGAGATGCTAGAAACTTTGAAACAGTTGACCTCAGAGTGTCAAGGAATTCACTTTCACCAACAATACTATCTTTCACCAAGTCTCCACAAAATTCCCCTGGTAGACGCAGTGATTCCCCATAAACTAACTCTGCAGGACTGCACTGAAGATCCTCCTTTACCGCAGCTCTGATACCCAAAAGGACTAGTGGCAATGAGTCTACCCACCTGTATGGATGAGGTTGGGATTTCAGAGCATCCTTAAGGTGGCGATGAAACCTCTCTACCATTCCATTAGACTGAGGATGGTAGGAGGTTGTTCGATTGCGAGTAGTACCCAAGAAAACTAACATCCTGTGCCACAGTTCAGACTCAAACTGACTCCCTCTGTCGGTAATGATGGTCGCTGGGGTACCGAAACGAGCAACCCAACCAGTGAGAAACGCCAAAGCAGTCGATTCAGCAGATATATCAGTCATAGGTATAGCCTCAGCCCATCTCGTAAACCTGTCAACACAAGTAAGAAGATAAGTAAATCCCCGTGATGAAGGCCACGGTCCCAGAATATCAACATGTACTATCTGGAACCTATGTGATGGAGATGATATAGATCCAACTGGGGTTTTGACATGTCTGATGATTTTAGAGGATTGGCAGGGAGAACATAACTTGACCCACTTTCGAATATCTGCGCGAATACCTGGCCAAACTACCCGTTGTGATACTAGACGTTGTGAAGCCTTAACACCAGGATGACTAAAATTATGTAAATATGAAAATATTGCGTACCTCCAGGACTTAGGTATAAAAGGGCGAGGTTTGCCGCAAGACACATCACACCACAGCTGAGAACCAGAACCAAGTACATCGAAGGGTTGAAACTTCAATGCAGTAGATGAGGAACTCTTCAATGTTGCTAACTTGTCGTCATCAATCTGGTCACGTGCAATCCGTGCGTAATCAAGCTCAGGAAATGCATGAACATCAATAGACATGACTCTTGATAATGCGTCAGCTACTGTATTCTTCTGTCCTTTAATGTGTCTGATATCCGTTGTGAACTCGGAAATATATGACAAATGGCGCAATTCTCTTGGAGAATAAAAATCAGATTGACTGGCCATTGCATGAGTGAGAGGTTTGTGATCAGTTAAAATGTGAAAATCCCTGCCTTCCAAGAGATGCTTAAAATGACGTGTAGCAAGATACATCGCCAACAATTCTCTGTCAAATACACTATATTTTATTTGAGAGGTCTCAAGGCGTTTTGAAAAGAACCCAATAGGTATTACCTCTCCATGGACTTCCTGCTGCAAAACTGCGCCCACTGCTTGAGAAGAAGCGTCGGTCACCAACACCATCTTTGCTACTGGATCAGGATACGATAGAAAAGTTAGGAGAGATACTTCCTTCTTAATCCTGTCAAACGCTGCTGAAGAGTGTTCTGTCCAAGGTAAAATATCACTATTCTTCTTCAAAGGTTTCTTCAATAGATCATGTAGAGGACGTAAGATATCCGCTGCATGAGGAAGAAATCTGTGATAATAATTAACTATTCCCAAAAATTCACGAAGTTTCTTGACAGACTTTGGTTGTGGAAAATCTCTAACTGCATCAATCTTTTGAGGTAGTGGCCTAATACCTTCCTTGGAAACCCTATGACCAAGAAAATCTAGCACAGGCACCCCAAAAATACACTTGCCTGGGTGAATTTTCATACCAGTTTCCTGAAGTCTGCCCAGTAGTTGTCGCAGGTGAAGATAATGTTCCTCCTGATTTGCCGATGCCACCAAGATGTCATCTATATATACTGTAACAAAAGGAAAGTCATAAAGGATATGGTCCATGTGACGCTGAAACGATTGGGCTGCATTCCTTAATCCGAATGGCATATAACAGTATTCAAAGAGCCCAAAAGGTGTAGTGATTGCTGTTTTGGGAATATCAGAGGGAAATACAGGAATTTGATGAAAAGCTTGGGCTAAATCTATTTTAGAAAATATAGTTTGTCCATGTAACTTCAAATGAAAATCCTGTACATGTGGTATCGGGTATCTATCAGGAACAGTAATTCTATTTAAAGACCTATAGTCCCCACACGGACGCCATTCTCCCACTGCTTGCTTTGGGACCATATGGAGTGGAGATGCCCAACAACTGCTGGATGGTCGCACAATTCCTCTCTGCAACAAACTGTTAAATTCTTGTTTCGCTGCTTGCAGTTTCCCTGGATCGAGGCGTCTTGGACGAGAAAACACTGGAGGTCCGGTAGTCTCGATGTAGTGGTAAACTGGGGAATCCACTGGGGTGGTTGTATCAGTTGCTGGTTTGGTAAGAGATTGAAATTCTTGTAATATAGTATCATAAGTGGGGTCAATAGTAAGGCCCATGATACGAGGAGAATCAGTTTCTACATTCAGGCTGCGAATGATACGGTTTGATGGTTGATGTAACAAACAATGTCTTACTGGGTCCACTGATAATTTATGAAATTTAAGAAAGTCATACCCAAGAATTGGTTGTGTAACTTCTGCCACTACAAATGTCCACATAAGGAACTGCTCAAGACCCAAATTCAAGCAATATGTCACAGTACCGTATGTAGCAATAGGTTTACCATCAGCTGTTAGCAAGTCATAAGATGGAAATTTCTTATTTCGGTTTTGAGAATTAGGTGGAAAGATACTTACTGATGCTCCAGTGTCCACTAAAAACTTGCTACCCGAGCTTCGATCGATGACTTGTAGAAGCGGTGTTGTTTCAGAGAATAAAGCGGGAGGTGGCGCCTTCACCACCTCCCGCTGTTGAAGTTTCCCTGATAGCAACAAGGTGGAGAACACCGTCGAGCTCTGTCCCCGAATGTGAAATGATACCAACAGGTGTCATTAACTCGATTTTCTGAACCACCTCTGTACGAAGGAATTCCTGTGCGGCGTGGTAGCGGTTCTGAAGCTGAAGACAATCGCTGTTCAAGGCTCTCTAATCGCTGAAGTATACCCTCAACAGACTGGCTTAAATTACGACCAGTATACTGAGCACTTGCAGCCTTATGCCCTGTAGGTTCCAGTAGAGTAATATCAACATTTGAACACGAAGATGTTGCCGGCATAACACTGCCCGTTCCACTTTGAAGAGAAGGATCATTCCGAGGCACAATTGCAAATGTCTGACTTCCACAACAAAAATGACTCACCGAAGCAGCATTGTTTGAAGACACTCGTGCGGGATTAGTTGGAATCTCCACGACTACCCTGTCGGCTGCAGTTATGTAATCATTGGTTGATGCATTATGTAGTGTTGCTAGGGTAACTCGTGCTTCTGCAGGTAGCTTCTGAAGATGCATGTAACTCAAAATATCGTCTGGTAGCGAAGTCACACAGCGAGAGTTAATGAGTTTCATTCTTTGCCACAACATTGACGGTTTCAAATCACCCAAAGTTATGTCTTGTAATTCTTGAAGATGTTGGCGATCCGGTTTCCTGTAGCATTCCGTTAGAGCAGTTTTGAGAGCGTCGAATTTTCCTGTAGATGGTGGCGAAGTAATTGCTGGTCGAACCAAAGAAGCTACTTCGGTAGGCAGGGCGCCGACCAAAGCATTAAACTTCTCACAGTCCGTAGCTGACGTATGAGAAAGGTACGCTTCCACATGTATCAGCCAGTCGGTAACATTATGATGAAATAAGGGTAATTTCAACCGTGTGTCTGGCATTTCGAATCACGAGTGTGTATCGCACAACCGGGTCACTCCGGGGTCACCAAATTGTAGTGCCTTCGGGGTTAAGAACAGCGACACAGTAATTTTCTTTAGTTTATTCTCTATTCACCACCACCATAATTTATTCCCAAGAGGTAAATGCACTTGTATAAAGTCACTGTAGAATTAGACGGACGTAGAACGATTAAACTTTCCACAATGGCAAGGAGGCTTGTCAGGAGGACGACTTGGGGGTCGGTCGAGAGAGAGGACCGGTTGTAGTGGTGGTGTGTGTTGCTCTCTGCCTTTTTACTACTACTACTTGTTGGATTTCTTGGCTATCAACCAGAAGCATATAGCCAAAGGTCATTAAGCCATTGGATCCATTTTATTATATCAATTTATATAAGGTCATAAAGTTTTGTCTCCCTCAGAAAACTCATTAGTTTGTTTATAATATTCTTGTCATCAGCTAGAATATTTTCGATGGTGAAAGCTATTTTTTTAAGTTGAAAATATTGTTTGATTTTACGTCTATGATTTTCAAATTGATTACAAAAAATTAATAAGTGATTTATAGATAATATTGTGTTGCATGATTGACAATTTAGAGGAAAAGTTCTATTTATGTAGGGTTCAAGGTGTGTGAACCATGTGGCATTGAGCCTGAGTCGAGCCAACACCACTTCGTCCCTGCGGCTACGCCATGATGACGTAGCCCAGGGTTCAATAAGTGTTTTGACTTTATTCCTGATGTCTAATCCGGTCCACTGCCTTTGCCACAGGAGATGAATTCGAGACTTAATGAGGGAAACAAAACACCTGAGTTCCGTACGGACTATGCTAAGGTCCAGATCAACAGTTGACCCGGCTAGTATATCAGCCTGTTCATTGCCATAGATACCATAATGTGAAGGTACCCATATTAGCTTGATTGATTTATTGGCACAAAACAGCTTACTAATGATATTACCCTGTATTTCGTTGTTAGTTGTATTTAAGGATTTAATAGCTTGAAGTGAACTTAATGAATCTGTAAAAATAACTATCCTATCGTGGGTCGTCGACAGGGCAAAATCCAAAGCTTTATTAATAGCAAAAAGTTCTGCAATAAAAATAGATGTATGAATCGGCAGTCTGAATCTTAACTGGCATTCAGTCGACCATACACCTGCACCCACACATTCATTCGTCTTGGAACCGTCGGTATACAGATGGAAATATGAAAGATATTGAACAATTATCTCACGAAACCTCTGGTGTACCTCCACCTCCGGCACCCGGGATTTAACCCCTGGTAGCCAGGAATCCACTATAGTGAAGGGGGGTGTTACCCAGGGTGCAATATTTACTAAAACCAGGGAATCGATTGTTGATAATTCTATACCGACACACTCTACGAGGTCGTGGAGTCTTGCTCTGAGGGACCTCACGCCAGTGCCCTCCGGGGCCGTGCGACGCCCAGGCGGATAACTCGGCCCTTCCGGGGGCCTATCGCCATGGCCCCCCGGCTGCAAATGCCTCACCAAGGCATTACCGGGAGGATGACTCGGCTCCCCGGGTACCTGAACTTGGGGCCTGGTCCCCATTGGCCTCACGCCAGTGCCCCCTGGGGCGCAGGGGTTCCCGGACGGACGACTCGGTCCCTCTGCCAGGGGCCTAGCGCCATGGCCCCCCGGGTGCTGTTGCCGTAGCAAGGCATTCCCGGGAAGATGACTCGGCACCCTGGATTTCTTAGCACAGTATACTAATAGTAGTTGATCTCGTCTTAATCGGAGGGGAGGCACTTGTGACTCCACCTCTAGACGCTCGATTCGAGTGCAACGTAGGGCTCCAAGACACACACGCAAACACGCATTCTGCACAACATCCAAACCTTTCAACACAGACTCAGATGCCAAACCATACACTATTGACCCATAATCTACTCTAGATCTAATCAGGGATTTATATAGCATTAGCAATGACTTCCTATCTGCTCCCCATTGAGTACCAGAAATGCACTTCAGCAAATTGAGTGCTTTTAAACATTTAATTTTTAACTGACTGACATGGACTCGCCATGTCAATCGACTGTCAAAATGCAGTCCAAGAAATTTAGTAGAATTTTGAATAGGTAGGGGGTTGACACCCATAGTCAGCCTGACGTCTGGCTTCTTCCTATGAGTGAAAATAACCCCTACACTCTTTCTTACTGAAAACTTAAAACCCCACTGGAGGCCCCAATTGTGAATCAAATCCAGTGCCAATTGGATCCGAGTTGCCGAAAACTCTGCATTACAGCTGGAGTGCCATATCGCACAGTCGTCGGCGTACAGTGAGTATTTAAGATTTCGAGGAGGAGCTGGTAGAATGTCATTGATCATACATAGAAATAAGGTCGGAGACAGAACACTCCCCTGGGGCACCCCATTTGCCTGGACAAATATGTCCGAGAAAGTGACTGTGTCCGAAAAAAGCTTGACAGAGAAAGTTCTGTCAGAAATGAAGTTCTTAACAAAAAAGGGCAGGTTACCGCGTAATCCCATCGCATATAGTTTCCTGAGGAGGCCATGTCGCCAAGTCATGTCGTAGGCTTTTTCAATGTCTAAAAATACTGCAATCAAAAATTGTTTTTTGGCAAATGCCTCTTGAATTTGAACTTCCAGGTTTACTAGCTGATCGAGCGTCTGGCAACCTTTACGGAAGCCACACTGCTCGTCAACCAGCAAATTCCTGGAATTTAAAAAATGCAATAGCCTACGATTAACAATTCGTTCCATGACCTTGCATAAGCAACTTGTGAGCGCAATAGGGCGATACGATGAAGTCGATCTGGGGTCCCCCCCTCCTTTCGGTATGGGAATGACATTTGCAAAGTGCCACGAGTTTGGAAAGGTGTGACCCCTCCAAATCTCGTTAAACACTTGCAACATTTTGACCATGGAATCATGATCAAGATGCTTTATCATCTCATACCGAATCTCATCGGGTCCTGGGGATGTCCCACTACAGGCTCCTAGGGCTTGGACAAGCTCTTGCATTGCTAGATCACTGTTGTAATCTAATTCATCTCCTGTGGCAAAGTCAATATGCTGCAGCTCTGATGCTTCCTTGATGGGCAGGAAAGCTGGATGGTAATTTTCAGAGCTGCTAGCAAAAGAGAACTGCCTGGCGAGGGCGTTAGCAATGTCTCTAGGTTCGTCATAATTGATGTTATTAAAAGTGATGTTGGTAATTTTATTAGAGATTTTTTTCTTATTTAATTTTCTTACAGTGGACCAGACTTGGGAAATTGATGTTTCACTGTTGATACTAGAGACAAAGCATCGCCAGGAGTCTCGTTTGGCTTGTCTGATGGTTCGACGAGCCCTAGCTCTCGCAAGTTTATACTTGCGAAAGTTCTCATCACTAATGCGATTTTTGAAAAGCCTGTAGGCTCTATTCCTCTCACACAGTACCCTGCGGCAATCTGGCGTCCACCATGGAACTCTATGCTTTGCGCTATCTACCGAAGTCTTAGGAATTGTTGCCATTGCGGCTTTGAGGATATTATCTTGAATATTATTTACTTTATCATCAATGGTTTCTCCAACAATTTCAATATTGACACCCTTTGTGAAGGACACCCAGTCTGCTTTTTTTACGTTAAATTTAGGTGCTGAAGGCTCTTTAATAGTGTCGCTTTTAAATTTAATCACAATAGGAAAATGGTCGCTTCCCAATGAGTCATCAATGGGTAGCCACTGGCAAGAGGCTGCAATTGATGGGGAGACCAGAGATAGGTCAAGTACGCTAAAATTACCAGTATTATCATCAACTCTCGTCGGACTACCGTCGTTCAGAAGAACCAAATTGGAATCACTGATTAGCCTAGCCATCTGTTCCCCCTTTCTGTCATCCTGCAGGGAACCCCATAACGTATGATGAGCATTAAAATCACCTACAATTAATTTTCTACAGGGCAGACTGTCCTGTAGATCAAAAACATCATAAGTTACTGTATCAGGAGGACAGTAGACAGAACAGATAGTCAGGTAGGTGCCACCGAATTTTACTCTGCAAGCGACACTTTCCAGAGGAAAATTACAGGGCACATCAGTGAAAGGGAGGTTATGGCGGATGTAGATTGCCACTCCACCTCCACCCCTCCCCCCACGGTCCCTCCTAATTAACTCGTAGTTCCGAAGCTGAACAACCTCGTCTTCGACTTGGTCGTTCAGATGAGTTTCCTGAAGGGCAATAATATCGGCAGCGTAAGAACAAGCCAAAAGTTTAAGTTCATTTAATCTAGCTCTAAGACTTCGACAGTTCCATTGGAGTATGGTTAGCGCGAAGATTATCGCTGTTTATGGGGTTTCTTTGAGCCTTGTTCGTCTGGCCGAACCTTTTTGTGCTGGGAGGGAAGACCCTCTTCCTCCTCTGCACTTCCCGGGGACCTCCCGCGGGCAGGTTTCGCGACGGTAGTCTCCATCGCCTGTTCCTCTCCATGAGGTACAGAACCAGTCCTCGAACGGCTCGTCTCGCGACGAACCGGACGACTCCCGGATGTAGGCTTCATGGGAGTCACCTGAGCGAGAACATGAGATTTTGAAGCTGATACGGTATCATCAGCTTTGTGGTGCTTCTTTTGCTGGGTTGATTCAACAACTTCTAATTTCTTTGTCAAACTTTCTACTAGCAACGTTAATTTACTTACAGTATCCTTCAAGTCTTTAATTTCGTTATCTTTAGCTTGGATAGCCACGTTAACATTTGTTGTAGTTACAGGAGCAGTGGTGCCAGTCATAGCTGCAGCATAGGAAACTGTGGGAGTTTGGTTAACCCCCTCCACCTTCCTCTTTGCCTCACCATAACTAACATCATGAGCCCTCATGTATGCCATTGCTTCAGTCTCCACTTTAAGGCTCCTGCAGTCACCTGCACTTGCCTGGTGGGGGCCGCCACAATTAGCACACCTGAAGACTGTCTCTGAACACAACTCAGTCTCGTGTCTACCTGCACATTTACCACAAGTGAATGAATCTTTATTGAAGCACCTCAATGCTGTGTGTCCGAATTTCTGGCAACGGAAACAACGCATCGGTTTCTGAATGTATGGTCTAACGTGAACTATTTCATATCCAATCTTTACTGTTTCCGGAATCTGGGCTGAAGCAAAAGTCAGGAAACACAAGCCAAATTTCTCTCTCTTGTTCTCTCTCATCCTGGTCATACTTTGTACATCAACAACGCCTTGGTCCTTCATTCCTTCCAAAATTTCAGCCTCATCCAGAGCGGCCAAATCCCTATGGAAAATGACGCCCTTACAGGTATTCGGCCCCACTGGAATGGTGGCTTTCACCTTAAAGTTATGAATTTGCGTCAGTTTAAGGAGATCCTTAACCTGGGATGCCTTCAGTACTTTTACCAGGATACTACCATCACGCAACTTGTTAGCAGCAGCAAGACTGCCACCCACTTGACCATCAAGGACCTTTTTGACGATAAAGGGGTTAAAGTTTTTGAGAGACTGACCCTCATCTACACATCTAATATTTACATAGCGAGCATTCATAGGAGGAATTTTAACATCAGTTTGTCGTTGTCTGTCTGCCGTAGGGGTTCCATTATTGTCAGCCATTGTCCTAGTTTGGTCCTTGGTCGTTAACCTCCCTCCTTGAGGAGGAGGGAGGCTAGTCGGGGGTTCATCCATCCGGGGCATCGGACTACGTCCGACCCCTCTCCTCGCACACTCACCTACCTCCCTGAACTATTGTATCAACCCCCAAAAATGGACAATAATTTAGGGAATAAAAGTTACCTTTACTCGCCCCCCCCTAGTGGTAGCCTGGCGGCGTTCTCCAGTACCAGCTAGGGGATCGGAGTTTGTGCGGAAGGAACTTCCCCACCACCGAACCTGCCTAATGCGAGGGGTGGTGTAGTTAGAACCCACCTCCCAAGCGAATACCGTTGCTCAGCCAAGAGACAACCGTAGGCCCAGGAGGTCGCACGGAAAATATAGAAGAAAAAGTAGTTTAAGAAAAAGAGGTGCCCAAATGACGCACCAGACTACTGGGCCCCCCTACCACAGGGTTTCCCCTGAGGCAGTGAGTGCTGCGGGTCTGGTGTGGGGAACAACTAACTACTATCTACCATATACTACTGGTTGTCCTCCAGCAAAAAACAAATCACTGAAGGTGTACACAGCAGTGCAGCAAAACGCTGCAAATTTACTTTACAATATTACGTTAACTAGGCAAAGAAACAACAGAGTACTGCCGGTAAGAGGCCTCGGTACACCAAGGTAACTCCACGAACAATACTGTAGTCTGTTGTTGCTGTGCTAAACGAGGACGAGGTCTAGACTGAACAAAGTCTGGACGCATCTCGGTTCAGTCCTTCCTTGTTGGATTTCTTGGCTATCGACCAGAGGCATATAGCCAAAGATCATTAAGCCATTGGATCCATTTTATTATATCAATCTATATAAGGTCATAAAGTTTTGTCTCCCTCAGAAAACTCATTAATTTGTTTATAATATTCTTGTCATCTGCTAGTAAGTTGTTGATAGTGAAAGCTATTTTTTTAAGTTGGAAATATTTTTTAATTTTGTTACGTTGATTTTCGTATTCTGTGCAAAAAATTAGCAGATGGGCTATTGACATTATTGTATTGCATGATTGGCACATGGGGGGAAAGTTTCTGTTTACATAAGGTTTTAGGTGGGTTAGCCATGTGGCATTGACCCTAAGACGGGCCAACACCACCTCGTCCCTGCGACTACGCCATGACGACGTAGCCCAGGGTTCAATAAGTGTTTTGACTTTATTTCTGATGTCTAATCTGGTCCACTGCCTTTGCCACAGGAGATGAATTCGAGACTTAATGAGTGAAACAAAACACCTGAGATCCGTACGGACTATGCTAAGGTCCAGATCAACAGTTGACCCGGCTAGTATATCAGCCTGTTCATTACCATAGATACCATAATGTGAAGGTACCCATATTAGCTTGATTGATTTATTGGCACAAAACAGCTTACTAATGATATTACCCTGTATTTCGTTGTTAGTTGTATTTAAGGATTTAATAGCTTGAAGTGAACTTAATGAATCTGTAAAAATAACTATCCTATCGTGGGTCGTCGACAGGGCAAAATCCAAAGCTTTATTAATAGCAAAAAGTTCAGCAAGAAAAATAGATGTATGATTCGGCAGTCTGAATCTTAACTGACATTCAGTCGACCATACACCTGCACCCACACATTCATCCGTCTTGGAACCGTCGGTATACAGATGGAAATATGAAAGATGTTGAACAATTATCTCACGAAACCTCTGGTGTACCTCCACCTCCGGCACCCGGGATTTAACCCCTGGCAGCCAGGAATCCACAATAGTGAAGGGGGGTGTTACCCAGGGTGCAATATTTACTAAAACCAGGGAATCGATTGTTGATAATTCTATACCGACACACTCTACGAGGTCGTGGAGTCTTGCTCTGAGGGACCTCACGCCAGTGCCCTCCGGGGCCGTGCGACGCCCAGGCGGATAACTCGGCCCTTCCGGGGGCCTATCGCCATGGCCCCCAGGCTGCAAATGCCTCACCAAGGCATTACCGGGAGGATGACTCGGCTCCCCGGGTACCTGAACTTGGGGCCTGGTCCCCATTGGCCTCACGCCAGTGCCCCCTGGGGCGCAGGGGTTCCCGGACGGACGACTCGGTCCCTCTGCCAGGGGCCTAGCGCCATGGCCCCCCGGGTGCTGTTGCCGTAGCAAGGCATTCCCGGGAAGATGACTCGGCACCCTGGATTTCTTAGCACAGTATACTAATAGTAGTTGATCTCGTCTTAATCGGAGGGGAGGCACTTGTGACTCCACCTCTAGACGCTCGATTCGAGTGCTACGTAGGGCTCCAAGACACACACGCAAACACGCATTCTGCACAACATCCAAACCTTTCAACACAGACTCAGATGCCGAACCATACACTATTGACTCATAATCTACTCTAGATCTAATCAGGGATTTATATAGCATTAGCAATGACTTCCTATCTGCTCCCCATTGAGTACCAGAAATGCACTTCAGCAAATTGAGTGCTTTTAAACATTTAATTTTTAACTGACTGACATGGACTCGCCATGTCAGTCGACTGTCAAAATGCAGTCCAAGAAATTTAGTCGAATTTTGAATAGGTAGGGGGTTGACACCCATAGTCAGCCTGACGTCTGGCTTCTTCCTATGAGTGAAAATAACCCCTACACTCTTTCTTACTGAAAACTTAAAACCCCACTGGAGGCCCCAATTGTGAATCAAATCCAGTGCCAATTGGATCCGAGTTGCCGAAAACTCTGCATTACAGCTGGAGTGCCATATCGCACAGTCGTCGGCGTACAGTGAGTATTTAAGATTTCGAGGAGGAGCTGGTAGAATGTCATTGATCATACATAGAAATAAGGTCGGAGACAGAACACTCCCCTGGGGCACCCCATTTGCCTGGACAAATATGTCCGAGAAAGTTACTGTGTCCGAAAAAAGCTTGACAGAGAAAGTTCTGTCAGAAATGAAGTTCTTAACAAAAAAGGGCAGGTTACCGCGTAATCCCATCGCATATAGTTTCCTGAGGAGGCCATGTCGCCAAGTCATGTCGTAGGCTTTTTCAATGTCTAAAAATACTGCAATCAAAAATTGTTTTTTGGCAAATGCCTCTTGAATTTGAACTTCCAGGTTCACTAGCTGATCGAGCGTCTGGCGACCTTTACGGAAGCCACACTGCTCGTCAACCAGCAAATTCCTGGAATTTAAAAAATGCAATAGCCTACGATTAACAATTCTTTCCATGACCTTGCATAAGCAACTTGTGAGCGCAATAG
The DNA here is from genome assembly GCA_033782935.1 of Petrolisthes cinctipes. Lineage (NCBI taxonomy): Eukaryota > Metazoa > Arthropoda > Malacostraca > Decapoda > Porcellanidae > Petrolisthes > Petrolisthes cinctipes. The sequence continues at coordinate 240,956 of JAWQEG010000605.1, read as the reverse complement.
GGCGATACGATGAAGTCGATCTGGGGTCCCCCCCTCCTTTCGGTATGGGAATGACATTTGCAAAGTGCCACGAGTTTGGAAAGGTGTGACCCCTCCAAATCTCGTTAAACACCTGCAACATCTTGACCATGGAATCATGATCAAGATGCTTTATCATCTCATACCGAATCTCATCGGGTCCTGGGGATGTCCCACTACAGGCTCCTAGGGCTTGGACAAGCTCTTGCATTGTTAGATCACTGTTGTAATCTAATTCATCTCCTGTGGCAAAGTCAATATGCTGCAGCTCTGATGCTTCCTTGATGGGCAGGAAAGCTGGATGGTAATTTTCACAGCTGCTAGCAAAAGAGAACTGCCTGGCGAGGGCGTTAGCAATGTCTCTAGGTTCGTCATAATTGATGTTATTAAAAGTGATGTTGGTAATTTTATTAGAGATTTTTTTCTTATTTAATTTTCTTACAGTGGACCAGACTTGGGAAATTGATGTTTCACTGTTGATACTAGAGACAAAGCATCGCCAGGAGTCTCGTTTGGCTTGTCTGATGGTTCGACGAGCCCTAGCTCTCGCAAGTTTATACTTGCGAAAGTTCTCATCACTGATGCGATTTTTGAAAAGCCTGTAGGCTCTATTCCTCTCACACAGTACCCTGCGGCAATCTGGCGTCCACCATGGAACTCTATGCTTTGCGCTATCTACCGAAGTCTTAGGAATTGTTGCCATTGCGGCTTTGAGGATATTATCTTGAATATTATTTACTTTATCATCAATGGTTTCTCCAACAATTTCAATATTGACACCCTTTGTGAAGGACACCCAGTCTGCTTTTTTTACGTTAAATTTAGGTGCTGAAGGCTCTTTAACCCCTCCGGGCCGGGCCAAGAATGAAATTACGTGCTGTGTGTACGGGGCAAATACTTAATTTAATCCTGCCTGTCCGGGTATTTCCCGGAAAATCACTCTACTTCTCTTACTCCCTACGTCTAAACTACAATACTGAACAACTTAAATTTGATTGTGTACTCACCATCAACTCCTCCTCTTTCCATTAAAACCAACCCTAGCTCTCTAGGACACTCCATTACCGAGAAATCAAGTGAGGAATGGAGGTCACTTTTCCCGTGAGAGCGAGGCTGCGTTCGCTTTGTGAGCGTGGCTCTGACAAGGACTGGCGTGGGTGGAGAAAAGATGGCCGCCGGCAGAATGACGCAACACTTGCCTCCCCCAGGGGACACGTTGTACGGTTCGTGTGCATCCTACCATTACAGCCCCTGTATTATTTGTGTGGTTAGCTGACCATTCCAGAGTGGTTTTATGCCCTGGAGAGAAGCGTGGGAGTTATGTACAGTATTTACGCGAAACATTTTCAGTGTCATTCGCACCATTTGTTCATGTTCAACGTAAATATAAATGTGTCACTATTACTGTTATCCTTATTTTCTATATATTTTTGTATTTTGTTGTTTTAAATTTTTTATTATAATTTTTTCTATGCGTAAATGTGTCACTATCACTTTTCTTATAGCCTAATATGTACAAATGTGTCACTATCACGTCACTACAGCCTAAAATATATGTACAAATGTGTCACTATCACGTCACTACAGCCTAAAATATATGTACAAATGTGTCACTCTCACTTTTCTTATAGCCTAATAAGTACAAATGTGTCACTATCACGTCACTACAGCCTAAAATATATGTACAAATGTGTCACTCTCACTTTTCTTATAGCCTAAATAGTGTCACTGTCACCAAGTGTCACTGTCACTTTATTCGCATACTCCCATCACTTCCTGCTTCTATATATATTCCAATATATGGTAGTCTGAGAAGCAGTTTCCAGGGCATAACGGCACACAACATTCCTTGCACCAGAAGCGAGTTTCCTTGGACTTCTGGGGGTGACGTGTTGTGTGCCTGCAAACATAGCAGCGACGAGAGCCTGGACGTCCTGACGGCAACGGTGGCAGATTAGTGAGGTAGTGGCGAGCCATATAGCCACTCTGCTGCAACCTGTCAGGCCGTTGTGCCGCTGCCTGTCTGCCTTGCTGTGGTTGCACAGTGCTGAACCTCTCCAGGAGCTGAGATATCAACTCTAGCTCGAATTCCCGGAGTGCCAACTTGGAGTCAGGGTGATGCTGGAGGTAGAGTATATAACAGTTCAGCACTGTGACATCAAGAAGGTGGAAGAAAGCCTTCTTGTACCACTTACAAGTTTTTCTCAGACAATCGATGGAACTCACCATCATGTCTGACTTATCAACGAGTCTCATATTGATGTTATAATCGAGCACAGCATCAGGCTTGTAGATGGTATCACCTGTGCCGCGCTCAGTCTTCCCAGAATCCTGCATCACGCCCCTGTTCACGGTGGTGAGCATATTGACGGGGCGTTTATCGTGCCATTTGATGGCCAGCATGTTCCCACATTTCTTTTTGAAGCAGTCGCCCCTCCGGGTGAGAGGGAATGCTGGCCACCCCTTCCTGTTGACACGAATAGTTCCGCAGGATCCTGTTTGGTGCTGCAGGAGAAACTGGCTAAGTGCTGGAGAGGTGTAATAGTTATCAGTGTACAGGATGTGGTTGTTGTCAAGGTAATCCCCCATGAGTGCCTTGACAACACTCCCGCTGAAGCCAAGAGGGTCGTCGGCCGGGACATCCACATCCGTACCTGAATAGAGTATAAAATCCAACACATAGCCAGTCTTACAGTCGCAGATGACATAGAATTTGATGCCAAATCTATGCCTCTTTGACGGGATGTACTGGATGAAGGACAGTCTTCCCCTGAACAGCACCAGAGACTCGTCGATAACCACTTTCTGGAATGGTCGAAAAAATGCTCGTATTTTCTCCTGGAGGATAGACATTACTGGCCTAATTTTCCACTGCCTGTCGTTCGGGTGTGGACCCATGTTGGGGGCGAAGTGCAGGTAGGACAAAATGTCCCTATACCTGTCCCTGGACATGTATTTCCCGAACGCAGGTGTGGATATCAGGGCGTGTGTGCTCCAGAAGTCCTTGAGGCGATGTTTCTTGACATGAGGCATCATCATGGTCAAAGCTAACCACACATACAACTCAGCAATATCGACGTCAGCCCATTGCAACATCTTACTATGTTCCCTGCCTGGTCTATTGCTGAGTTGCACAGAGAGTTGTTTGAAGGTGTTTATCTCCTGCATCATGTAAGTCATCAATATTATATCAAAAAAGGCAGTGAAATAATCTAATATTGATGACCTCTGACGACAGGGAAATGCGGCCTGTATACCTGAATGACTGTCGTCAAAGATAGGTATATCAGGCGCAAATTCATCGCAATCCGTCCACACATAGGGATCAGCGGGTCTATGACGAGGTGCGCCGCGTTGCTGTTGTTGTGGTGGTGGTGGTGGTGGTGGTGGTGCAGCGGTACCAGGGGCAGGCGAGAGTGAGTCGTCAGGCACGAGAGGAGAGGGAGAGTGTGGTGGTGGCGTCAGGTCACGGGGGGGCGGGCTATCAGGGTCAACTGTAGGGGAGAGATAAGCTGCCTTTGTCCTCTTCCCCCTTCCTTTACCCTTCCCTCTTACTCCTACTCTCCTCCCTCTTACCACCACTTTTTGCGACGCATCCTCGTCCGACGAGGAAGAGGAAGACGAAAAATCTAACCTCCTCCTCGGCCTCTTGCCCATGGGAGTGGAGACGTAGCGAGGTTTGGAGGTTGAAGCAGGAGTAGACCTCTTCCTGCCTCCCACGCCAGATGTTGTAGGAATGGGAGACAAGAGAGTGTCTCCCAAACTACCTCCCACCCCACTGGTGGACGGAATTGCAACAGGGGCTGTAACCTCTGACACATCATGCAAGGCTGAAGTTGAGGGAAGAGCTGTGATGGAAGTCACCGCTACACAGACATCTTCCTCAGTTGATTCGTCAGCTTGCCATTCAGTATCAGAGTAGCTGTCCAGGTCGTCACTCCCATATGAAAGGTCTGCCAGATTCTCCAATTCCCGCCCTATTGCAGAATCTGACAACCTTGCAGGTGCATGACGCAATCTAGCTGGTTGCACCCGCGGAGTGGAGGTTACAGGAGCGGGTGCGCCTGGCAGCGCGGTAGGATGCACCGAATCGAACGAGCCCGTATTTTCTTCACTACGACCAGCCATTGTCACGGTCAAGCACACACTGATTGAATGTGGGGATGAAAAGGTCTGGTGGTGAAGTATAGCCAGATCAAAAAAAATCCCGACAAATTTGGCGTTTTTCCCCATAAATTACCAAAAGCGGGATTTCCCGCTGCCCGGACTCTGTCGACAGAGCGGGATTTCCCGCTGCCCGGCCTCTGTCGACCGAGCGGGAAATCCCGCTGCCCGGACTCTGGGGGTTAATAGTGTCGCTTTTAAATTTAATCACAATAGGAAAATGGTCGCTTCCCAAAGAGTCATCAATGGGTAGCCACTGGCAAGAGGCTGCAATTGATGGGGAGACCAGAGATAGGTCAAGGACGCTAAAATTACCAGTATTATCATCAACTCTCGTCGGACTACCGTCGTTCAGAAGAACCAAATTGGAATCACTGATTAGCCTAGCCATCTGTTCCCCCTTTCTGTCATCCTGCAGGGAACCCCATAACGTATGATGAACATTAAAATCACCTACAATTAATTTTCTACAGGGCAGACTGTCCTGTAGATCAAAAACATCATAAGTTACTGTATCAGGAGGACAGTAGACAGAACAGACAGTCAGGTAGGTGCCACCGAATTTTACTCTGCAAGCGACACTTTCCAGAGGAAAATTACAGGGCACATCAGTGAAAGGGAGGTTATGGCGGATGTAGATTGCCACTCCACCTCCACCCCTCCCCCCACGGTCCCTCCTAATTAACTTGTAGTTCCGAAGCTGAACAACCTCGTCTTCGACTTGGTCGTTCAGATGAGTTTCCTGAAGGGCAATAATATCGGCAGCGTAAGAACAAGCCAAAAGTTTAAGTTCATTTAATCTAGCTCTAAGACTTCGACAGTTCCATTGGAGTATGGTTAGCGCGAAGATTATCGCTGTTTATGGGGTTTCTTTGAGCCTTGTTCGTCTGGCCGAACCTTTTTGTGCTGGGAGGGAAGACCCTCTTCCTCCTCTGCACTTCCCGGGGACCTCCCGCGGGCAGGTTTCGCGACGGTAGTCTCCATCGCCTGTTCCTCTCCATGAGGTACAGAACCAGTCCTCGAACGGCTCGTCTCGCGACGAACCGGACGACTCCCGGATGTAGGCTTCATGGGAGTCACCTGAGCGAGAACATGAGATTTTGAAGCTGATACGGTATCATCAGCTTTGTGGTGCTTCTTTTGCTGGGTTGATTCAACAACTTCTAATTTCTTTGTCAAACTTTCTACTAGCAACGTTAATTTACTTACAGTATCCTTCAAGTCTTTAATTTCGTTATCTTTAGCTTGGATAGCCACGTTAACATTTGTTGTAGTTACAGGAGCAGTGGTGCCAGTCATAGCTGCAGCATAGGAAACTGTGGGAGTTTGGTTAACCCCCTCCACCTTCCTCTTTGCCTCACCATAACTAACATCATGAGCCCTCATGTATGCCATTGCTTCAGTCTCCACTTTAAGGCTCCTGCAGTCACCTGCACTTGCCTGGTGGGGGCCGCCACAATTAGCACACCTGAAGACTGTCTCTGAACACAACTCAGTCTCGTGTCTACCTGCACATTTACCACAAGTGAATGAATCTTTATTGAAGCACCTCAATGCTGTGTGTCCGAATTTCTGGCAACGGAAACAACGCATCGGTTTCTGAATGTATGGTCTAACGTGAACTATTTCATATCCAATCTTTACTGTTTCCGGAATCTGGGCTGAAGCAAAAGTCAGGAAACACAAGCCAAATTTCTCTCTCTTGTTCTCTCTCATCCTGGTCATACTTTGTACATCAACAACGCCTTGGTCCTTCATTCCTTCCAAAATTTCAGCCTCATCCAGAGCGGCCAAATCCCTATGGAAAATGACGCCCTTACAGGTATTCGGCCCCACTGGAATGGTGGCTTTCACCTTAAAGTTATGAATTTGCGTCAGTTTAAGGAGATCCTTAACCTGGGATGCCTTCAGTACTTTTACCAGGATACTACCATCACGCAACTTGTTAGCAGCAGCAAGACTGCCACCCACTTGACCATCAAGGACCTTTTTGACGATAAAGGGGTTAAAGTTTTTGAGAGACTGACCCTCATCTACACATCTAATATTTACATAGCGAGCATTCATAGGAGGAATTTTAACATCAGTTTGTCGTTGTCTGTCTGCCGTAGGGGTTCCATTATTGTCAGCCATTGTCCTAGTTTGGTCCTTGGTCGTTAACCTCCCTCCTTGAGGAGGAGGGAGGCTAGTCGGGGGTTCATCCATCCGGGGCATCGGACTACGTCCGACCCCTCTCCTCGCACACTCACCTACCTCCCTGAACTATTGTATCAACCCCCAAAAATGGACAATAATTTAGGGAATAAAAGTTACCTTTACTCGCCCCCCCCTAGTGGTAGCCTGGCGGCGTTCTCCAGTACCAGCTAGGGGATCGGAGTTTGTGCGGAAGGAACTTCCCCACCACCGAACCTGCCTAATGCGAGGGGTGGTGTAGTTAGAACCCACCTCCCAAGCGAATACCGTTGCTCAGCCAAGAGACAACCGTAGGCCCAGGAGGTCGCACGGAAAATATAGAAGAAAAAGTAGTTTAAGAAAAAGAGGTGCCCAAATGACGCACCAGACTACTGGGCCCCCCTACCACAGGGTTTCCCCTGAGGCAGTGAGTGCTGCGGGTCTGGTGTGGGGAACAACTAACTACTAGCTACCTTAAACTACTGGTTGTCCTCCAGCAAAAAACAAATCACTGAAGGTGTACACAGCAGTGCAGCAAAACGCTGCAAATTTACTTTACAATATTACGTTAACTAGGCAAAGAAACAACAGAGTACTGCCGGTAAGAGGCCTCGGTACACCAAGGTAACTCCACGAACAATACTGTAGTCTGTTGTTGCTGTGCTAAACGAGGACGAGGTCTGGACTGAACAAAGTCTGGATGCATCTCGGTTCAGTCCTTCCTTGTTGGATTTCTTGGCTATCGACCAGAGGCATATAGCCAAAGATCATTAAGCCATTGGATCCATTTTATTATATCAATCTATATAAGGTCATAAAGTTTTGTCTCCCTCAGAAAACTCATTAATTTGTTTATAATATTCTTGTCATCTGCTAGTAAGTTGTTGATAGTGAAAGCTATTTTTTTAAGTTGGAAATATTTTTTAATTTTGTTACGTTGATTTTCGTATTCTGTGCAAAAAATTAGCAGATGGGCTATTGACATTATTGTATTGCATGATTGGCACATGGGGGGAAAGTTTCTGTTTACATAAGGTTTTAGGTGGGTTAGCCATGTGGCATTGACCCTAAGACGGGCCAACACCACCTCGTCCCTGCGACTACGCCATGACGACGTAGCCCAGGGTTCAATAACTGTTCTTACTTTATTTCTGATGTCTAATCTGGTCCACTGCCTTTGCCACAAGAGATGAATTCGAGACTTAATGAGTGAAACAAAACACCTGAGATCCGTACGGACTATGCTAAGGTCCAGATCAACAGTTGACCCGGCTAGTATATCAGCCTGTTCATTACCATAGATACCATAATGTGAAGGTACCCATATTAGCTTGATTGATTTATTGGCACAAAACAGCTTACTAATGATATTACCCTGTATTTCGTTGTTAGTTGTATTTAAGGATTTAATAGCTTGAAGTGAACTTAATGAATCTGTAAAAATAACTATCCTATCGTGGGTCGTCGACAGGGCAAAATCCAAAGCTTTATTAATAGCAAAAAGTTCAGCAAGAAAAATAGATGTATGATTCGGCAGTCTGAATCTTAACTGACATTCAGTCGACCATACACCTGCACCCACACATTCATCCGTCTTGGAGCCGTCGGTATACAGATGGAAATATGAAAGATGTTGAACAATTATCTCACGAAACCTCTGGTGTACCTCCACCTCCGGCACCCGGGATTTAACCCCTGGCAGCCAGGAATCCACAATAGTGAAGGGGGGTGTTACCCAGGGTGCAATATTTACTAAAACCAGGGAATCGATTGTTGATAATTCTATACCGACACACTCTACGAGGTCGTGGAGTCTTGCTCTGAGGGACCTCACGCCAGTGCCCTCCGGGGCCGTGCGACGCCCAGGCGGATAACTCGGCCCTTCCGGGGGCCTATCGCCATGGCCCCCCGGCTGCAAATGCCTCACCAAGGCATTACCGGGAGGATGACTCGGCTCCCCGGGTACCTGAACTTGGGGCCTGGTCCCCATTGGCCTCACGCCAGTGCCCCCTGGGGCGCAGGGGTTCCCGGACAGACGACTCGGTCCCTCTGCCAGGGGCCTAGCGCCATGGCCCCCCGGGTGCTGTTGCCGTAGCAAGGCATTCCCGGGAAGATGACTCGGCACCCTGGATTTCTTAGCACAGTATACTAATAGTAGTTGATCTCGTCTCAATCGGAGGGGAGGCACTTGTGACTCCACCTCTAGACGCTCGATTCGAGTGCAACGTAGGGCTCCAAGACACACACGCAAACACGCATTCTGCACAACATCCAAACCTTTCAACACAGACTCAGATGCCAAACCATACACTATTGACCCATAATCTACTCTAGATCTAATCAGGGATTTATATAGCATTAGCAATGACTTCCTATCTGCTCCCCATTGAGTACCAGAAATGCACTTCAGCAAATTGAGTGCTTTTAAACATTTAATTTTTAACTGACTGACATGGACTCGCCATGTCAGTCGACTGTCAAAATGCAGTCCAAGAAATTTAGTCGAATTTTGAATAGGTAGGGGGTTGACACCCATAGTCAGCCTGACGTCTGGCTTCTTCCTATGAGTGAAAATAACCCCTACACTCTTTCTTACTGAAAACTTAAAACCCCACTGGAGGCCCCAATTGTGAATCAAATCCAGTGCCAATTGGATCCGAGTTGCCGAAAACTCTGCATTACAGCTGGAGTGCCATATCGCACAGTCGTCGGCGTACAGTGAGTATTTAAGATTTCGAGGAGGAGCTGGTAGAATGTCATTGATCATACATAGAAATAAGGTCGGAGACAGAACACTCCCCTGGGGCACCCCATTTGCCTGGACAAATATGTCCGAGAAAGTTACTGTGTCCGAAAAAAGCTTGACAGAGAAAGTTCTGTCAGAAATGAAGTTCTTAACAAAAAAGGGCAGGTTACCGCGTAATCCCATCGCATATAGTTTCCTGAGGAGGCCATGTCGCCAAGTCATGTCGTAGGCTTTTTCAATGTCTAAAAATACTGCAATCAAAAATTGTTTTTTGGCAAATGCCTCTTGAATTTGAACTTCCAGGTTCACTAGCTGATCGAGCGTCTGGCGACCTTTACGGAAGCCACACTGCTCGTCAACCAGCAAATTCCTGGAATTTAAAAAATGCAATAGCCTACGATTAACAATTCTTTCCATGACCTTGCATAAGCAACTTGTGAGCGCAATAGGGCGATACGATGAAGTCGATCTGGGGTCCCCCCCTCCTTTCGGTATGGGAATGACATGTGCAAAGTGCCACGAGTTTGGAAAGGTGTGACCCCTCCAAATCTCGTTAAACACCTGCAACATCTTGATCATGGAATCATGCCCAAGATGCTTTATCATCTCATACCGAATCTCATCGGGTCCTGGGGATGTCCCACTACAGGCTCCTAGGGCTTGGACAAGCTCTTGCATTGTTAGATCACTGTTGTAATCTAATTCATCTCCTGTGGCAAAGTCAATATGCTGCAGCTCTGATGCTTCCTTGATGGGCAGGAAAGCTGGATGGTAATTTTCAGAGCTGCTAGCAAAAGAGAACTGCCTGGCGAGAGCGTTAGCAATGTCTCTAGGTTCGTCATAATTGATGTTATTAAAAGTGATGTTGGTAATTTTATTAGATATTTTTTTCTTATTTAATTTTCTTACAGTGGACCAGACTTGGGAAATTGATGTTTCACTGTTGATACTAGAGACAAAGCATCGCCAGGAGTCTCGTTTGGCTTGTCTGATGGTTCGACGAGCCCTAGCTCTCGCAAGTTTATACTTGCGAAAGTTCTCATCACTGATGCGATTTTTGAAAAGCCTGTAGGCTCTATTCCTCTCACACAGTACCCTGCGGCAATCTGGCGTCCACCATGGAACTCTATGCTTTGCGCTATCTACCGAAGTCTTAGGAATTGTTGCCATTGCGGCTTTGAGGATATTATCTTGAATATTATTTACTTTATCATCAATGGTTTCTCCAACAATTTCAATATTGACACCCTTTGTGAAGGACACCCAGTCTGCTTTTTTTACGTTAAATTTAGGTGCTGAAGGCTCTTTAATAGTGTCGCTTTTAAATTTAATCACAATAGGAAAATGGTCGCTTCCCAATGAGTCATCAATGGGTAGCCACTGGCAAGAGGCTGCAATTGATGGGAGACCAGAGATAGGTCAAGAACGCTAAAATTACCAGTATTATCATCAACTCTCGTCGGACTACCGTCGTTCAGAAGAACCAAATTGGAATCACTGATTAGCCTAGCCATCTGTTCCCCCTTTCTGTCATCCTGCAGGGAACCCCATAACGTATGATGAGCATTAAAATCACCTACAATTAATTTTCTACAGGGCAGACTGTCCTGTAGATCAAAAACATCATCATAAGTTACTGTATCAGGAGGACAGTAGACAGAACAGATAGTCAGGTAGGTGCCACCGAATTTTACTCTGCAAGCGACACTTTCCAGAGGAAAATTACAGGGCACATCAGTGAAAGGGAGGTTATGGCGGATGTAGATTGCCACTCCACCTCCACCCCTCCCCCCACGGTCCCTCCTAATTAACTCGTAGTTCCGAAGCTGAACAACCTCGTCTTCGACTTGGTCGTTCAGATGAGTTTCCTGAAGGGCAATAATATCGGCAGCGTAAGAACAAGCCAAAAGTTTAAGTTCATTTAATCTAGCTCTAAGACTTCGACAGTTCCATTGGAGTATGGTTAGCGCGAAGATTATCGCTGTTTATGGGGTTTCTTGGAGCCTTGTTCGTCTGGCCGAACCTTTTTGTGCTGGGAGGGAAGACCCTCTTCCTCCTCTGCACTTCCCGGGGACCTCCCGCGGGCAGGTTTCGCGACGGTAGTCTCCATCGCCTGTTCCTCTCCATGAGGTACAGAGCCAGTCCTCGAACGGCTCGTCTCGCGACGAACCGGACGACTCCCGGATGTAGGCTTCATGGGAGTCACCTGAGCGAGAACATGAGATTTAGAAGCTGATACGGTATCATCAGCTTTGTGGTGCTTCTTTTGCTGGGTTGATTCAACAACTTCTAATTTCTTTGTCAAACTTTCTACTAGCAACGTTAATTTACTTACAGTATCCTTCAAGTCTTTAATTTCGTTATCTTTAGCTTGGATAGCCACGTTAACATTTGTTGTAGATACAGGAGCAGTGGTGCCAGTCATAGCTGCAGCATAGGAAACTGTGGGAGTTTGGTTAACCCCCTCCACCTTCCTCTTTGCCTCACCATAACTAACATCATGAGCCCTCATGTATGCCATTGCTTCAGTCTCCACTTTAAGGCTCCTGCAGTCACCTGCACTTGCCTGGTGGGGGCCGCCACAATTAGCACACCTGAAGACTGTCTCTGAACACAACTCAGTCTCGTGTCTACCTGCACATTTACCACAAGTGAATGAATCTTTATTGAAACACCTCAATGCCGTGTGTCCGAATTTCTGGCAACGGAAACAACGCATCGGTTTCTGAATGTATGGTCTAACGTGAACTATTTCGTATCCAATCTTTACCGTTTCCGGAATCTGTGCTGAAGCAAAAGTCAGGAAACACAAGCCAAATTTCTCTCTCTTGTTCTCTCTCATCCTGGTCATACTTTGTACATCAACAACGCCTTGGTCCTTCATTCCTTCCAAAATTTCAGCCTCATCCAGAGCGGCCAAATCCCTATGGAAAATGACGCCCTTACAGGTATTCGGCCCCACTGGAATGGTGGCTTTCACCTTAAAGTTATGAATTTGCGTCAGTTTAAGGAGATCCTTAACCTGGGATGCCTTCAGTACTTTCACCAGGATACTACCATCACGCAACTTGTTAGCAGCAGCAAGACTGCCACCCACTTGACCATCAAGGACCTTTTTGACGATAAAGGGGTTAAAATTCTTGAGAGACTGACCCTCATCTACACATCTAATATTTACATAGCGAGCATTCATAGGAGGAATTTTAACATCAGGTTGTCTTTGTCTGTCTGCCGTAGGGGTTCCATTATTGTCAGCCATTGTCCTAGTTTGGTCCTTGGTCGTTAACCTCCCTCCTTGAGGAGGAGGGAGGCTAGTCGGGGGTTCATCCATCCGGGGCATCGGACTACGTCCGACCCCTCTCCTCGCACACTCACCTACCTCCCTGAACTATTGTATCAACCCCCAAAAATGGACAATAATTTAGGGAATAAAAGTTACCTTTACTCGCCCCCCCTAGTGGTAGCCTGGCGGCGTTCTCCAGTACCAGCTAGGGGATCGGAGTTTGTGCGGAAGGAACTTCCCCACCACCGAACCTGCCTAATGCGAGGGGTGGTGTAGTAGGAACCCACCTCCCAAGCGAATACCGTTGCTCAGCCAAGAGACAACCGTAGGCCCAGGAGGTCGCACGGAAAATATAGAAGAAAAAGTAGTTTAAGAAAAAGAGGTGCCCAAATGACGCACCAGACTACTGGGCCCCCCTACCACAGGGTTTCCCCTGAGGCAGTGAGTGCTGCGGGTCTGGTGTGGGGAACAACTAACTACTATCTACCATATACTACTGGTTGTCCTCCAGCAAAAAACAAAACACTGAAGGTGTACACAGCAGTGCAGCAAAACGCTGCAAATTTACTTTACTTAATTACTTTACCAAGGCAAAGAAACAACAGAGTACTGCCGGTAAGAGGCCTCGGTACACCAAGGTAACTCCACGAACAATACTGTAGTCTGTTGTTGCTATGCACAACGAGGACGAGGTCTGGACACAACAAAGTCTGGACGCATCTCGGTTCAGTCCTTCCTTCCTTGTTGGATTTCTTGGCTATCGACCAGAGGCATATAGCCAAAGATCATTAAGCCATTGGATCCATTTTATTATATCAATCTATATAAGGTCATAAAGTTTTGTCTCCCTCAGAAAACTCATTAATTTGTTTATAATATTTTTGTCATCTGCTAGTAAGTTGTTGATAGTGAAAGCTATTTTTTTAAGTTGGAAATATTTTTTAATTTTGTTACGTTAATTTTCGTATTCTGTGCAAAAAAATAGCAGATGGGCTATTGACATTATTGTATTGCATGATTGGCACATGGGGGGAAAGTTTCTGTTTACATAAGGTTTTAGGTGGGTTAGCCATGTGGCATTGACCCTAAGACGGGCCAACACCACCTCGTCCCTGCGACTACGCCATGACGACGTAGCCCAGGGTTCAATAACTGTTCTTACTTTATTTCTGATGTCTAATCTGGTCCACTGCCTTTGCCACAGGAGATGAATTCGAGACTTAATGAGTGACACAAAACACCTGAGATCCGTACGGACTATGCTAAGGTCCAGATCAACAGTTGACCCGGCTAGCATATCAGCCTGTTCATTACCATAGATACCATAATGTGAAGGTACCCATATTAGCTTGATTGATTTATTGGCACAAAACAGCTTACTAATGATATTACCCTGTATTTCGTTGTTAGTTGTATTTAAGGATTTAATAGCTTGAAGTGAACTTAATGAATCTGTAAAAATAACTATCCTATCGTGGGTCGTCGACAGGGCAAAATCCAAAGCTTTATTAATAGCAAAAAGTTCAGCAAGAAAAATAGATGTATGATTCGGCAGTCTGAATCTTAACTGACATTCAGTCGACCATACACCTGCACCCACACATTCATCCGTCTTGGAGCCGTCGGTATACAGATGGAAATATGAAAGATGTTGAACAATTATCTCACGAAACCTCTGGTGTACCTCCACCTCCGGCACCCGGGATTTAACCCCTGGCAGCCAGGAATCCACAATAGTGAAGGGGGGTGTTACCCAGGGTGCAATATTTACTAAAACCAGGGAATCGATTGTTGATAATTCTATACCGACACACTCTACGAGGTCGTGGAGTCTTGCTCTGAGGGACCTCACGCCAGTGCCCTCCGGGGCCGTGCGACGCCCAGGCGGATAACTCGGCCCTTCCGGGGGCCTATCGCCATGGCCCCCCGGCTGCAAATGCCTCACCAAGGCATTACCGGGAGGATGACTCGGCTCCCCGGGTACCTGAACTTGGGGCCTGGTCCCCATTGGCCTCACGCCAGTGCCCCCTGGGGCGCAGGGGTTCCCGGACAGACGACTCGGTCCCTCTGCCAGGGGCCTAGCGCCATGGCCCCCCGGGTGCTGTTGCCGTAGCAAGGCATTCCCGGGAAGATGACTCGGCACCCTGGATTTCTTAGCACAGTATACTAATAGTAGTTGATCTCGTCTCAATCGGAGGGGAGGCACTTGTGACTCCACCTCTAGACGCTCGATTCGAGTGCAACGTAGGGCTCCAAGACACACACGCAAACACGCATTCTGCACAACATCCAAACCTTTCAACACAGACTCAGATGCCAAACCATACACTATTGACCCATAATCTACTCTAGATCTAATCAGGGATTTATATAGCATTAGCAATGACTTCCTATCTGCTCCCCATTGAGTACCAGAAATGCACTTCAGCAAATTGAGTGCTTTTAAACATTTAATTTTTAACTGACTGACATGGACTCGCCATGTCAGTCGACTGTCAAAATGCAGTCCAAGAAATTTAGTAGAATTTTGAATAGGTAGGGGGTTGACACCCATAGTCAGCCTGACGTCTGGCTTCTTCCTATGAGTGAAAATAACCCCTACACTCTTTCTTACTGAAAACTTAAAACCCCACTGGAGGCCCCAATTGTGAATCAAATCCAGTGCCAATTGGATCCGAGTTGCCGAAAACTCTGCATTACAGCTGGAGTGCCATATCGCACAGTCGTCGGCGTACAGTGAGTATTTAAGATTTCGAGGAGGAGCTGGTAGAATGTCATTGATCATACATAGAAATAAGGTCGGAGACAGAACACTCCCCTGGGGCACCCCATTTGCCTGGACAAATATGTCCGAGAAAGTGACTGTGTCCGAAAAAAGCTTGACAGAGAAAGTTCTGTCAGAAATGAAGTTCTTAACAAAAAAGGGCAGGTTACCGCGTAATCCCATCGCATATAGTTTCCTGAGGAGGCCATGTCGCCAAGTCATGTCGTAGGCTTTTTCAATGTCTAAAAATACTGCAATCAAAAATTGTTTTTTGGCAAATGCCTCTTGAATTTGAACTTCCAGGTTCACTAGCTGATCGAGCGTCTGGCGACCTTTACGGAAGCCACACTGCTCGTCAACCAGCAAATTCCTGGAATTTAAAAAATGCAATAGCCTACGATTAACAATTCTTTCCATGACCTTGCATAAGCAACTTGTGAGCGCAATAGGGCGATACGATGAAGTCGATCTGGGGTCCCCCCCTCCTTTCGGTATGGGAATGACATGTGCAAAGTGCCACGAGTTTGGAAAGGTGTGACCCCTCCAAATCTCGTTAAACACCTGCAACATCTTGATCATGGAATCATGCCCAAGATGCTTTATCATCTCATACCGAATCTCATCGGGTCCTGGGGATGTCCCACTACAGGCTCCTAGGGCTTGGACAAGCTCTTGCATTGTTAGATCACTGTTGTAATCTAATTCATCTCCTGTGGCAAAGTCAATATGCTGCAGCTCTGATGCTTCCTTGATGGGCAGGAAAGCTGGATGGTAATTTTCACAGCTGCTAGCAAAAGAGAACTGCCTGGCGAGAGCGTTAGCAATGTCTCTAGGTTCGTCATAATTGATGTTATTAAAAGTGATGTTGGTAATTTTATTAGATATTTTTTTCTTATTTAATTTTCTTACAGTGGACCAGACTTGGGAAATTGATGTTTCACTGTTGATACTAGAGACAAAGCATCGCCAGGAGTCTCGTTTGGCTTGTCTGATGGTTCGACGAGCCCTAGCTCTCGCAAGTTTATACTTGCGAAAGTTCTCATCACTGATGCGATTTTTGAAAAGCCTGTAGGCTCTATTCCTCTCACACAGTACCCTGCGGCAATCTGGCGTCCACCATGGAACTCTATGCTTTGCGCTATCTACCGAAGTCTTAGGAATTGTTGCCATTGCGGCTTTGAGGATATTATCTTGAATATTATTTACTTTATCATCAATGGTTTCTCCAACAATTTCAATATTGACACCCTTTGTGAAGGACACCCAGTCTGCTTTTTTTACGTTAAATTTAGGTGCTGAAGGCTCTTTAATAGTGTCGCTTTTAAATTTAATCACAATAGGAAAATGGTCGCTTCCCAATGAGTCATCAATGGGTAGCCACTGGCAAGAGGCTGCAATTGATGGGAGACCAGAGATAGGTCAAGAACGCTAAAATTACCAGTATTATCATCAACTCTCGTCGGACTACCGTCGTTCAGAAGAACCAAATTGGAATCACTGATTAGCCTAGCCATCTGTTCCCCCTTTCTGTCATCCTGCAGGGAACCCCATAACGTATGATGAGCATTAAAATCACCTACAATTAATTTTCTACAGGGCAGACTGTCCTGTAGATCAAAAACATCATCATAAGTTACTGTATCAGGAGGACAGTAGACAGAACAGATAGTCAGGTAGGTGCCACCGAATTTTACTCTGCAAGCGACACTTTCCAGAGGAAAATTACAGGGCACATCAGTGAAAGGGAGGTTATGGCGGATGTAGATTGCCACTCCACCTCCACCCCTCCCCCCACGGTCCCTCCTAATTAACTCGTAGTTCCGAAGCTGAACAACCTCGTCTTCGACTTGGTCGTTCAGATGAGTTTCCTGAAGGGCAATAATATCGGCAGCGTAAGAACAAGCCAAAAGTTTAAGTTCATTTAATCTAGCTCTAAGACTTCGACAGTTCCATTGGAGTATGGTTAGCGCGAAGATTATCGCTGTTTATGGGGTTTCTTGGAGCCTTGTTCGTCTGGCCGAACCTTTTTGTGCTGGGAGGGAAGACCCTCTTCCTCCTCTGCACTTCCCGGGGACCTCCCGCGGGCAGGTTTCGCGACGGTAGTCTCCATCGCCTGTTCCTCTCCATGAGGTACAGAGCCAGTCCTCGAACGGCTCGTCTCGCGACGAACCGGACGACTCCCGGATGTAGGCTTCATGGGAGTCACCTGAGCGAGAACATGAGATTTAGAAGCTGATACGGTATCATCAGCTTTGTGGTGCTTCTTTTGCTGGGTTGATTCAACAACTTCTAATTTCTTTGTCAAACTTTCTACTAGCAACGTTAATTTACTTACAGTATCCTTCAAGTCTTTAATTTCGTTATCTTTAGCTTGGATAGCCACGTTAACATTTGTTGTAGATACAGGAGCAGTGGTGCCAGTCATAGCTGCAGCATAGGAAACTGTGGGAGTTTGGTTAACCCCCTCCACCTTCCTCTTTGCCTCACCATAACTAACATCATGAGCCCTCATGTATGCCATTGCTTCAGTCTCCACTTTAAGGCTCCTGCAGTCACCTGCACTTGCCTGGTGGGGGCCGCCACAATTAGCACACCTGAAGACTGTCTCTGAACACAACTCAGTCTCGTGTCTACCTGCACATTTACCACAAGTGAATGAATCTTTATTGAAACACCTCAATGCCGTGTGTCCGAATTTCTGGCAACGGAAACAACGCATCGGTTTCTGAATGTATGGTCTAACGTGAACTATTTCGTATCCAATCTTTACCGTTTCCGGAATCTGTGCTGAAGCAAAAGTCAGGAAACACAAGCCAAATTTCTCTCTCTTGTTCTCTCTCATCCTGGTCATACTTTGTACATCAACAACGCCTTGGTCCTTCATTCCTTCCAAAATTTCAGCCTCATCCAGAGCGGCCAAATCCCTATGGAAAATGACGCCCTTACAGGTATTCGGCCCCACTGGAATGGTGGCTTTCACCTTAAAGTTATGAATTTGCGTCAGTTTAAGGAGATCCTTAACCTGGGATGCCTTCAGTACTTTTACCAGGATACTACCATCACGCAACTTGTTAGCAGCAGCAAGACTGCCACCCACTTGACCATCAAGGACCTTTTTGACGATAAAGGGGTTAAAGTTTTTGAGAGACTGACCCTCATCTACACATCTAATATTTACATAACGAGCATTCATTGGAGGAATTTTAACATCAGGTTGTCTTTGTCTGTCTGCCGTAGGGGTTCCATTATTGTCAGCCATTGTCCTAGTTTGGTCCTTGGTCGTTAACCTCCCTCCTTGAGGAGGAGGGAGGCTAGTCGGGGGTTCATCCATCCGGGGCATCGGACTACGTCCGACCCCTCTCCTCGCACACTCACCTACCTCCCTGAACTATTGTATCAACCCCCAAAAATGGACAATAATTTAGGGAATAAAAGTTACCTTTACTCGCCCCCCCCTAGTGGTAGCCTGGCGGCGTTCTCCAGTACCAGCTAGGGGATCGGAGTTTGTGCGGAAGGAACTTCCCCACCACCGAACCTGCCTAATGCGAGGGGTGGTGTAGTAGGAACCCACCTCCCAAGCGAATACCGTTGCTCAGCCAAGAGACAACCGTAGGCCCAGGAGGTCGCACGGAAAATATAGAAGAAAAAGTAGTTTAAGAAAAAGAGGTGCCCAAATGACGCACCAGACTACTGGGCCCCCCTACCACAGGGTTTCCCCTGAGGCAGTGAGTGCTGCGGGTCTGGTGTGGGGAACAACTAACTACTATCTACCATATACTACTGGTTGTCCTCCAGCAAAAAACAAAACACTGAAGGTGTACACAGCAGTGCAGCAAAACGCTGCAAATTTACTTTACTTAATTACTTTACCAAGGCAAAGAAACAACAGAGTACTGCCGGTAAGAGGCCTCGGTACACCAAGGTAACTCCACGAACAATACTGTAGTCTGTTGTTGCTATGCACAACGAGGACGAGGTCTGGACACAACAAAGTCTGGACGCATCTCGGTTCAGTCCTTCCTTCCTTGTTGGATTTCTTGGCTATCGACCAGAGGCATATAGCCAAAGATCATTAAGCCATTGGATCCATTTTATTATATCAATCTATATAAGGTCATAAAGTTTTGTCTCCCTCAGAAAACTCATTAATTTGTTTATAATATTTTTGTCATCTGCTAGTAAGTTGTTGATAGTGAAAGCTATTTTTTTAAGTTGGAAATATTTTTTAATTTTGTTACGTTAATTTTCGTATTCTGTGCAAAAAAATAGCAGATGGGCTATTGACATTATTGTATTGCATGATTGGCACATGGGGGGAAAGTTTCTGTTTACATAAGGTTTTAGGTGGGTTAGCCATGTGGCATTGACCCTAAGACGGGCCAACACCACCTCGTCCCTGCGACTACGCCATGACGACGTAGCCCAGGGTTCAATAACTGTTCTTACTTTATTTCTGATGTCTAATCTGGTCCACTGCCTTTGCCACAGGAGATGAATTCGAGACTTAATGAGTGAAACAACACACCTGAGATCCGTACGGACTATGCTAAGGTCCAGATCAACAGTTGACCCGGCTAGTATATCAGCCTGTTCATTACCATAGATACCATAATGTGAAGGTACCCATATTAGCTTGATTGATTTATTGGCACAAAACAGCTTACTAATGATATTACCCTGTATTTCGTTGTTAGTTGTATTTAAGGATTTAATAGCTTGAAGTGAACTTAATGAATCTGTAAAAATAACTATCCTATCGTGGGTCGTCGACAGGGCAAAATCCAAAGCTTTATTAATAGCAAAAAGTTCAGCAAGAAAAATAGATGTATGATTCGGCAGTCTGAATCTTAACTGACATTCAGTCGACCATACACCTGCACCCACACATTCATCCGTCTTGGAGCCGTCGGTATACAGATGGAAATATGAAAGATGTTGAACAATTATCTCACGAAACCTCTGGTGTACCTCCACCTCCGGCACCCGGGATTTAACCCCTGGCAGCCAGGAATCCACAATAGTGAAGGGGGGTGTTACCCAGGGTGCAATATTTACTAAAACCAGGGAATCGATTGTTGATAATTCTATACCGACACACTCTACGAGGTCGTGGAGTCTTGCTCTGAGGGACCTCACGCCAGTGCCCTCCGGGGCCGTGCGACGCCCAGGCGGATAACTCGGCCCTTCCGGGGGCCTATCGCCATGGCCCCCCGGCTGCAAATGCCTCACCAAGGCATTACCGGGAGGATGACTCGGCTCCCCGGGTACCTGAACTTGGGGCCTGGTCCCCATTGGCCTCACGCCAGTGCCCCCTGGGGCGCAGGGGTTCCCGGACAGACGACTCGGTCCCTCTGCCAGGGGCCTAGCGCCATGGCCCCCCGGGTGCTGTTGCCGTAGCAAGGCATTCCCGGGAAGATGACTCGGCACCCTGGATTTCTTAGCACAGTATACTAATAGTAGTTGATCTCGTCTCAATCGGAGGGGAGGCACTTGTGACTCCACCTCTAGACGCTCGATTCGAGTGCAACGTAGGGTTCCAAGACACACACGCAAACACGCATTCTGCACAACATCCAAACCTTTCAACACAGACTCAGATGCCAAACCATACACTATTGACCCATAATCTACTCTAGATCTAATCAGGGATTTATATAGCATTAGCAATGACTTCCTATCTGCTCCCCATTGAGTACCAGAAATGCACTTCAGCAAATTGAGTGCTTTTAAACATTTAATTTTTAACTGACTGACATGGACTCGCCATGTCAGTCGACTGTCAAAATGCAGTCCAAGAAATTTAGTAGAATTTTGAATAGGTAGGGGGTTGACACCCATAGTCAGCCTGACGTCTGGCTTCTTCCTATGAGTGAAAATAACCCCTACACTCTTTCTTACTGAAAACTTAAAACCCCACTGGAGGCCCCAATTGTGAATCAAATCCAGTGCCAATTGGATCCGAGTTGCCGAAAACTCTGCATTACAGCTGGAGTGCCATATCGCACAGTCGTCGGCGTACAGTGAGTATTTAAGATTTCGAGGAGGAGCTGGTAGAATGTCATTGATCATACATAGAAATAAGGTCGGAGACAGAACACTCCCCTGGGGCACCCCATTTGCCTGGACAAATATGTCCGAGAAAGTGACTGTGTCCGAAAAAAGCTTGACAGAGAAAGTTCTGTCAGAAATGAAGTTCTTAACAAAAAAGGGCAGGTTACCGCGTAATCCCATCGCATATAGTTTCCTGAGGAGGCCATGTCGCCAAGTCATGTCGTAGGCTTTTTCAATGTCTAAAAATACTGCAATCAAAAATTGTTTTTTGGCAAATGCCTCTTGAATTTGAACTTCCAGGTTCACTAGCTGATCGAGCGTCTGGCGACCTTTACGGAAGCCACACTGCTCGTCAACCAGCAAATTCCTGGAATTTAAAAAATGCAATAGCCTACGATTAACAATTCTTTCCATGACCTTGCATAAGCAACTTGTGAGCGCAATAGGGCGATACGATGAAGTCGATCTGGGGTCCCCCCCTCCTTTCGGTATGGGAATGACATGTGCAAAGTGCCACGAGTTTGGAAAGGTGTGACCCCTCCAAATCTCGTTAAACACCTGCAACATCTTGATCATGGAATCATGCCCAAGATGCTTTATCATCTCATACCGAATCTCATCGGGTCCTGGGGATGTCCCACTACAGGCTCCTAGGGCTTGGACAAGCTCTTGCATTGTTAGATCACTGTTGTAATCTAATTCATCTCCTGTGGCAAAGTCAATATGCTGCAGCTCTGATGCTTCCTTGATGGGCAGGAAAGCTGGATGGTAATTTTCACAGCTGCTAGCAAAAGAGAACTGCCTGGCGAGAGCGTTAGCAATGTCTCTAGGTTCGTCATAATTGATGTTATTAAAAGTGATGTTGGTAATTTTATTAGATATTTTTTTCTTATTTAATTTTCTTACAGTGGACCAGACTTGGGAAATTGATGTTTCACTGTTGATACTAGAGACAAAGCATCGCCAGGAGTCTCGTTTGGCTTGTCTGATGGTTCGACGAGCCCTAGCTCTCGCAAGTTTATACTTGCGAAAGTTCTCATCACTGATGCGATTTTTGAAAAGCCTGTAGGCTCTATTCCTCTCACACAGTACCCTGCGGCAATCTGGCGTCCACCATGGAACTCTATGCTTTGCGCTATCTACCGAAGTCTTAGGAATTGTTGCCATTGCGGCTTTGAGGATATTATCTTGAATATTATTTACTTTATCATCAATGGTTTCTCCAACAATTTCAATATTGACACCCTTTGTGAAGGACACCCAGTCTGCTTTTTTTACGTTAAATTTAGGTGCTGAAGGCTCTTTAATAGTGTCGCTTTTAAATTTAATCACAATAGGAAAATGGTCGCTTCCCAATGAGTCATCAATGGGTAGCCACTGGCAAGAGGCTGCAATTGATGGGGAGACCAGAGATAGGTCAAGAACGCTAAAATTACCAGTATTATCATCAACTCTCGTCGGACTACCGTCGTTCAGAAGAACCAAATTGGAATCACTGATTAGCCTAGCCATCTGTTCCCCCTTTCTGTCATCCTGCAGGGAACCCCATAACGTATGATGAGCATTAAAATCACCTACAATTAATTTTCTACAGGGCAGACTGTCCTGTAGATCAAAAACATCATCATAAGTTACTGTATCAGGAGGACAGTAGACAGAACAGATAGTCAGGTAGGTGCCACCGAATTTTACTCTGCAAGCGACACTTTCCAGAGGAAAATTACAGGGCACATCAGTGAAAGGGAGGTTATGGCGGATGTAGATTGCCACTCCACCTCCACCCCTCCCCCCACGGTCCCTCCTAATTAACTCGTAGTTCCGAAGCTGAACAACCTCGTCTTCGACTTGGTCGTTCAGATGAGTTTCCTGAAGGGCAATAATATCGGCAGCGTAAGAACAAGCCAAAAGTTTAAGTTCATTTAATCTAGCTCTAAGACTTCGACAGTTCCATTGGAGTATGGTTAGCGCGAAGATTATCGCTGTTTATGGGGTTTCTTGGAGCCTTGTTCGTCTGGCCGAACCTTTTTGTGCTGGGAGGGAAGACCCTCTTCCTCCTCTGCACTTCCCGGGGACCTCCCGCGGGCAGGTTTCGCGACGGTAGTCTCCATCGCCTGTTCCTCTCCATGAGGTACAGAGCCAGTCCTCGAACGGCTCGTCTCGCGACGAACCGGACGACTCCCGGATGTAGGCTTCATGGGAGTCACCTGAGCGAGAACATGAGATTTTGAAGCTGATACGGTATCATCAGCTTTGTGGTGCTTCTTTTGCTGGGTTGATTCAACAACTTCTAATTTCTTTGTCAAACTTTCTACTAGCAACGTTAATTTACTTACAGTATCCTTCAAGTCTTTAATTTCGTTATCTTTAGCTTGGATAGCCACGTTAACATTTGTTGTAGATACAGGAGCAGTGGTGCCAGTCATAGCTGCAGCATAGGAAACTGTGGGAGTTTGGTTAACCCCCTCCACCTTCCTCTTTGCCTCACCATAACTAACATCATGAGCCCTCATGTATGCCATTGCTTCAGTCTCCACTTTAAGGCTCCTGCAGTCACCTGCACTTGCCTGGTGGGGGCCGCCACAATTAGCACACCTGAAGACTGTCTCTGAACACAACTCAGTCTCGTGTCTACCTGCACATTTACCACAAGTGAATGAATCTTTATTGAAACACCTCAATGCCGTGTGTCCGAATTTCTGGCAACGGAAACAACGCATCGGTTTCTGAATGTATGGTCTAACGTGAACTATTTCGTATCCAATCTTTACCGTTTCCGGAATCTGTGCTGAAGCAAAAGTCAGGAAACACAAGCCAAATTTCTCTCTCTTGTTCTCTCTCATCCTGGTCATACTTTGTACATCAACAACGCCTTGGTCCTTCATTCCTTCCAAAATTTCAGCCTCATCCAGAGCGGCCAAATCCCTATGGAAAATGACGCCCTTACAGGTATTCGGCCCCACTGGAATGGTGGCTTTCACCTTAAAGTTATGAATTTGCGTCAGTTTAAGGAGATCCTTAACCTGGGATGCCTTCAGTACTTTCACCAGGATACTACCATCACGCAACTTGTTAGCAGCAGCAAGACTGCCACCCACTTGACCATCAAGGACCTTTTTGACGATAAAGGGGTTAAAATTCTTGAGAGACTGACCCTCATCTACACATCTAATATTTACATAGCGAGCATTCATAGGAGGAATTTTAACATCAGGTTGTCTTTGTCTGTCTGCCGTAGGGGTTCCATTATTGTCAGCCATTGTCCTAGTTTGGTCCTTGGTCGTTAACCTCCCTCCTTGAGGAGGAGGGAGGCTAGTCGGGGGTTCATCCATCCGGGGCATCGGACTACGTCCGACCCCTCTCCTCGCACACTCACCTACCTCCCTGAACTATTGTATCAACCCCCAAAAATGGACAATAATTTAGGGAATAAAAGTTACCTTTACTCGCCCCCCCCTAGTGGTAGCCTGGCGGCGTTCTCCAGTACCAGCTAGGGGATCGGAGTTTGTGCGGAAGGAACTTCCCCACCACCGAACCTGCCTAATGCGAGGGGTGGTGTAGTAGGAACCCACCTCCCAAGCGAATACCGTTGCTCAGCCAAGAGACAACCGTAGGCCCAGGAGGTCGCACGGAAAATATAGAAGAAAAAGTAGTTTAAGAAAAAGAGGTGCCCAAATAACGCACCAGACTACTGGGCCCCCCTACCACAGGGTTTCCCCTGAGGCAGTGAGTGCTGCGGGTCTGGTGTGGGGAACAACTAACTACTATCTACCATATACTACTGGTTGTCCTCCAGCAAAAAACAAAACACTGAAGGTGTACACAGCAGTGCAGCAAAACGCTGCAAATTTACTTTACTTAATTACTTTACCAAGGCAAAGAAACAACAGAGTACTGCCGGTAAGAGGCCTCGGTACACCAAGGTAACTCCACGAACAATACTGTAGTCTGTTGTTGCTATGCACAACGAGGACGAGGTCTGGACACAACAAAGTCTGGACGCATCTCGGTTCAGTCCTTCCTTCCTTGTTGGATTTCTTGGCTATCGACCAGAGGCATATAGCCAAAGATCATTAAGCCATTGGATCCATTTTATTATATCAATCTATATAAGGTCATAAAGTTTTGTCTCCCTCAGAAAACTCATTAATTTGTTTATAATATTTTTGTCATCTGCTAGTAAGTTGTTGATAGTGAAAGCTATTTTTTTAAGTTGGAAATATTTTTTAATTTTGTTACGTTAATTTTCGTATTCTGTGCAAAAAAATAGCAGATGGGCTATTGACATTATTGTATTGCATGATTGGCACATGGGGGGAAAGTTTCTGTTTACATAAGGTTTTAGGTGGGTTAGCCATGTGGCATTGACCCTAAGACGGGCCAACACCACCTCGTCCCTGCGACTACGCCATGACGACGTAGCCCAGGGTTCAATAACTGTTCTTACTTTATTTCTGATGTCTAATCTGGTCCACTGCCTTTGCCACAGGAGATGAATTCGAGACTTAATGAGTGAAACAAAACACCTGAGATCCGTACGGACTATGCTAAGGTCCAGATCAACAGTTGACCCGGCTAGTATATCAGCCTGTTCATTACCATAGATACCATAATGTGAAGGTACCCATATTAGCTTGATTGATTTATTGGCACAAAACAGCTTACTAATGATATTGCCCTGTATTTCGTTGTTAGTTGTATTTAAGGATTTAATAGCTTGAAGTGAACTTAATGAATCTGTAAAAATAACTATCCTATCGTGGGTCGTCGACAGGGCAAAATCCAAAGCTTTATTAATAGCAAAAAGTTCAGCAAGAAAAATAGATGTATGATTCGGCAGTCTGAATCTTAACTGACATTCAGTCGACCATACACCTGCACCCACACATTCATCCGTCTTGGAGCCGTCGGTATACAGATGGAAATATGAAAGATGTTGAACAATTATCTCACGAAACCTCTGGTGTACCTCCACCTCCGGCACCCGGGATTTAACCCCTGGCAGCCAGGAATCCACAATAGTGAAGGGGGGTGTTACCCAGGGTGCAATATTTACTAAAACCAGGGAATCGATTGTTGATAATTCTATACCGACACACTCTACGAGGTCGTGGAGTCTTGCTCTGAGGGACCTCACGCCAGTGCCCTCCGGGGCCGTGCGACGCCCAGGCGGATAACTCGGCCCTTCCGGGGGCCTATCGCCATGGCCCCCCGGCTGCAAATGCCTCACCAAGGCATTACCGGGAGGATGACTCGGCTCCCCGGGTACCTGAACTTGGGGCCTGGTCCCCATTGGCCTCACGCCAGTGCCCCCTGGGGCGCAGGGGTTCCCGGACGGACGACTCGGTCCCTCTGCCAGGGGCCTAGCGCCATGGCCCCCCGGGTGCTGTTGCCGTAGCAAGGCATTCCCGGGAAGATGACTCGGCACCCTGGATTTCTTAGCACAGTATACTAATAGTAGTTGATCTCGTCTCAATCGGAGGGGAGGCACTTGTGACTCCACCTCTAGACGCTCGATTCGAGTGCAACGTAGGGCTCCAAGACACACACGCAAACACGCATTCTGCACAACATCCAAACCTTTCAACACAGACTCAGATGCCGAACCATACACTATTGACCCATAATCTACTCTAGATCTAATCAGGGATTTATATAGCATTAGCAATGACTTCCTATCTGCTCCCCATTGAGTACCAGAAATGCACTTCAGCAAATTGAGTGCTTTTAAACATTTAATTTTTAACTGACTGACATGGACTCGCCATGTCAGTCGACTGTCAAAATGCAGTCCAAGAAATTTAGTAGAATTTTGAATAGGTAGGGGGTTGACACCCATAGTCAGCCTGACGTCTGGCTTCTTCCTATGAGTGAAAATAACCCCTACACTCTTTCTTACTGAAAACTTAAAACCCCACTGGAGGCCCCAATTGTGAATCAAATCCAGTGCCAATTGGATCCGAGTTGCCGAAAACTCTGCATTACAGCTGGAGTGCCATATCGCACAGTCGTCGGCGTACAGTGAGTATTTAAGATTTCGAGGAGGAGCTGGTAGAATGTCATTGATCATACATAGAAATAAGGTCGGAGACAGAACACTCCCCTGGGGCACCCCATTTGCCTGGACAAATATGTCCGAGAAAGTGACTGTGTCCGAAAAAAGCTTGACAGAGAAAGTTCTGTCAGAAATGAAGTTCTTAACAAAAAAGGGCAGGTTACCGCGTAATCCCATCGCATATAGTTTCCTGAGGAGGCCATGTCGCCAAGTCATGTCGTAGGCTTTTTCAATGTCTAAAAATACTGCAATCAAAAATTGTTTTTTGGCAAATGCCTCTTGAATTTGAACTTCCAGGTTCACTAGCTGATCGAGCGTCTGGCGACCTTTACGGAAGCCACACTGCTCGTCAACCAGCAAATTCCTGGAATTTAAAAAATGCAATAGCCTACGATTAACAATTCGTTCCATGACCTTGCATAAGCAACTTGTGAGCGCAATAGGGCGATACGATGAAGTCGATCTGGGGTCCCCCCCTCCTTTCGGTATGGGAATGACATGTGCAAAGTGCCACGAGTTTGGAAAGGTGTGACCCCTCCAAATCTCGTTAAACACCTGCAACATCTTGATCATGGAATCATGCCCAAGATGCTTTATCATCTCATACCGAATCTCATCGGGTCCTGGGGATGTCCCACTACAGGCTCCTAGGGCTTGGACAAGCTCTTGCATTGTTAGATCACTGTTGTAATCTAATTCATCTCCTGTGGCAAAGTCAATATGCTGCAGCTCTGATGCTTCCTTGATGGGCAGGAAAGCTGGATGGTAATTTTCACAGCTGCTAGCAAAAGAGAACTGCCTGGCGAGGGCGTTAGCAATGTCTCTAGGTTCGTCATAATTGATGTTATTAAAAGTGATGTTGGTAATTTTATTAGATATTTTTTTCTTATTTAATTTTCTTACAGTGGACCAGACTTGGGAAATTGATGTTTCACTGTTGATACTAGAGACAAAGCATCGCCAGGAGTCTCGTTTGGCTTGTCTGATGGTTCGACGAGCCCTAGCTCTCGCAAGTTTATACTTGCGAAAGTTCTCATCACTGATGCGATTTTTGAAAAGCCTGTAGGCTCTATTCCTCTCACACAGTACCCTGCGGCAATCTGGCGTCCACCATGGAACTCTATGCTTTGCGCTATCTACCGAAGTCTTAGGAATTGTTGCCATTGCGGCTTTGAGGATATTATCTTGAATATTATTTACTTTATCATCAATGGTTTCTCCAACAATTTCAATATTGACACCCTTTGTGAAGGACACCCAGTCTGCTTTTTTTACGTTAAATTTAGGTGCTGAAGGCTCTTTAATAGTGTCGCTTTTAAATTTAATCACAATAGGAAAATGGTCGCTTCCCAATGAGTCATCAATGGGTAGCCACTGGCAAGAGGCTGCAATTGATGGGGAGACCAGAGATAGGTCAAGAACGCTAAAATTACCAGTATTATCATCAACTCTCGTCGGACTACCGTCGTTCAGAAGAACCAAATTGGAATCACTGATTAGCCTAGCCATCTGTTCCCCCTTTCTGTCATCCTGCAGGGAACCCCATAACGTATGATGAGCATTAAAATCACCTACAATTAATTTTCTACAGGGCAGACTGTCCTGTAGATCAAAAACATCATCATAAGTTACTGTATCAGGAGGACAGTAGACAGAACAGATAGTCAGGTAGGTGCCACCGAATTTTACTCTGCAAGCGACACTTTCCAGAGGAAAATTACAGGGCACATCAGTGAAAGGGAGGTTATGGCGGATGTAGATTGCCACTCCACCTCCACCCCTCCCCCCACGGTCCCTCCTAATTAACTCGTAGTTCCGAAGCTGAACAACCTCGTCTTCGACTTGGTCGTTCAGATGAGTTTCCTGAAGGGCAATAATATCGGCAGCGTAAGAACAAGCCAAAAGTTTAAGTTCATTTAATCTAGCTCTAAGACTTCGACAGTTCCATTGGAGTATGGTTAGCGCGAAGATTATCGCTGTTTATGGGGTTTCTTGGAGCCTTGTTCGTCTGGCCGAACCTTTTTGTGCTGGGAGGGAAGACCCTCTTCCTCCTCTGCACTTCCCGGGGACCTCCCGCGGGCAGGTTTCGCGACGGTAGTCTCCATCGCCTGTTCCTCTCCATGAGGTACAGAGCCAGTCCTCGAACGGCTCGTCTCGCGACGAACCGGACGACTCCCGGATGTAGGCTTCATGGGAGTCACCTGAGCGAGAACATGAGATTTTGAAGCTGATACGGTATCATCAGCTTTGTGGTGCTTCTTTTGCTGGGTTGATTCAACAACTTCTAATTTCTTTGTCAAACTTTCTACTAGCAACGTTAATTTACTTACAGTATCCTTCAAGTCTTTAATTTCGTTATCTTTAGCTTGGATAGCCACGTTAACATTTGTTGTAGATACAGGAGCAGTGGTGCCAGTCATAGCTGCAGCATAGGAAACTGTGGGAGTTTGGTTAACCCCCTCCACCTTCCTCTTTGCCTCACCATAACTAACATCATGAGCCCTCATGTATGCCATTGCTTCAGTCTCCACTTTAAGGCTCCTGCAGTCACCTGCACTTGCCTGGTGGGGGCCGCCACAATTAGCACACCTGAAGACTGTCTCTGAACACAACTCAGTCTCGTGTCTACCTGCACATTTACCACAAGTGAATGAATCTTTATTGAAACACCTCAATGCCGTGTGTCCGAATTTCTGGCAACGGAAACAACGCATCGGTTTCTGAATGTATGGTCTAACGTGAACTATTTCGTATCCAATCTTTACCGTTTCCGGAATCTGTGCTGAAGCAAAAGTCAGGAAACACAAGCCAAATTTCTCTCTCTTGTTCTCTCTCATCCTGGTCATACTTTGTACATCAACAACGCCTTGGTCCTTCATTCCTTCCAAAATTTCAGCCTCATCCAGAGCGGCCAAATCACTATGGAAAATGACGCCCTTACAGGTATTCGGCCCCACTGGAATGGTGGCTTTCACCTTAAAGTTATGAATTTGCGTCAGTTTAAGGAGATCCTTAACCTGGGATGCCTTCAGTACTTTCACCAGGATACTACCATCACGCAACTTGTTAGCAGCAGCAAGACTGCCACCCACTTGACCATCAAGGACCTTTTTGACGATAAAGGGGTTAAAATTCTTGAGAGACTGACCCTCATCTACACATCTAATATTTACATAGCGAGCATTCATAGGAGGAATTTTAACATCAGGTTGTCTTTGTCTGTCTGCCGTAGGGGTTCCATTATTGTCAGCCATTGTCCTAGTTTGGTCCTTGGTCGTTAACCTCCCTCCTTGAGGAGGAGGGAGGCTAGTCGGGGGTTCATCCATCCGGGGCATCGGACTACGTCCGACCCCTCTCCTCGCACACTCACCTACCTCCCTGAACTATTGTATCAACCCCCAAAAATGGACAATAATTTAGGGAATAAAAGTTACCTTTACTCGCCCCCCCCTAGTGGTAGCCTGGCGGCGTTCTCCAGTACCAGCTAATGCGAGGGGTGGTGTAGTAGGAACCCACCTCCCAAGCGAATACCGTTGCTCAGCCAAGAGACAACCGTAGGCCCAGGAGGTCGCACGGAAAATATAGAAGAAAAAGTAGTTTAAGAAAAAGAGGTGCCCAAATGACGCACCAGACTACTGGGCCCCCCTACCACAGGGTTTCCCCTGAGGCAGTGAGTGCTGCGGGTCTGGTGTAGGGAACAACTAACTACTAGCTACCATAAACTACTGGTTGTCCTCCAGCAAAAAACAAATCACTGAAGGTGTACACAGCAGTGCAGCAAAACGCTGCAAATTTACTTTACTCAATTACTTTACCAAGGCAAAGAAACAACAGAGTACTGCCGGTAAGAGGCCTCGGTACACCAAGGTAACTCCACGAACAATACTGGTGTCTGTTGTTGCTGTGCACAGAGAGGACGAGGTCTTGACTGAACAAAGTCTGGACGCATAATCACTGTCCGGTTCAGTCAGCCGGGGCAGCTGCTTATATTTGCCCCCAACGGCTGCTGATTGGCCGATCCTTATGACCAGTGAAATTTATTTATTTAATTGACCACACGTCTCCGATAGGTTCAGCTATGTAAACTACTCTGCCATTGGTTGCGAGCACGTAAGCTCGTCTGGGATTGGTTGATTAGGCCCTCGCTATCTACGCCACTTGGTAGGTTAGGGCAAGAAGGGCGGGTTGGTTCCGGTCAGTTTGAACTGGTTTGCGGGGGAACGTCCCACAGCTGACGCCGGTGGTCGAGTGTTGACTGTAGGTACGTCACACACTGAGTTGGCAAGGTTGTGGTGTGTGGTGATTGGTCCACGTAGGCTACTCACCTAACTCCCACTCCACCTTTACCCCCACTAATTAAATGAGAATACACTCTGGGCCGATTCCACAGTCGTCAATGTTTGTTTGTGCGGCGAGTGCGACTGTGGAATCGGCCCTCTGTCACCATGCTTGGGGTGGTATATGTGTGTATATTATTTACTCTAACTCTTCTCTTATTCAACATATACAATTTTTGTTGATACTATTAGTCTCAGCAATGATTATATTGTCCAGATATGTTTGTCACAACTCGATATAACATTAAACACAGAAATTATGACGAATAGAAGTGAACAAAGTTCCCGAATATATCTATACAACTTTTTATCATCATCGTTTATCTGCAGGAAGTATTATACAACATTTCATCCCATAAAAAAAAAATCTTTTCCCCACCCAGTACACCTATAGAGGCTGAGTTCGAATGCAGGGTATGTGTGTGTATGTGGTGCCTGCCGTTCGTCTCTGGTCAGAAATTACGTATAACGAGTGTACGTCTCTCTCACTATCGTTACTCATACACTCACCACATACAGTACATCTATCTCTCTGTCATTACTCATTCACTCATTATACACCATCGTTACTCTCACACTCACCAGTCTTTTTCACTTCCTGCTACACTTCTCCATCATTACCCACACTCACCACTCAACGAATTAGATGAGAAGTGAATGACATTACCTACACTCACCACTCAACGAATTAGGTGAGAAGTGAATGACATTACTTACACTTACCACTCAACGAATTAGGTGAGAAGTGAATGACATTACTTACACTCACCACTCAACGAATTAGATGAGAAGTGAATGACATTACTCACACTCACCACTCACCAGCAGATTCATTCAAATTACCCAAAAACTGAAAAACAAACAAATCTTGCATTTAATTAAAAGGTGATATAATTATATATGTGTTAAATAACATTGGGCGATTTTGTTATTTCATGTATGTATCAGGGAGTTTAATTTACAAGACGAACACATAATATCAATATACGTAAGAAGTGTTGTGTTTAGAATCAGCACATAGAAACAGTTGCTCAAAGAATAAATCGTTGTTGTGTGCTGCCTCCTGCCTCTTCCCGTCACAATGAATAAGAAGGTAAGTATAAATTATAAGTTGTTGTTGCATTCATTTATATATATATATATATATATATATATATATATATATATATATATATATATATATATATATATATATATATATATATATATATATATATATAATGGAGTGATAATTCACAATGACGTGAAGAGCAGCATGCTAAGAAAAACCTACTTTTTGTAGACAGAAAGTATTTAATATGGACGTTTCAGAATGTAGATGACATTTTCTCCTTTTGGCCCAACAGTCTCAATAATTTTGAAGATTTCTTTTGCAAATTAAATGACTTGGTTCCATCTATCAATTTCAAAATTGAATGGGAAATTGATGGGTCCCTACCCTTCATTGATGTTTTGGTTACTAAAATTAATGACTTCCCTACTTTCACTGTCTATTATGATAATATGTACATTAATTTTTTCTCTTATCATAATGATTCTATTAAAATGTCTGTCATATCTACCTTGTTTCTCAGAGCATTAAGAATTTGTAGCCCCAAAAATTTAGAGGTAGAAAACAACAAAATTTGGATTATATTCCAAAACTTGAAATATCCTGATTGGTTTATCAGAAAAGCTTATTATAAGGCTAGGAAAACCTTCTATGTTCCTAAATGTCAGTCAGAAAAAAACAACTTCTTTATGTCTTCCTTATGTAAAAAGTCTGGAAAAAATTCAGTCCGTTAACAGAGAACTTGATGTAAACATAGCCTTCAAATATACTTCTAGTATCAAAACTATTCTTGTAAGAAATAATGCCACTGTTCAGCCCCAAGCAGGAGTATACATAATTCCTTGCAAAGACTGTGACTTAGTTTATATAGGTGAAACAGGGAGATCTTTAGATGTTAGAATGAAAGAACATAAACGTTATATGACGAATTGTAACACAAATAATGCTAACTTTGTCCATGTATATGACAACAACCACTGTATTTATTGGAATTCTGGTAAAATGATAATTAAGTGCAACAATTTCAAGAAACGTAGAATATTAGAATCAGTATGTATACAGCACTATAAAAACTTTAACTTAAATGAAGGTATGTTCAAACTAGATCCATTAATGAGAGCACTAGTGGTCAAATCCCTCCCAGATGTGGGGTCAGGTTGTACCAGTCCTGATTTGTCTCTTCGAAGAATCTGGTACACTACCTTGTTCTGGAGTTGGTGTAGTTGGTTGTGGTAGCTAGCTCGGCGGCGTTGTGGTGTTCAGTCAAGGTTGGAAATAAACTTCAGTAAGTAAAATTAAACTTACTTTATTTATTAATTCTAAGGGAGAACAGAGTTGATGTCTTTTGTCTGTTATGTTCTTGAATGTTCCTAGCTAAGGCTATTCTTGTCAGTTTATATTCATTCTGTACTTGGAGATGCCAGTAATCTCTGGATACAGTATTGCTGGCTGAATGTTCTGTTATTTTTAGTATGGGTCAAGTTTTGACCCTCTCTCTCTTTCTCTATTCTTTATTCGTTTATTCTCCCTTCTCTATCTCTCTCTGTGAAACTAGAGAGAGAAGATAGGGTTAATGGTTTCTGCTGTATCCTTTTACCACAACTGTAAGTAGAGATATGTCATTGAAGACTGATCAAGCGAGGGTAACTCTGTGTACGTGTATATGTGTGTGTGTTGAACAGAGAGAAAATGATCTCAGTCAGATCAAGTCAAGTCTAGTGAGTGCAGCTGGCTTGTCTGTGTGTATGTATGTATGTGGAATTTGAACTACCTGTCAGGTCCCGAAAGGCGAGTCACTGCACGTGTTTGTGTGTGTGTAGGGAGTGTTATGTGTGTGTCTGTGTGTGTGATGGAGAGAGAGTCTACAGGGACAACATCTGTGTAGTGTTCTATGTCGGCTATTCCTGTCTTAAGTGTCATTGGACCTTGTTTGTATGTACCAGGGTCCCTGAGGAGAGGTCAGGTCGGTTGGGTGAGGTGAGGTGAGGTGTGGTCTGTCTGTCATCATAACACACCTTGTCCCTCCCTCCCCCTGTCAGCTACTTATTTTCCTTTCATGTTTCATTCAACTCTGTACTGCTGAAGAGGGAGGTAGTTGCCTCCGAAACGTCCATATTAAATACTTTCTGTCTACAAAAAGTGGGGTTTTCTGTACATACATACCTCCCTCTCTCTCTCTCTCTCTCTCTCTCTCTCTCTCTCTCTCTATATATATATATATATATATATATATATATATATATATATATATATATATATATATTTATATATATCCTGTGAAAAGGGGCGCTATACTATAATTATAGGGATTAGTATAGTGTTGGCCAATCTGGAGATAATTATTCCTCCAAACTATTCTATAAGGAACAGGCCACCATTATTTATGTTAACCTGGGTCTATTTTCTTGCATAGGCCTACAATAATTGGAGGAATCAATGCACTCCAATGTACAGCTGCTGACACTTCAACTCGGGCCTCTTATCATGCAATAAATGGGACTTACCTCTAAACACAACGTCTCATCCTATTTTCTATGCTCAATGAGGGGCCCCATTTCAATTGTGTCTGTTTTAAATGTCTACAACTGTACCAAAAGTGTATCCATTACCCCCTTAACCACCCTACCAAGTTTATTATGCCTGTTTCACTTTACAGAGTAGCTTGATGTTGGTTGGACTAAGTGTGTGTGTGTTGTGTGTACTACTGGTGCTTTACAATAACTACCTCTCAGTCTACATCACTTCCAGGCTTCCCATATTACAAGTCGAGCTCTTCAACTCCATACGGTAAACTTATAATATAATTCTATACGGTACATTTATCGTGTTATAACTGTACCCCTTACATTTATAAGGTACACTCGCGGTCAGAAATTGTGTCCCGATCCCATGGCAAGATGAATCGCAAACAGCCTAGCTTTGAAGGTTCGAACAACTGTGAGTCTCCCTACCATACACAGTTGTTCGAATCATCAAAGCTCGGCTAGTTGCGATTCATCGTGCCAAGGGATCAGGACACAATTTCTGACCGTGAGTGTACACTCGTGATACGTAATTTCTGACCAGAGTGTGCAGTAGGAGAAAGCTTCGAATCGCCTGGTATTGTTCATTTCCCCACCCAGTACACCTATAGAGGCACAGTCTCACCCCAACCTTCCTGGAGTGAAGACGTGTTCCTGGCGCTCTGCCTGTGTTGTTGTTTGTCTTGTTTCAACGTTCTTGTTTGTGTGTTGTTGTGTCTGTGGTGTTATAGGGGTTGTTTATATTTTCTATCTCTTTTTTTTTTTGTGGTTTTGCTGTTTGTGGTATTGTTGTTTGTGGTTTATTTTTTTTTATTGTGGTTCTGTGTGTGTATGTTCGTGTGTTCGTGTGTGTTCAGTTCGCTTCCCATCTAGGCCTTGCCTGGCCTGATGGAGAGCGCGGATTCGGATGTGGCTTCCTGCCGGGAGGCCGACTTGGCCATGTTGGAGGAGGATGAGTCTCCTATTGAGGATCACTGGCCTGAGCTGCCTTCTCGCAACCCTCCCCCCCTCTCCTCGGTCACTCCGCAGCTCAGGTTGCAGCCATCCACCTCCTCAACCTCTATCAAACGACCAGTTGATGCCTCGTCCGACTCCTTGCAGGATTCCGATGGTGTGGACTGTTTGCCTCCAGCTGCCACGATTGCCAAGGGTGCTTCTGCTGTGCATGACGTACCTTCTCTGCCTCAACGTGGTGTTTCTTCCCTGTATACCAACTCCTTGCCCTCGTCCAACCTTCCTGCTTTTGCCCCAAGAAATGCCTATGTCAAGCTCTCCTTCTCTGGGAACCCATCTACGGACACAAAGCTGCGCTGGTTGTCTGATGTCAACAGGGCCTTCCAGCTACAGCGTGAACTGGCTGAAGTGAAGATGGCTGCTGTCACCTCCCGGTTTGTCTGCATCTCTAGGAAGTGTCAGGATATCATTGATATAGTGAAGGCTGGTGAATTTTTGTCTCTGCCTCTCATTCTTGAAGGCTCACCCGAGAGGCCTCGTAAGTTCCCTAGCTACATCCTTACCCATTTTCCTATTGATGTTGACCCGAAACTTGCTAAGGGATACCCTGGTGTCTACATTGCCCGTCGTTTTTTCCAAGATGGTTCCCCCATAAGCCGTATTGTTGTTGTCTGGAGTCAACCTGATCCACCTCCAAATGAGATTTCCTTTGATTTCCTCCCTTGTCTTCCACCGTGTGAGGTGAGGAAACTTCATAATGACCAGCCTTGGTGCTACAGGTGCTGGGGTGTGGGGCATATCTCCCGGTACTGTTCTGCCAGGCCGAAGTGTGCATGGTGTGCTGCCGACCATGATTCCAAGACGTGTCCTGTCAGGGGCGAACCATCACGTCCTGCTGCCTCCACCTCTGAGCCTTCACCTCCTGAGGATACGTCTCGATGGAAGTGTCCACGATGCCTTCAGCCAGGGGTTAACGTGTGGCATGGATGTACTCGACGTCAGGTCCAGGCTCGTGTCACCACTATTGCTTCGCCTCCACCACCGCCACCACCACCACCTCCCCAGTCTGCTCCTCCTACCAGCCCTGCCTCACCTCCAGACATGGCCCTCCGCAAGTCTGTTGCTACCCTCATGGCACGATGTACGGCTCTCGAGAACCGCTTTTCTGCCCTTGAAGCCAGGATTGATGGGCTAGTTGCCGCGCAGGCTGCCAATGACTCCAAACTCTCCACCTTGGTCGAGGCTCAGGAGGCCATCATCTCAACTGTCACTACCCTTACCGAAAAGATGGATACTATTGCATCTCGCCTTGAAAAGCTTTTCGAGTCAGTCCCTTCTCCTGGTCCATCTTCTTCTCCAGGTCGCTCATCTGCCCCCACTCACCGGACTTCTACCTCCAAATACAGAGTTCGCTAGTGATTGCCGGCTGGATGTCATCTCCTGGAATGTATGTGGTATCACCAGTTATGCTAAGCTCACTCAACTCAAGGCCTATGTTTTTCGTCATCATCCCAGTGTTATTTTTCTCCAGGAAGCATTTCCAGGATGGCCGCTCACTGCTGGGCAAGCTCCTCCTCTCTCAGGTTATGTGCCATATGTTCATCTGGTAAGGAATGGTCTCCTGACTTACATACATAGCTCCTTGCCACATCACCTTCTCCGTACCTCCACTGATGCTGACATGACCTTTCAGCTATTTGAGGTTCTACCTGGGAATGGAGTACTACAACTATGTAATGTCTATTCTGCCCCAGCTAGACTCACTCTTGAGGCTCTTCCTTCTCCAACAGTGCGTGGTATGGTTTTTATGGGAGTTTTTAATGCTCGGCATTCTGATTTGGGTGATGGTTCTGGCTCTATTAATCGTAATAGTGTTCGTCTCCTTTCATACATCCGCAAGCATCATCTGACACGCTGGGACACTGGCGGTGCCATTCATTGCCGGGGAGGTACTCTGGATTACATCCTCTCGTCTGGCCTGATAGCATCTCGGGTCCTGTGCTCCTCCGTGCCAGACTTATTCTCTGATCACATCGCTCTTCGGTTTCATTATTCTCTAACTGCTGGGTCAAGTGCTTCAGCCACTCGTTTGCGTATTGCTGTGCCCCCTAAATATTGCCCGACTTACATCTTATTCATGGCCCATGTATTCCCTACATTTGACATATCAGCTGAACAGTTGTACTCTGATCTTGTATCTGCTACTCATGACTTTTATAGGCTATACGTCTCCCGGCCACACCTCCAGCATCGCCATACTGCCCACTCCTGGACGCTGGATGCACGTATACAAGAGGCAAAGGAGGAGGCTGAACGTGATGGCCTATTGTTTCAAGCCAACCCAACCCCTGACCTGCTCCATCGTTACCAGATGTCTAGGGGTGCTTTAGTTGCCCTGCAGGAGTGTGCTCACACTGAGTCTTGGCAGCGGTTCACGGACAGCATCAACCAGCAAACAAGTGTGGCTTCTATGTGGCACCTCATCCGTCGGGTTGTTAAAAAGACACCGGCCACTGCTCGTCATCACACTCCCGCCGACTATCACAGATCCATACTGCCTCTACACTGATGGCTCATTACAAGTGGATGGTGCAGCAGGTTGTGCCGTTTTCTCACCTGACAAGGAGTCACCTCCAGGGGGCTGGGTTGGCCGTCGTCTCTGTAACCACTGTAGCTCAACATTGTGTGAACTGTATGCCATTCTGGATGCTGTTAGTCTTGTTTGTCAACGTGGAGTGAATGCTGCCATTTTTTGTGACTCCAGACCTGCCCTTCATTCTCTCTCTAGTGTTCAGCCCACACACTCTACTGTTGTTCAGCAGATTTTATCGTTTTTGTCCTTATTGCGTCATCGTAACTTGACTGTCAAATTTTTATGGGTGCCATCCCATGTAGGTTTATGTCACAATGGTACAGTTGACAGACTCGCAAAGGAAGCCTGCCATCTGCCTCCTCGTGGTGTTGGACGTCCTCTCTCCCTGACATGTTACCTCTCTAAAGTCCGCTCCGCCGCTCTGCTCCCTGTACGGCGACGCAGGGATGCAGAGAGGCCCTTCAGCATCTCCATCACACATTATGAGTCTGTCTGCCGTCACAAATATTCCTACCGTCGTCGAGGCCTCATGGTTCGGAGGCACAATGTAGTCTCTGCTCGTTTGAGGCTTGGCTACCGGCCACCGTGGCAGGTTGCTGGGATGCAGGGTGAGCCTCCCTTCACTGAGTGTCGCTTGTGTCGAGCACCTCGTGCCAACACTGTAGAGCACTATTGCCTGGCCTGCCCAACTGTCCGACACTTGCTGCCCCGGGGCCTGCCACTTGATGTGGTTTGTCGACACCTGCTGAACCACCAGGTTCTGGAGGAACTTCTGATACGCCACCCTCGTTTTTGTGGATTTAAATAGGTCATAGTGTAAATATTTGTCTGTATGCTTGTGCTCCATTCTGTTATGTTTTCGTGATGTGTGTGTGCGTGTGTGTGCGTGTGTATGTGTGGTTGTAGTCATTGTACTCTCATGGGTCCCGCCTACCCGTATGTATTGTTGCCTGCCTGTTGATTGACGCTACGGCGCAATTAATTTAAAAAAAAAAAAAAAAAAAAAAAAACCTATAGAGGCTGAGTTCGAATGCAGGGTATGTGTGTGTGTGTGTGGTGCGTGCCGTTCGTCTCTGGTCAGAAATTACGCATCACGAGTGTACAGAAGTCCTGTCGCCTCAACTGCTTCACCGAGACATTCAGTGTTCATGGACTCGAGAAATACACACGTTTTCTACACCTACTAATCTCGAGTCTATGAACATCGCGTGCCTCGGTGAAGCAAGTGAGGTGACAGGACTTTTGCCGCCGACTGTACAGTCCCGAGCTAATGGAAGAGAAACACAACCATCGTCCAAACAAGCATATTTACGGTTGTTTCTACCCGGCGAGTTATTGGTGAGGGGGGGGGGGGGTTCGGATCGTATTGAATCATCTAGTTGCCACCATTCGGTTCAGTTTGAACTGCTTAGAATTCCCTTCTTCTATTCATGTTTATCTGTTTACCAACATTAGCTCATCTTCTATTTTTTTTTTCTTTTTAGTTACGTAAAATTCTGGTCTCCTCATATGTTGATATTTATAATATAATATAACATCTCCTTTCCACTCTATTGTTACCAAGTTGTATAACAAGGGACGTGAGAGCAGTAAACTTAGTTTATTTTGCTTCTTATATTTGCCTCTTATCTAAAATGACCATAGTAGTAGTCGGTTGCTGTTAATCACCGTATTAAACAACTGTGTAACTAAATTATAAACTTCTTTAGACAGTAATATACTTGAATAAATGTTATCTCTCAAATAAATGTGCGGACAAATAACAGTCTTCATTATATGTCTGTTACACTACTTTATTAACCGACTTCATAACACTGTAAGACCCGTGTGGCAGGAACGAGATGACGATGACATCCACTTCACATATGTATGTTAACTATGTCATGCAATACATTATTTTTAAATTTCAGGCAATTATTCAATCACTACTTTTATTCGTAATCTACAAAGTGGTTATGTATACTTGAGCAACATATTTTTTTTTATTATCTTATTTACACATCTCAGACATTCTTTTGTTTTTCATTAATGCCGTTATTGAATTACAGTGTTACTGATGTTAAAGTAAGCATCTATGTCTTTTATAATGATAAATAATTGTTTATATCTTAATTATGATGCTATATATAAATTCACAATATTCAATTAAAGTCTTTGTAGCCTATTATAAACTATACTACTTAAACAATGGACAATAATATTGTCCATTGACCTGAAACTCCTGAGATTATTAAGTGATGAAGCTTCGAGATGTTGGTTGGTTCACATGTTTGTTTATACACGTCATAATAATCATATGCATCTATATAGCCGCACAATATTCTATCAGTCACTTCACAGTCTATTCTAAATTACCACGGTATATAAAAAAATCATTATGATTTATAATGGATCCCATTTTACCCAAAGTTAAGGCATATTTATTAATACATATTGATGTTGTTTTGATAACTGTCCACTATCAGCCAGCCAGCAGCTGGAGGTTTCTCATTTCAGTCTGGCAGCTGTACTCCCCTCCCCTCCCCTTTCTCCCTCCATCTGTCCATCCTAACGCCTCCCCCTCTCCCTTACTCTTACCCTCTCCCCAATAACTCGCCAAGTAGAAACAACCATGGATGTGCTTGTCTGGGCGATGGTGGTGTTTCTCTTCCATTAGCTCGGGACTGTACACTCGTGATACATAATTTCTGTTCAGAGTGTGAGGAGCAGAAAGCTTCGAATCGACTGGTATTGTTCATTTCCGCACCCAGTGCACATATAGAGACTGAGTTCGAATGTAGGGGGTATGTGTGTGTGGTGCCTGCCGTTCGTCTCTGGTCAGGGATTACGTATCACGAGTGTACACTCGCGCACCACAGTCTCTAGCCCAACCTGAGTTTGGGACGGAGATATGGCTCGGATCCTTTCTGGACGACAGCCCACTCAAACGATTAAGATGCCACACCAGCACGAACATACGTTTCGAACCGATACAAGCTTGACTCCCTGTTTGACATGTATAATTAATTGTTTTTTAAGGCTACGCAATCATATTTTGGCTGTGTGAATGACATTTATGTATATAATTATTGCAATATATTATCCCTATAATTTATAATGAACTAGCACACGAAAGAATATTGCCAGAGGATTCATGAAATCACTAACTAAACAACACACTTCAAATCAGCAAGTGAACTTGGAGGTTTATTCGGTGCATGCGAGCGTGTGCATGTGTCTATATTGAGAGAGAGAGAGAGAGAGAATCATCAGACAATATCTGTTCACCTATATGGCCGTCTAAGCACAGTGGCTAAAAATAATGGTGGTTCCACCGCAACATAGTGACCAATAATGTAAGGATGACCAAACACAATTTAAAACATATACAGTATAGGGCTATAACAAACAACAATATCCTACACATTAATCAACTGACATTTTATACATTCTCAATATTATCTTACAATAATAATATATTTTCATACGGAGAGGAGACACACTGCTGGTGTTTCGTTTTTTTTTTTTAATTCATTGCGCCGTAGCATCAGTCAATAGGCAGACAACAGTACACAAGGGTAGGCGGGACTCACGAGAACCGAATGACCACACACACACACGCGCACACACACATCACGAAAACATAACAGAATGAAGCACAAGCACACAGACAAATATTTACATCATGACCTACTTAATTAAATCTACCAAAACGAGGATGGCACACCAGAAGTTCCTCCAGAACCTGATGGTTCAGCAGGTGTCGACAAACCACATCAAATGGCAGGCCCT
Organism: Petrolisthes cinctipes; assembly: GCA_033782935.1. Classification (NCBI taxonomy): domain Eukaryota; kingdom Metazoa; phylum Arthropoda; class Malacostraca; order Decapoda; family Porcellanidae; genus Petrolisthes; species Petrolisthes cinctipes. The sequence continues at coordinate 198,478 of JAWQEG010000605.1, read as the reverse complement.
GGGGCAACAAGTGTCGGACAGTGGGGCAGGCTAGGCAATAGTGCTCTATAGTGTTAGCACGAGGCGCTCGACACAAGCGACACTCAGTGAAGGGAGGCTCACCCTGCATCCCAGCAACCTGCCTCGGTGGCCTGTAGCCAAGCCTGAAACGAGCAGAGACTACAATGTGCCTCTCACCCCCAACGGGAACCGCCTTGACGTGGTGGGGGGGCTTGCGTGTCTCCGAGACCTGGCGAGCTAGACTAGAGTGGGCTCCGGCCCCTGCTCTGCCCCGATTTCGGGGAGAGAGGGCTTCCCATGCTAGTAAGGTCGCCAGTGAGAGACCAGACTAAATGGTTCCTATGCATTAGGCTGCCAGTAAGGGCCAACAACGCTGCCCTCCGGAGGGACTGCCCTCTAGGGGCCGTCCTATGTTGGATTGTTGTGTGTCTGGGCCGGAAGATGTTGGGGAGGGGGGTCTCAGCACCGTAGTGGGTAAACTTTCGAGCCATTCGGGCTGCTTTTTAAAACGAGTGGCCCAGTGGGGGAAGAGGTACCCCGCCCACGGCGACCAGCGCTCGGTCCCCTCATCTGCCCGGTAGGTAGTAGCTATTGGCTCCTGGGGCCAAAAACACCAAATCAATGATATATGGATAAAGAAAAGTCCCGATCTCTTCCTCGAGTGGTGGTCGACCAGGCCCTCGAGACGTCACTCTGGTCGTGGTAATATGCAGAAAGCTGCAAATAAGAGTAGACCTAGCAGGTCGGGTGTTGTGTCGAAGAACCCTGTTAGCGATTTGGACACGTTAATGTTAACGAATGTACTTGCATCCCTTTCCTATGGCGCTATCCACTCAATTTTTAAGTGTTTTGGAGTAGTTCTTTGAATCCGAATCACATATGACAGTGATTGTAGGTCTAATCGGTGCTATATTACTTTCAATACAAATGCTGCTGCCAAAGCAGCATTTGAGGCAAAAGATTCTCTGACGGTGGGGGATACTCATTGTAAAGTTCAGATGATACGGTCCATCAATGTAGTTGACAGTGACAATGATTACTGCCCTAATATATTTGATGATTCTGCAGAGCATGTCCCAAAGGAACGTCGGGTTCCTACACCCTTTTGGTTTGTGGCTTACTACAGGGAGGGATGTGGTAACATTATCCATGCTTCCCGGTATCTGGAGAAAGAAATTGGATTATTACCAATGGGCCACATAAAGAAATATGGTAAGGGCGTTTTAATCAGAGCCAAAGATCTTACACAGGCCATGATGCTCCTCAATCTCCCCTGTCCTTCTGATAGCATGTTTGAATCTATTAAACCACATCGAACATTTAATTATAGCAAGGGGCGTATATATAATGAGGACCTGTATGAATTCTCAGATGAGGACATTCTCGCTATGTGCCCAGACAGTGTCCAACGAGTAACGAAGATGAAAGGCAGTAAAAATATGATCATCCTCACTTTCTATGGCTCGCATATCCCAGATCGCATTAACATTAACCCCACCTCATTTGAGGTGAAGCCTTTTGTTGAGCGTCCCCTACAATGTTTCTGTTGTTATGAGTTTGGTCATGGGAGGAGAAACTGCAACAACAGTTCCCGGTGTGGTAATTGTTCTGCTCTTGACTCACATCTTACTTCTGAGTGTCGGTCAGAGAGTTACTGCTTTTACTGCAGAGATGCTCACCCCTTGCGTTCTCGCCAATGTAAGATGTACCTACTTGAGCAGGATATCCTCCACTTGGCTAATACCCAATTCATTAGCATAGATAGTGCCAGACGGCAACTCAACTTCAGGCGACAGAAGGATGGTGGTGTGAAGACATACGCCTCTTCCCTTCGCCCTAAATTGGTTGCAGCACCCTCTTAACCCTCTCAAGAGGCAGCTGCTTTTTGCTCTAGTGAGAGCATTTCTAAGGTTACTCTACATAATAGTTTCTCTGTCTTGGAAACTTTATCCGACACTCATTCTGGTGATCCTTCAACTGATGACAATTCTCAGACTTTAGCTAAAGGTGTCCATGTGGTAGAGGTTCACACTGCCACACGCTCTCCCAAAAGGAAACTTAAGTCACCTAAACTGCCACAGAGACGCCTTCGTGGTTCCTCTGAGGCACTTGACTCTATAGATGTTCCACCTTGTAAGGCAACCATCTCTGTGGACTCATCCATAGTTTCATCTCAATTTCACCAGAAGCGTTCTCGTGGCTCTGATGAATCTCAACAGATGTTCCTCCTTGCAAGCTTCCTTCAGGATCATCAGAGGGGCGTGAAGTTAATGTGGATGCCACGGATGTTGTGCCTTCAAAAGATTCACTTTCTCTTCCGCTTGAGCAGCGGAGTGATTCTACCACCTATATTATTGATATATCTGTCTGTGTCAGTGATACCACTGCTGTACAGGACAATACCAATGTAATTGTTTCAAAGAATATCCCAGCTCTTATACCTTCATCTATTAACATATCAGATGCTTCAGGGACTCGTCAACGGGTCCCAATTACTGCCCCAAGTACTACTCCTCGGGTTCGCTCTTCTTCTAGTGGCCCAGGATTAGACAAATCTTATTGTTTGAGTAAACCCTCAGGTCGAGGTAGTAGTGGGAAGTACCTCTGTGAGGCTTCCCAAAAATCAGTACTAAAGTAACACCGTTCAAGGTCCTTCAGTGGAATTGCCGTGGCTTGCGTGCTTCTTGGGAGGAACTGCGCGTTCTTCTCTCTAGCTTCTTTCCTGCATGTGTTTCTCTCCAATAGACAATGCTTGGGGACTACATTCCTGCCAGTCCTCCTGCATACTCTGCATTTTATTCCAATTCATTTGAAGGGCAGGGTCACCATGGTGGCTCTGCCATCCTAGTTCGCCGAGATATTCCATGCACGAGCCTGGAGCTTGACACTCCGCTCCAGGCTGTTGCAGTTAAGGTATTTATGGACCACCCGTACACTATGTGCAGTCTATACTTTCCTCCCAGTGTTACAGTTGAGAGGGGTGATCTCAACCGTCTTGTACGGGACCTTCCCTCTCCCTTTATTTTATTGGGTGATTTTAATGGTCGTCATCCTCTGTGGGGTGACAGTTCGGTCAACCCCAGGGGTGTTTTATTGGCTTCTTTTATTGAGGATGAGGGATTAGGGGTTTTAAATACGGGAGATGTGACACATTTTAATAGCCCTACTGGGACTTTTACCTCTATTGACATTTCCCTCTGCTCACCCAGTGCTCTGTTGGATTTTACTTGGAGAGTGTTGCCTGATTTATATGGCAGTGACCATTTCCCTATACTTTTAGAAGGTAACAGGTATGAACCACAGTCTCGTCTTCCTAGGTGGAAATTAGAGAAGGCTGACTGGCAGTTTTTTAAAGAGCTAACTTCTTCGGTCTCTTCGGTAGCCGATTTCGGTAGCTCTGACGAGGCTGTAACATATTTCACTGATATGCTCCACTCTGCTGCTCTCAACTCTATCCCTAGAACTTCTGGCTACTTTCCCAAACGTCCTGTCCCTTGGTGGTCACCAGTCTGCACCACTGCTGTGCGAGAGAAGCGCGCTGCTTTCTCTCGCCTTCGTCGCAATCGTGGGGACCCAACTCTTTTAGAGGACTTCCAACGGGCAAGGGCCGGGGCTAGACGAGTCTTAAAAGAGGCCCGACGTGCATCTTGGAAGGCCTATGTGTCTTCAATTAATACTAAAACTCCACTCACCCAAGTTTTCAGGAGAGTATGTAAGATGGCGGGGAAGTTTTCTTCTAGTACTCCACCTGTACTTAAGGTCAATGGAATTAAGATCATGGATAGTTTGACGGTGGCCAATACCATGGCGGAGGCTTTTGCAAAAGTTTCCAGCCGTGACTTTCGACCTCTGGCTGTCAGGCATGAGTTAAGAGCCAAGGAGCGTACTGTCCTGGATTTCTCAAGGAATGAGAATGAAAGTTATAACCATATATTCACCCTGAGAGACCTGCATTCTGCTCTCTCTCTCTGTGATGACACTTCTCCTGGGCCAGACAACATCCCATATGCAATGTTACGACACTTGGGTGAGGAGGCGATCTCATTTCTTTTAGCTTCATATAACAGAATCTGGCTGGAGGGCGTCTTCCCTTCTGGGTGGAGGGTTGCTACCATCCTTCCTTTCCTCAAGCCGGGCAAGGACTCTGGTGTTGCCCTCAATTATCGACCAATTGCCTTGACCTCCTGTCTCTGTAAACTATTTGAAAAGATGGTGAATGTCAGACTGGTATACTTCTTGGAACGAGGTGATTTTCTGTCTCCGTCCCAGTCTGGCTTTCGTAAACACCGTTCCACTACAGATGCTCTGGTCAGGTTGGAAGCAGCTGCATGTGAGGCCTTTGCACGACATCAACACCTTCTCTGTGTATTCTTTGATTTAGAGAAAGCCTATGACACTACATGGCAATATGGCATCCTGCAGCAACTCCATTTATATGGCCTGCGGGGTCGCCTTCCACGCTTTCTTAAGGAGTTTCTCAGTGGTCGCAGTTTTTCTGTGAGGGTTGGTACAACCCACTCAGCATCTGTTGAACAGGAGGAGGGCGTCCTCCAGGGAAGCGTCCTCAGTGTCACATTGTTTGCAGTAGCAATTAATGCCATTGCTCCATCCCTTCCAGACGGTATAGCCAACTCGATGTACGTTGACGACCTAGCAGTCTGGTTTGCTGCTTCCCGTATGTCAGTGGCGGAGCGGCGCATGCAGCTTGCCCTTGACAGGGTGTCACGTTGGACTGGTTCTCATGGGTTTCGATTTTCTCCTTCCAAGACAGTTGCTATGCACTTCTGCCGCATCCGAGGCATCCACCCCGATCCGGACTTATTCATGTATGGTCATCGGATACGCTGTGTCGAGGAGACTCGCTTTTTGGGTCTACTTTTTGACAAACGTTTGACTTGGGTTCCCCACTTACGTACACCTAAGGTCTCTTGCCTCAAGGCTCTTAACCTGTTGAGGGTCCTGGGCCATACATCCTGGGGGGCTGATCGGGCCACCCTCCTCCGCCTATACCATGTTCTTATTAGGTCAAAACTCGACTATGGGTGTGAGGTGTACTCTTCTGCCACCGATGCCCGTCTCAGAGTTTTAGACTCTGTTCATCATGCTGGAGTACGTCTGGCGACCGGAGCCTTCAGGTCGTCCCCAATCCCCAGTCTCCTGGTGGTCGCTAATGAGCCACCTCTTGATCTCCGTCACCAGTCCTTGATGGTTCGTTGTTGGCAACGATTACATCGACTTCCTGACTCCCTTCCCTGCTTGGCGGTGTCATCTGATATCATGTCTCAGTATTACCTTTTACATTCTCGTACACCATGGCCCTTTGGCTTCTGGGTCAGGAAGGCTATGGAGGAGATGGGCATTGATGACTTCCAGATTTGACCTGTGAGGGTCCCCAGGGTGGCTCCATGGCTTTTTCCAGAAGTTTTCCCCTGCACCAGCTTTACAGACAAGAAGGTATCTCTTCCTCCTCCAGTGGCTCGTTCCCTCTTTTTAGAACATGCCTTCACTCACAGGGAGTCCCTCCCTGTGTACACTGATGGGTCAAAGTCTGATGCTGGAGTTGGCTTTGGAATTGTCTTTCCTGACTTTTGCCGTGGCGGCAGGCTTCCTTCTGTCATGTCCATTTTTACTGCTGAGCTCTCGGCCATTTTATATGCCCTCTAAGTAATTTTTACTCTCCCTCAGCCTTCGTTTACTATTTTTAGCCATTCCTGTAGTGCCTTGCAGGCCTTGTGTAATTTTAACTCTTCCCATCCCCTGATGTTGGCCATTCTTGAGTGGCTTGTCCTCCTGGGTCGTCGTGGCCGCAAAGTGTCTTTTTGTTGGGTCCTGGCCCATGTGGGTGTTGATGGGAATGAGCGGGCTGACGCCCTGGCTAAGGCTGTAGTCTCCAATTCCCGGCCTCCTCCCAGGCATCATCCTGTTCCTGCAGTTGACCTTCGACCCTACATAGATGCTACCGTTCGTTCCTGCTGGCAGGACAGATGGGACGCCATCGGGGCTAACAAGCTCCGTGACATCCGCCAGCGCCTTGGATTGTGGAGCTACAGTGGCCTGTCCCGCCGGTGGGAGACGGCTCTTGTCCGTCTCCGCATTGGCCACACATTATTGACTCATGGCCTTTTAATGGAGAGGGCTCACCCTCCCTACTGTGATGATTGTCTGGTCCTTTGACAGTGTGGCATCTTATTGTTGAGTGTCCAGGCCTTGGTGACCTTCGTCGTAGGCACCTCTCTGAGTACCAGGAGGGTGACGGTTCTTACAGTCTCTCTCAGGTCCTCTGGGAGGAGGCTTGTGGTGTGGGAGGGAACACCCTCTCCTATATGGAGGAGGCTGGCCTTCTCCTCAAATTGTGAATTTTATTGTATTTATGGCTATTAATTTTTAGGTAGTTAAAGTTTAATGTTTCTTTCGTTAATATTTCAATTCTTTTATATATCTAACTTAAGTAGGTTATTTCATTAATATATGATTTTTTGGAAGACGTGGCTTTTATTCATGCTGCTTCTCCCTTTCGAAGTAGTGAAAATTATTTAATCTTTGTACATATTTTATTAATGATGTAGATGACCATTTTATGTTGGGCGGTATATGACCATTGCTGTTGCGCAGCCAGATGCCTAATGGCATCAATAAATAAATCAAATCAAATACAATGTGCCTCCGAACCATGAGGCCTCGACGACGGTAGGAATATTTGTGACGTCAGACAGACTCGTAATGGGTGATGGAGATGCTGAAGGGCCTCTCTGCATCCCTGCGTCGCCGTACAGGGAGAGCGGCGGAGCGAACTCTAGAAAGGTAACATTTCAGGGAGAGAGGACGTCCACGAGGAGGTAGATGGCAAGCTTCCTTTGCGAGTCTGTCAACTGTACCATTGTGACGTAAACCTACATGGGATGGCACCCATAAAAATTTGACAGTTAAGTTACGATGACGCAATAAGGCCAAAACTGATAAAATCTGCTGAATAACAGTAGAGTGTGTGGTCTGAACACTAGAGAGGGAATGAAGGGCAGGCTTCGAGTCACAAAAAATGGCAGCATTCACTCCACGTTGACAAACAACACTAACAGCATCCAGAATGGCATACAGTTCACAAAATGTTGAGCTAGAGTGGTTACAGGGACGACGGCCAACCCAGTCCCCTGTAGGTGACTCCAGGTCAGGTGAGAAAACGGCACAACCTGCTGTACCATCCACCTGCAATGAGCCATCAGTGTAGAGGCAGTATGGATCTGTGATGGAGGAAGTCACTGTTTCTATGTGTTCCAGAGCCAACTGCCGCTGTAGAGAAGGCAGCTCCGACTTGGAAGTAGGTGTGAAGCTCACATCAGGTGTTGGTAGCATCCATGGAGGGGGCCCTGGGGGGACCTCTGCAACCATTATATCTATATTAAGACTACGGAGCATAGAGGAAACAGACCTTATAAGAGTACATCCAGCAGGCAGTATGGGAGGGACAGGGGAGTTTGGTCTAAGAAAAGTCCTGACTAACTGAGAGTAATGGGGTGAAAGATGTGGGAAATGGAGGGACTTGACAGTGAAGTAAGAAACATTACAATAATTTCTCTCAATTAATGGGGGAAGACGCAACTCACGCTGCATGTCAACAGACGAGAATTATTCTCATTGCTCTATTCTGAAATTTTTCTAAAGTTTCCAGAGTAGCCCTAGGAAGTTGAATCAAAGCAGGGGAGAGGTAATCAACAACTGAACAGATAAAAGTAATATAGATGGTTCTGGCTACTGGGATGGAGATGCCCGAGGAGTTGTTAGAGAGCCATTGAAGTGGTGTAAGTCGGCGCTGGAGACGACCCAATAAGTCCTGGACAATGGGATGGTCTTGAGGTCTGGCAGGGACAATCGGCCAAATATTGACTGGCGCGCCCAGGTAGCAGTACTGGGAATACATGGGAATGACAGTCCCTCCAATGGTGAACACTGGCCGAGCTTGAGGAAGGCGGCAGGTGAATATTCTGCTCTTATCTTGGGAGACAATAATGCCACAGTGAGAGGACACAGAGAAGGAGTCAAGAAACCGCTGGAGATCCCTTGGTGAGGTAGAATGAACGCAGATATCATCAGCATAGCACGTAATTGTAGCTCCAGGAATATCAGGGAGAGAAGTGAGCAACCGATGCATCAGAATATTAAATAACAATGGGCTGAGAACACCCCCTTGAGGTGTACCAAGATGAAAACTGCGCAAAGGACTGAGTGCACCACTGAAAAACACACGGGAGGTCCTGTTACTCAGGTAGCCCCGAATCCACCGTAGTAGACTACCCTTTATCCCAAAGTCAACCAGTTGATCCAAAATGAAGTCTCTATTGGCAACGTCGAAGGCACTTCGAAGGTCAATGAAGGCCACCACACTGTCCCTGGAAAGGCGAGAGTACAGGTCGACTAGGCAGTGATGTGTGCTCCTCTGGGGAAGGAAACCAAACAGCCTTGGAGAAAGGCGATCCTGCAGTCTGTACATGAGACGATTGAGTAAGATTCTCTCCATTAGCTTACAAAAAAAGAAAGTAAGGGAAATAGGCCTGAGCTTCACAGTGCCAGGCTTAGGGATGTGCATTATTGTGCTGCTGGTCCAGGCTCGTGGTACACAACCGTCACGAAGACAAAGATTCTACAGTCGAAGTAGAGGGTTCCCAGGAACTTGTTGAAGTAGGCACAGCACAGCATAAGTAATACCATCATCACCAGGAGAAGCTCACACCGAGAGAGAGCACGGCGCAACTCCTCCTCAGTTATCCCCTCTCCATCATCGTCATCATCTTGTAACAAAGCAGTCATTAGACTTAGCCGATGGACAGCAGCACGGGAAGTGAGTGCATCTTGTATGTGGATGGGTAGACTGGCTGGGGTAGATTGTTCTGACCAGGCATCGTCGGCAGGAGTGTGATGACGAGCAGTGGCCGGTGTCTTTTTAACAACCCGACGGATGAGGTGCCACATAGAAGCCACACTCGTTTGCTGGTTGATGCTGTCCATGATCCACTGCCAAGACTCGGTGTGAGCACACTCCTGCAGGGCAACTAAAGCATCCTTAGACATCTGGCAATGATGGAGCAGGTCAGCGGTTGGGTTGGCTTGAAACAATAGGCCATCACGTTCAGCCTCCTCCTTTGCCTCCTGTATACATGCATCCAGCATCCAGGAGTGGGCAGTATGGCGATGCTGGAGGTGTGGCCGGGAGAAGAATAGCCTATAAAAGTCATGAGTAGCAGATACAAGATCAGAGTACAACTGTTCAGCAAACGAGTGGCTGAAGCACCTGACCCAGCAGGTAGAGAATAATGAAACCGAAGAGCGATGTGATCAGAGAATAAGTCTGGCACGGAGAAGCACTGGACCTGAGATGCTATCAGGCCAGACGAGAGGATGTAATGCAGAGTACCTCCCCGGCAATGAGTGGCACCGCCAGTGTCCCAGCGTGTCAGATGATGCTTGCGGATGTATGAAAGGAGATGAACACCATTACGATTAATAGAGCCAGAACCATCACCCAAATCAGAATGCTGAGCATTAAAATCTCCCATATACACCATACCATGCACTGTTGGAGAAGGAAGAGCCTCAAGAGTGAGTCTAGCTGGGGCAGAATAGACATTACATAGTTGTAGTACTCCATTCCCAGGTAGAACCTCAAATAGCTGAAAGGTCATGTCAGGATCAGTGGAGGTACGGAGAAGGTGATGTGGCAAGGAGCTATGTATGTAAGTCAGGAGACCATTCCTTACCAGATGAACATATGGCACATAACCTGAGAGGGGAGGAGCTTGCCCAGCAGCGAGCTGCCGTCCTTTAAATGCTTCCTGGAGAAAAATAACACTGGGATGATGACGAAAAACATAGGTCTTGGGTTGAGTGAGCTTAGCATAACTGGTGATACCACATACATTCCAGGAGATGACATCCAGCCGGCAATCACTAGCGAACTCTGTAATTGGAGGTAGAAGTCCGGTGAGTGGGGGCAGATGAGCGATCTGGAGAAGATAGACTCAAAAAGTTTTTCAAGGCGAGATGCAACAGTATCCATCTTTTCGGTAAGGGTAGTGACAGTTGAGATGATGGCCTGATAAGCCTCGACCAAGGTGGAGAGTTTGGAGTCATTGGCAGCCTGAGCGGCAACTAGCCCATCAATCCTGGCTTCAAGGGCAGAAAAGCGGTTGTCGAGAGCCGTACATTGTGCCATGAGAGTAGCAACAGACTTGCGGAGGACCTGGTCCGGAGGCGAGGCAGGGCTGGTTAGGAGGAGCAGACTGAGGAGGTGGTGGTGGCGGTGGTAGAGGCGGAGCAATAGTAGTGACACGAGCCTGGACCTGATGTCGAGTACATCCATGCCACACATTAACCCCTGGCTGAAGGCATCGTGGACACTTCCAACGAGACGTATCCTCAGGAGGTGAAGGCTAAGAAGTGGAGGCAGCAGGACGTGATGGTTCACCCCTGACAGGACACGTCTTGGAATGATGGTCGGCGGCACACCATGCATACCATGCACACTTCGGCCTGGCAGAACAGTACCGGGAGATATGCCGAACTCCCCAGCACGTGTAGCACCAAGGCTGGTCATTATGAAGTTTCCTTAAATCACACAGCCCCCCCAACAGGAACAGCCTTGACATGGTGGGGGGGCTTGTGTATCTCTGAGACCTGGCGAGCTAGACTAGAGGGGGCTCCGGCCCCTGCTCTGCCCCGATTTCTGGGAGAGAGGGCTTCCCATGCTAGTAAGGTCGCCAGTGAGAGACCAGACTAAATGGTTCCCATGCATTAGGATGCCAGCACGGGCCAACAGCGCTGCCTTCCGGAGGGACTGCCCTCTAGGGGCCGTCCTATGTTGGATGGTTGTGTGTCTGGGCCGGGAGATGTTGGGGAAGGGGTTTTCAGCACCGTCGTGGGCAAACTTTTGAGCCATTGGGGCTGCTTTTTAAAGCGAGTGGCCCCTTGGGGGAAGAGGTACCCCGCCCACGGCGACCAGCGCTCGGTCCCCTCATCTGCCCGGTAGGTAGTAGCTCTTGGCTCCTGGGGCCAAAAACACCAAGTCAATGATATATGGATAAAGAAAAGCCCAAATCCCTTCCTCGAGCGGTGGTTGACCAGACCCTCGAGACGTCACTCTCTGGTCGTGGTAATAGCAAATAAGAGTAGACCTAGCAGGTCGGGTGTTGTGTCGAAGAACCCTGTTAGCGATTTGAACACGTTAATGTTAACGAATGTACTTGCATCTCTTTCCTATGGCGCTATCCACTCCATTTTTAAGTGCTTTGGAGTAGTCCTTCGAATCTGAATCACATATGACAGTGATTGTAGGTCTAATCGGTGCTATATTACTTTTAATACAAATGCTGCTGCCAAAGCAGCATTTGAGGCAAAAGATTCTCTGACGGTGGGGGATACTCATTTTAAAGTTCAGATGATGCGGTCCATCAATGTAGTTGACAGTGACAATGACTACTGCCATAATATATTTGATGACTCTGTAGAGCATGTCCCAAAGGAATGTCGGGTTCCTACACCCTTTTGGTTTGTGGCTTACTACAGGGAGGGACGTGGTAACCTTATCCATGCTTCCCAGTATCTGGAGAAAGAAATTGGATTATTACCAATGGGCCACATAAAGAAATATGGTAAGGGCGTTTTAATCAGAGCCACAGATCTTACACAGGCCATGATGCTCCTCAATCTCCCCTGTCCTTCTGATAGCATGTTTGAATCTATTAAACCACATCGATTTTAATTATAGCAAGGGGCGTTTATATCATGAGGACCTGTATGAATTCTCAGAAGAGGACATTCTCGCTATGTGCCCAGACAGTGTCCAACGAGTAACGAAGATGAAAGGCAGTAAAAATATGATCATCCTCACTTTCTATATCCCAGATCGCATTAACATTAACCCCACCTCATTTGAGGTGAAGCCTTTTGTTGAGCGTCCCCTACAGTGTTTCTGTTGTTATGAGTTTGGTCATGGGAGGAGGAACTGCAACAACTATTCCCGGTGTGGTAATTGTTCTGCTCTTGACTCACATCTTACTTCTGAGTGTCGGTCAGAGAGTTACTGCTTTTACTGCAGAGATGCTCACCCCTTACATTCTCGCCAATGTAAGATGTACCTACTTGAGCAGGATATCCTCCACTTGGCTAATTCTCAATTCATTAGCATAGGTAGTGCCAGACGGCAACTCAACTTCAGGCGACAGAAGGATGGTGGTGTGAAGACATACGCCTCCTCCCTTTGCCCTAAATTGGTTGCAGCACCCTCTCAACCCTCTCAAGAGGCAGCTGCTTTTTGCTCTAGTGAGAACGTTTCTAAGGTTACTCTACATAATAGTTTCTCTGTCTTGGAAACTTTATCAGACACTCATTCTGGTGACCCTTCAACTGATGACAATTCTCAGACTTTAGCTAAAGGTGTCTATGTGGTAGAGGTTCACGCTGCCACACGCTCTCCCAAAAGGAAACTTAAGTCACCTAAACTGCCACAGAGACGCCTTCGTGGTTCCTCTGATGCACTTGACTCTATAGATGTTCTACCTTGTAAGGCAACCATCTCTGTGGACTCATCCATAGTTTCCTCTCAATTTCACCAGAAGCGTTCTCGTGGCTCTGATGAATCTCTTGATTCAACAGAAGTTCCTCCTCGCAAGCTTCCTTCGGGATCATCAGAGGGGCGTGAAGTTAATGTGGATGCCACGGATGTTGTGACTTCAAAAGATTCACTTTCTCTTCCGCTTGAGCAGCGGAGTGATTCTACCACCTGTATTATGGATGTTGATGTATCTGTCTGTGTCAGTGATACCACTGCTGTACAGGACAATACCAATGTAATTGTTTCAAAGAATATTCCAGCTCATATACCTTCATCTTCTTCTAACATATCAGATGCTTCAGGGACTCGTCTACGGGCCCAAATTACTGCCCCATGTACTACTCCTCGGGTTCGCTCTTCTTCTAGTGGCCCAGGATTAGACAAATCTTATTGTTTGAGTAAACCCTCAGGTCGAGGTGGTAGTGGGAAGTACCTCCGTGAGGCTTCCCAAAAATCAGTACTAAAGTAACACCGTTCAAGGCCCTTCAGTGGAATTGCCGTGGCTTGCGTGCTTCTTGGGAGGAATTGCGCGTTCTTCTCTCTAGCTTCTCTCCTGCATGTGTTTCTCTCCAAGATGCTTGGGGACTACATTCTTGCCAGTCCTCCAGCATGCTCTGCATTTTATTCCAATTCATTTGAATGGCAGGGTCACCATAGTGGCTCTGCCATCCTAGTTCGCCGAGATATTCCATGCACGAGCCTGGAGCTTGACACTCCGCTCCAGGCTGTTGCAGTTAAGGTATTTATGGACCACCCGTACACTATGTGCGGTCTATACCTTCCTCCCAGTGTTACAGTTGAGAGGGGTGATCTCAACCGTCTTGTACGGGACCTTCCCTCTCCCTTTATTTTATTGGGTGATTTTAATTGTCGTCATCCTCTGTCGGGTGACAGTTCGGTCAACCCCAGGGGTGTTTTATTGGCTTCTTTTATTGAGGATGAGGGATTAGGGGTTTTAAATACGGGAGATGTGACACATTTTAATAGCCTTACTGGGACTTTTACCGCCATTGACATTTCTCTTTGCTCACCCAGTGCTTTGTTGGATTTTACTTGGAGAGTGTTGCCTGATTTATATGGCAGTGACCATTTCCCTATACTTTTAGAACGTATCAGGTACGAACCACAGTCTCGTCTTCCTAGGTGGAAATTAGAGAAGGCTGACTGGCAGTTTTTTAAAGAGCTAACTTCTTCAGTCTCTTCGGTAGCCGATTTTGGTAGCTCTGACGAGGCTGTAACATATTTCACTGATATGCTCCACTCTGCTGCTCTCAACTCTATCCCTAGAACTTCTGGCTACTTTCCCAAACGTCCTGTCCCTTGGTGGTCACCAGTCTGCACCACTGCTGTGCGGGAGAAACGCGCTGCTTTCTCTCGCCTTCGTCGCAATTGTGGGAACCTAACTCTTTTAGAGGACTTCCGACGGGCAAGGGCTCGGGCTAGACGAGTTTTAAAAGAGGCCCGACGTGCATCTTGGAAGGCCTATGTGTCTTCAATTAATACTAAAACTCCACTCACTTAAGTGGTCAGGAGAGTCCGTAAGATGGCGGGGAAGTTTTCTCCTAGTTCTCCACCTGTACTTATTCACCTTGAGAGACCTGCATTCTGCTCTCTCTCTCTGCGGCGACACTTCTCCTGGGCCAGACAACATCCCATATGCAACGTTACGACACTTGGGTGAGGAGGCGATCTCATTTCTTTTAGCTTTATATAACAGAATCTGGCTGGAGGGTGTCTTCCCTTCTGGGTGGAGGGTTGCTACCATCCTTCCTTTCCTCAAGCCGGGCAAGGACTCTGGTGTTGCCCTCAATTATCGACCAATTGCCTTGACCTCCTGTCTCTGTAAACTATTTGAAAAGATGGTGAATGTCAGACTGGTATACTTCTTGGAACGGGGTGATTTTCTGTCTCCGTCCCAGTCTGGCTTTCGTAAACACCGTTCCACTACAGATGCTCTGGTCAGGTTGGAAGCTGCTGCATGTGAGGCCTTTGCACGACATCAACACCTTGTCTGTGTATTCTTTGATTTAGAGAAAGCCTATGACACGACATGGCAATATGGCATCCTGCAGCAACTCCATTTATATGGCCTGCAGGGTTTCCTTCCACACTTTCTTAAGGAGTTTCTCAGTGGTCGCAGTTTTTCTGTGAGGGTTGGTACAACCCACTCAGCATCTGTTACACAGGAGGAGGGCGTCCCCCAGGGAAGCGTCCTCAGTGTCACATTGTTTGCAGTAGCAATTAATGCCATTGCTTCATCCCTTCCAGACAGTATAGCTAACTTGATGTACGTTGACGACCTAGCAGTCTGGTTTGCTGCTTCCCGTATGTCAGTGGCGGAGTGGCGCATGCAGCTTGCCCTTGACAGGGTGTCACGTTGGACTGGTTCTCATGGGTTTCGATTTTCTCCTTCCAAGACAGTTGCTATGCACTTCTGCCGCATCAGAGACGTTCACCCCGATCCGGACTTATTCATGTATGGTCATCGGATATGCTGTGTCGAGGAGACTCGCTTTTTGGGTCTGCTTTTTGGCAAACGTTTGACTTGGGTTCCCCACTTACATACACTTAAGGTCTCTTGCCTCAAGGCTCTTAACCTGTTGAGGGTCCTGGGCTATACATCCTGGGGGGCTGATCGGGCCACCCTCCTCCACCTATACCATGTTCTTATTAGGTCAAAACTCGACTATGGGTGTGAGGTGTACTCTTCTGCCACCGATGCCCGTCTCAGAGTTTTAGACTCTGTTCATCATGCTGGAGTACTTCTGGCGACCGGAGCCTTCAGGTCGTCCCCAATCTCCAGTCTCCTGGTGGACGCTAATGAGCCACCTCTTGATCTCCGTCACCAGTCCTTGATGGTTCGTTGTTGGCAACGATTACATCGACTTCCTGACTCCCTTCCCTGCTTGGCGGTGTCATCTGATATCATGTCTCAGTACTACCTTTTACATTCTCGTGCACCATGGCCCTTTGGCTTCCGGGTCAGGAAGGCTATGGAGGAGATGGGCATAGATGACTTCCAGATTTGTCTTGTGAGGGTCCCCATGGTGGCTCCATGGCTTCTTCCAGAAGTTTTCCCCTGCACCTGCTTTATAGACAAGAAGGAATCTCTTCCTCCTCCAGTGGCTCGTTCCCTCTTTTTAGAACATGCCTTCACTCACAGGGAGTCCCTCCCTGTGTATACTGATGGGTCAAAGTCTGATGCTGGAGTTGGCTTTGGAGTTGTCTTTCCTGACTTTTGCCATGAAGGCAGGCTCCCTTCTGTCATGTCCATTTTTACTGCTGAGCTCTCGGCCATTTTATATGCACTCCAAGTGATTTTTACTCTCCCTCAGCCTTCGTTTACTATTTTTAGCGATTCCTGTAGTGCATTGCAGGCCTTGTGCAATTTTAACTCTTCCCATCCCCTGGTGTTGGCCATTCTTGAGTGGCTTGTCCTCCTGGGTCGTCGTGACCGCAAAGTCACTTTTTGTTGGGTCCCGGCCCATGTGGGTGTTGATGGGAATGAGCGAGCTGAAGCCCTGGCTAAGGCTGTAGTCTCCAATTCCCGGCCTCCTGCCAGGCGTCATCCTGTTCCTGCAGTGGACCTTCGACCCTACATAGATGCTACCGTTCGTTCCTGCTGGCAGGACAGATGGGACGCCATCGGGGCTAACAAGCTCTGCGACATCCGTCAGCGCCTTGGTTTGTGGAGCTACAGTGGCCTGTCCCGCCGGTGGGAGACGGCTCTTGTCCGTCTCCGCATTGGCCACACATTATTGATTCATGGCTTTTTAATGGAGAGGGCTCACCCTCCCTACTGTGATGATTGTCTGGTCCCTTTGACAGTACGGCATCTTATTGTCGAGTGTCCTAGCCTTGGGGACCTTGGTCGTAGGCACATCTACGACTACCGGAAGGGTGACGGTTCTTACAGTCTCTCCCAGGTGCTCTGGGAGGAGGCTTGTAGTGTGGGAGGGAACACCCTCTCCTATGTGGAGGAGGCTGGCCTTCTCCACAAATTGTGAATTTTATTGTATTTATGGCTATTAATTTTTAGGTAGTTAAAGTTTAATGTTTCTTTCGTTAATATTTCAATTCTTTTATATATCTAACTTAAGTAGGTTATTTCATTAATATATGATTTTTTTTTGGAAGACGTGGGTTTTATTCATGCTGCTTCTCCCTTCCGAGGTAGTGAAAATTATTTAATCTTTGTACATATTTTAATAATGATGTAGATGACCTTTTTATGTTGGGCGGTATATGACCATTGCTGTTGCACCGCCAGATGCCTAATGGTATCAATAAATCAATCAATTAATCAATCACCTCACACAGTGGAAGACATGGGAGGAAATCAAAGGAAATCTCATTTGGAGGTGGATCGGGTTGACTCCAGACAACAACAATGCGGCTAATGGGGGAACCATCTTGGAAAAAACGACGGGCAGAGTACACACCAGGGTATCCTTTGGCAAGTTTCGGGTCAACATCAATAGGAAAACGGGTGAGGATGTAGCTGGGGAACTTACGAGGCCTCTCGGGTGAGTCTTCAAGAATGAGAGGCAGAGACAAAAATTCACCAGCCTTGACTCTATCAATGATGTCCTGATGCTTCCTAGAGATGTAGACAAACCGGGAGGTGACAGCAGCCATCTTCAGTTCAGCCAGTTCACGCTGCAGCTGGAAGGCCCTGTTGACATCAGACAACCAACGCAGCTTTGTGTCCGTAGATGAGTTCTCAGAGAAGGAGAGCTTGACATAGGCATTTCTTGGGGCAAAAGTAGGAAGGTTTGACGAGGGGAAGGAGTTGGTATTCAAAGAAGAAACACCATGTTGAGGCAGAGATGGTACGTCATGCACAGCTGAAGCACCCTTGGCAGTCTTGGCAGCCGGATGCAAACAGTCCACACCATCGGAATCCTGCAAGGAGTCGGACGAGGCATTAACGGGTCGCTTGGTAGAGGTTGAGGAAGTGGAAGGCTGCAACCTGAGCTGCGGAGTGACTGAGGAGAGGGGGGGAGGGTTGCGAGAAGGCAGCTCAGGCCAGTGATCCTCGATAGGAGACTCATCCTCTTCCGACATGGCCAAGTCAGCCTCCAGGCAGGAAGCCACATCCGATTCCGCGCTCTCCATCTGGCCAAGCAAGGCCCAGATGGAAAGCAAACAACAACACGAACAGCTGAACACTCAATCAGCCAAGGACACACACACAGACACACACAGACAATACAATACACAGAATCACAACAGACAAACAACACCACAGAAACAACAACACACAAACAAGAATGCACAAACAATACAAACAACAACACACAAGCAAGAGTGTAAAAACAACACAAACAAGAATTCAGGCAGAGCGCCAGTAGAACGTCTTCACACCAACAAGGTTGGGGCGAGACTGACGTGAGGATCTAACACATGCACATTATAAATCTTATAATTACTCTAGACTTACTATATATACTGTTACTGTCTACATATTCCAATCATTATCAAAACTGTTGTAAATTTAAATATTTAGAAAGTAGGACTAATGTCTAGCGAAAAAGATTTGATGACTTATCATATCCATTCCTGCTCTCATGTCTAATATTGGCTCTGGTCTGGGTTCCCCTTTTGCATCACACGCTTCTCTTGCCATCCTGACTAATTCCATCATCCCCGTGTTATTAATATAAACTACTTACTGTAAAGTAATGATAAAACTATTGTATTGTCATACACCTCTCATCTCTATACACATCAACAACATTATAACACTTCTGTATTAGGGGGGGGGGGGAGAAATTAGTACTTCCGGGTGTACATTACATACAAACGGTAAGGTAAACAGTACACATAAATGTTATCATATCTTCATCATTGTACACTCGTGATACATAATTTCTGATCAGGAGGTCTACGAGCTCCAAATCCTCTTCCGTCCATACCTGAATATAGCATTAAAAAAATATGTTAGTGACTATTTTAATGGTTAAGATATACGGCAAATTATATGCATTTCCAGATATATACCTTGAAATATGTATTTAAAGTATGGCCTGCGTATGACCACGACTAGGTTACGACTGGGTCTACTACTCCCTGGTCAGAAATTATGTATCACGAGTGTCCCTACCAAGTATTAATTAAGAGAGTAGAACAGTGTTGGTAGTAAATCTAAAGCAAATGATTGCCCCAAACTATTCCAAGCAACAGGACTCCATTATTTCTGTCCATCTGGTGCTGCTTCCTGGCATGCTTTGAGGGAATCAAGGCACCCCAATGTAACAAAAGTATACTATCTATCCATTTAATGTTATGAATCAGTGTTACGATCTCATGTAAGGGGGTGTGGGAGTAGGGGGCAGGCTTGGGGGGGGACTGGGGGGTGCGGGAATAGGGGAACAGGCTTGGGGGGGTGCGGGAGTAGGGGGACAGGCTTGGTTGGAGACTGGGGGGTGCGGGAATAGGGGGACAGGCTTTGGGGGTTTGGGGAGGTCGGGGGGGGGGGGAGGTTGGGGGTTGCGGGAGTAGGGGGACAGGCTTGGGGAGGGGGGGGTTAGGGGGATGCGGGAATAGAGGACAGGCTTTCTACCCACCCCAAGCCTGTCCCCTTATTCCCGCACCCCCCAGTCCCCCCCCCCCAAGCCTGCCCCCTACTCCAGCACCCCCTTTATGTATCACAATCTCTAGCCTACCTGAGTCAAAATTATGTTACCCAACCATCTAACAATTCCTTCCCAAAATCATAAAATTAATCTGTAATGCAGTATGTGTGATGTGGTGTGTTGTTATGTGGTGTAATGTGTTGTGGTATGGTGTTATGAGGTGTAGTGTGTTGTGATATGGTGTAATGTGGTGTGTGTGGTATGGTGTTATGTGTTATGGTGTTATGAGGTGTAGTGTGTTGTGATATGGTGTATTGTGTTGTGTTATGGTGTTATGTGGTGTGTATGGTGTTATGGTATAATGTGGTGTTATGATGTGTAGTGTGGTGGTGTAAAGTGGTGGTATGGTGTTATGTGTTATGAGGTGTTATGTGTTATGTTATCGTGTTATGTGTTGTGTTATGGTGTTATGTGTTATGGTGTTATGTGGTGTAATGTGTTGTGTTATCGTGTTATGTGTTGTGTTATGGTGTTATGTGGTGTAATGTGTTGTGGTATGGTGTAATGTGGTGGTATGGTGTTATGTTATGGTGTTATGAGGTGTAATGTGTTGTGATATGGTGTTATGATGTGTAGTGTGGTGGTGTAAAATGGTGGTATGGTGTTATGTGGTGTAGTGTGTTGTGTTATCGTGTTATGTGTTGTGTTATGGTGTTATGTGGTGGTTTGGTGTTATGATGTAATGTTGTGGTATGGTGTTATGTGGTGTAGTGTGTTGTGTTATGGTGTAATGTGGTGGTATGGTGCTATGTGGTGTAGTGTGTTGTGTTATGGTGTAATGTGGTGGTGTGGTCTTATGAGGTGTAGTGTGGTGGTGAGGTGTAGTGTTGTGGTGTTGTGTTATGAGGTGTAGTGTGTTGTGTTATGGTGTATGTGGTGATGAGGTGTTATGAGGTGTAGTGTGGTGTGGTGTTATGAGGTTTGTGTGGTATGATGTTATGTGGTGTAGTGTGGTGTGTAGTGTTACAATGTGGTGGTGTGGTGCTATGAGGTGTTGTATTGTGTGGTTTGGTGTTTTGTGCTATGGTGTAATGTGGTGGTGTGGTGCTATGAGGTGTTGTATTGTGTGGTGGGGTGTAGTGTGGTTTGGTGTTATGTGGTGTAGTGTGTTGTGTTATGGTGTAGTGTGTTATTATGGTGTGGTGTAAGAGAAAGGAGAAGGGTACTGCATGGACCTGAAAAATTAACTTGTGTTGCAGAAAACTTGGTCAAATCAATGAGACCATTAAGACCAGACCATCCAACGTTATTACTACTACTACTACTGTCACCCAAGACCCTGTACCCCCGAGGTCTTCAAATACCCACCTACAACTTGGCGAATCTCACTTACCTTACGCGGAAGAAGATATACTAGAGATAACAGATCCTAATAAAAAAAACTTAAATAAACCAGCACCACCCCCAGACCCCAACGGACCCCCACTCAAGAAAATATTGTTCTGGAATGATGTAAGTTTTGTCCGTTGTTGTGTTCGGTTCTGCTAATTTGAATAATTATTGTAATGAGTGACCAAAGAGCTAACTACAACAGTGAGAGAGATCTGACCAATTCACCACTCAGCCGCCAACACACACACATACGTTTAGTTTCATCTATCCCCCCTCCTCCTTCTGGCAGGTACACTCGAAAAAACATTTTTATTTTGGGTATGGTCGTGAACCTTTCCTGAGGGCCAAGTGTCCAGTCAACACCTGCTACACCACCTCCAACCGATCCCTCTTCCCACTCAACGAGATCGATGCTGTGGTCTGGCATTGGAGGTCTCATGACAGGAGTTTTCCTGAGAAGAGGTGAGGTACTATACTGTATATTATTAGACTGTCTGTATGTATAGTGGTGTTTGTCTATTGTTGTTGGTGAATTGTATATGGCTGTAGTCTGTCTATGTTGTGTTGTTGGTGAATTGATATGGCTGTAGTCTGTCTATGTTGTGTTGTTGGTGAATTGATATGGCTGTAGTCTGTCTGTCTGTCTTTCTGTTTGTGTCTGTGTTGTGTCGTTGGTGAATTGTATATGGCTGTTGTCTGTTTGTGTTGTGTTGTTGGTGAATTGATATGGTTGTGGTCTGTCTGTGTTTCTGTCTTACTGTTGGTGTCTGTGTTGTGTTGTTGGTGAATTGTATTTGGCTGTGGTCTTATTGTTGGTGTCTGTGTTGTGTTGTTGGTGAATTGGATATGGCTGTGGTCTGTCTGTCTGTCTGTGTTTCTGTCTGTCTCTTGTTGGTGGTGAATCGTATGAGGATATTGTTTTACTTTTTATTTGCCTGTCTGTCTGTCGTATTTTTATTAGTTATACAGTATGTTGGTTGTATTTTAAATAGGCTAGTTATACTGTAGGTTAATTGTATTCTAAACAGTTATACTGTAGGTTGATTGTATTCTAAATAGTTATTCAGTTGGTTGATTGTATATATAATAGTTAAAATTATTTTGACTGTATTCTTATTTGTTATAGAGTAAGTTAGTTGTATTCCTGCCCAACAGATGGCCTCACACCCGCTATGTGTTTTGGATGAGAGAGTCTGCATCATATATGTTTTGGAATATCAAGCGGTATAGGAATCACTTCAACTGGACCCTCACATATCGCCTCGACTCGGATTTCCCCTTTCCGTAAGATATTTTTCCCCCCTTTATATGGTCATATTTCACCATTTATTATTATTATTATTATTATTATTATTATTATTATTATTATTATTTGAAACGTCAACAAGACCTGGTTACTTATTATATCTGGTGACTGTGATTATTATGACTGGTGACTATACACTTATTATACCTGGTGATTGTATAGATACGGACAAGTGTACCGCAGGCGACACCCTCTACCGGACCAATACCGGAACTACGCCCAGGGCAAAACAAAGATGGCCGCTTGGTTTGTGTCTAACTGTCGCACCATGGGAGGCAGGGAACGGTGAGTCAATGGATGGTATGCAAGAACGTCCATGGTATTGACGATGACGTGCGTGGTATTGTACGATGCCTTCATAGACAAAACAACAGTCATTTAACACCACAAAACAATATTCTTACATACTGCCAAACATGTTCTCACTCACTCTTCTTTTCTTGTCATCTTCGGTTGGAGGGAGTAACTGTTGTGGGTAGGGAGGAGCCTTCTTCTTTACTATACTTTCCCTCTGCTTTGTAAATCAGTTTAGCATAGCATAACCAGGCAGCCTCGTGAGTATTAGTAGGTCTGTTGCTGTCTGAGTGTCCTTTGTATAAAAACAATCCTGGGTAAATGTCAAGTTTTGTGGCCTGACATTATAGAAGTAGCCAAACCTAACCTAACCTAACCTGACATTATAGAAGTAACCTAACCTAACCTGACATTACAGAAGTAGCCAAACCTAACCTAACCTGACATTATAGAAGTAGCCAAACCTAACCTAACCTGACATTATAGAAGTAGCCAAACCTAACCTAACCTAACAGTACAGAAGTAGCCAAACCTAACCTAACCTAACCTGACATTATAAAAGTAGCCAAACCTAACCTAACCTAACATTATAGAAGTAGCCAAACCTAACCTAACCTAACCTGACATTATAGAAGTAGCCAAACCTAACCTAACCTGACATTATAGAAGTAACCTAACCTAACCTAACCTAACCTGACATTATAGAAGTAACCTAACCTAACCTAACCTGACATTATAGAAGTAACCTAACCTAACCTAACCTTATAGAAGTAACCTAACCTAACCTAACCTAACCTAATCTGGACTAGGGCAGACTACCGGGACCTAACCTAACCTAACCTAACCAGGGGCTCCACCCACCTGGAATCCGGTTCGACAACCAATACAATAATCAACCTTCCTAAACAAAGTAGTTCACTTATAGTATATAATATGTAAACTTTAATGTCTACACCCTAGTTCATAATTTTATATAGGTTGTAGACTTTTGATCATGTCTACAATCTAATTAACTTATAGGATGTAAAATTTAGTTTCTACATTCTAATTCACTTTTAGTAAGTAAACTTTAGTATCTGTAATCTAGATCACTTATAGGTTATAGACTTTTGATCATTTCTACAGTGTGGTTCAGATGTTACGACGCTGGATACAGGTGGATCAGTACGGTGGTTGTGGTACTTTGAAATGTAGCATGAAACAAGCTAACAACTGTGAAACGATGCTCAGTAATGACTACAAGTTCTACCTCTCCTTTGAAAACTCCCTCTGCAAGGACTACGTTACTGAGAAACTTTTCAGCAAACTCAGGTGACCATCAAGAGGGTTAGCTTTTGATCAAGAGAAAGTTACGAGAATCTATTATAATTTTTGAGTATATGATGTACTGCCACAATCAAATATCCAGCAACACTTTCCTCCCATCGTGCAACAAATAAATCAATATCATATCGAAATATAATCATACAACAACACCTTGTGTCAACTTAACCCCCTCAGTAATTATTATTATTATGAGGTGCTGCAAAATCATACATACATGTGTTGTTCTTTATAACCAAGGTATTTACTACAATAGAAGGAAAGTGTTGCAATGTATAAATTTGTTCTTCCTCAGAATTGACGTTTTGCCTGTGGTGTATGGTTTTGGGAACTACAGTATGTTTGCACCGCCTCATTCCTACATAGACGCTCTCAGCTTCCCTAACGTCAAGGCCCTCGCTGATTACTTACTATATCTACACCACAACGATACCGCCTATAATCAGTACTTTGCGTTAGTTTCATTGCCTCTTATATAATGTATCTTTTTCTCTATTTTTGTTGGTTATAGATGCATAGATGTTTAGGTAGTATATTATCTTGGTTGGCTAAAACTCCTTCCCATTCACTTGTCTCAATCACTCCCTTTCAATTATTCCAGTTCATATTCTTCTTTTCAATTTAATATATTTTCGTGAACTGAAAACATTATAGTATTTACAAAGCAGACAACAATATTAACCAGGTATTGAAGATATATATATATATATATATATATATATATATATATATATATATATATATATATATATATATATATATATATATATATATATATATATATATATATATATATATATATATCGGTATATATTTTTATACTTGGAAAACCCACAGTTTCTATCCTCAATGACCTAGAGCAGCTAGTTCAGGCATCCTACCCGTATTCCAAACTGCCTTGGAGATCAGCCCAATATCCTTGACTTATTCCTAACCTCTCATTCTTCTTCTTATACTGTTGAACTTTTCTCTCCATTGGGTTCCTCCGATCACAATCTTATTTCAGTATCTTGCTCTATCCCTCCAGTAAGACCTTTGGACCCTCCCAGGAAGCGGCGTCTGTGGCATTACAGCGCTGCCAACTGGGATGATCTGAGGCACTACTTTTAAAATTTTCCATGGAATTAATTTTGCTTCCATGGCCGGGGTCCCTCTCAGTCACAGTCGAGATAGTATAGGTCAGCCAGAGCGCAGGTGGAAGTGTGAAGTATCTGGGCCCAACAAGGACGAGGGACTGGGCTCAATTTTAACCAGTCTGTCTACGTCATAGTGGGCCCAGCGCAAAGTGTGTTCAGGCAACAGGTCTCTGGCCGACCTATACTATCTAGACCGTGCTCTCAGTGTGCTGCGCGCATCACAAGGTGATCCTCTTAGGCATGGAGGCATACATTCCAAATTCTTTCCCTCTGTCTAACACAAAAAAACTTTTGGTTTAATCACGCTGGTTCTGCTGCTGTCCACAACAAGGAGAAAGCATTCAGACGGTACCGACGTCTTCAAAAACTGATGAATCTCGTGCTCTGTATATTTCTGCCCGGAATCATGCCAAATCTGTTCTCCGACTAGCCAAAATATCCTTCATCCATGCCAAGTGCAATGACCTGTAAAACTCTTCTTCCTCTCGTTTCTTCCATGCTGACACCCTGCCTAGGCAAACTGTTCCGTCTTTGTTTGTCATCTAACAATTTTCATTCTTACTAGAAGTTTGCTCTGATCCAACTTGTTTCGAAGAAAGGTGACCGCTCCCAACCCTCCAACTATCGCCCCATTGATTTGACATCATGTCTATCTAAAGTCTTCGAATCTATTCTTAACTCCAAAATTCATTAGCACCTTACTCGTCATGAACTTCTTTCAGATGGTCAGTATGGTTTCTGTCAGGGACGCTCTATTGGTGATCTTTTATCCCTCCTTTCTGACTCATGGTCATCCTCTATTCGGAACTTCGCTGAAACTTTTACTGTTACCCTCGACATATCAAAAGCTTTTAATAGAGTCTGACACAAAGCTTTAATTTCCAAACTTCCCTCATTTGGCTTCTATCCTTCCATCTGTACCCTCATCTCTGATTTCCTTTCTGGCAGTTCTATAGCTGCTGTTGTAGATGGTCACTGTTCTGCCTGTAAGTCTATCAATAGTGGTGTTCTTCAGGGTTTTGTCCTATCACCCACACTCTTTCTCCTTTTCATCAATGACTTTCTCAGCTGTACATCTTCCCCTATCTACTCCTATGACGATGATTCCACCTTATACACTACTCCACCCAGTTTAACAGCCCAACCCAGTACCTTCTCTCCACATTGCGTGATGATGCAGTGGCGAGGCTGACTTCTGATCTTTCCTTCATCTCCGACTGGGGCAGAGAGAACCTTGTGGTTTTCATTGCCTTTAAAACACAGTTCTTTCATCTTTCAACTCGCATTAATCTTCCAAATGACTATCCCTTCTTCTTCAACAATACACAACTCGACCTTTCTTCTTCACATAATATTCTTGGAGTGTCTTTCTTTTACATTCTCTCTTGGAGAGATCATATTACCTCTCTAGCTATAACAGCCTCAAAGAAGTTGGGTGTGCTGAGCAGATTCTGTGAATACTTTACTCCAGACAATTGCTATCACTGTACAGGGGTCTCATCCGCCCCTGTATGGAGTATGGCTCTCATGTGTGGGGTGGCTCAACTTTCACAACTCTCCTGGACAAGGTGAAAGCTTTTAAAGGCCTTTCGTCCCATTAACTTTCTGCCTCTTACTAATTCATTACAACCTCTTACTCTTCACCGCAAAGTTGCATCTCTCTCTCTCTCTCTCTCTTACACTGGACATTGCTCTTTTAAACATTCTCAGTGTATGTTTTCTTCCTTCAACGTATGAATTTGAACCACACTCACTTTGATTATACAAATGAGGACGACAAGCGGGCTCATTATATTGTATAGAAATAAAATGTTTATCAATAGATTATTCTGAATGTTTTGAAAGTTTCTGTATGGAAGCTGATTCAACCAGGTATATGTGTGTATGTATGTATGTATGTCTGTATGTATCCACCCTCTCCCAAAGTCGAATTTATATAATTATTTGAGAGAGAGAGAGAGAGAGAGAGAGAGAGAGAGAGAGAGAGAGAGAGAGAGAGAGAGAGAGAGAGAGAGAGAGAGAGAGAGAGAGAGAGAGAGAGAGAGAGAGAGAATTGGTCAATATTCATATATAATACCACACATACATAATTTACATAATCACATACATAATATTATGTTCTACAGGTGGAAGAGATTTCATGTGATACCAACTGACTGGGCGAGGATATCAAGGCCCTACTGCCAGATGTGTGAACGTTTACACAAAGACAACTCTACTCACATTTATGACATGCAGAAGTGGTTTGTGGTAGACTCTCATTGCATCACAAAGTCCGACAGGAAACTGAAATCATTCACCGGTAAATAGTATATACAATTTTCCACGGGTTTCATCGTAGCTGTAATATATATAATTGTTGTTGCATTTCTGTTTGTGACATGTTTAACTAACTATTATTTCAGGGGCCTGTGACATTATTATTGTAATTGGAGGCTAGTGTTTCCTCCATTCCAATATACACAATGGTAGTAATAAGTTTCTTGAAATTTCTTTCCAGTGTCAGTCATTTTCTTTGTACAAATTATATTACAAATTACTGTAACTAAAACATATATTACACAGGTTCATAGGTTATTGGTTTTGAAATTCACAACATAAGTGCTCATTAAAATAAGATGTAGATTGTAGGATAAAATAATGAGGTTTTGGTAGAGGATAAAGGGTCCGGGGTGCATATTCACCAACTGTACCCCACTATCGCTCCAGCCGCGAAAATGGCCTGTTGGCTGTCATTGGCAACAAGGGGTAACTCGCTCAAACCTTCGTACCGCACCGTCCTCCTCTTCACTCTCTCGCACTGTTTCACTACTCACGCAATAACTGCACCCTCTTATTATTATTATTATTATTATTATTATTATTATGTTGGTGGCCTTTTGTGGCAGCGTAAATAATTGAACACTACTTATAAGATGACTCCATTTAACTATAACCCCAAATCCAATCTCGCCTTGCATTAACCAGATCAATATTTATGAAAGCGTAGACGAAATTGGATTGGTAAGTTTCAGAAATATGATAACGCGAATACCGAGAACACCCTGTGTTTCTAATAGATAAATGGAGTTATCGTACGTTTAGTGTACTATAATATATACTGTATGCATATATTTCTTACACTCACAGTTGTCAGTGTATAATAACGTATTAAATTGTTAGTGTGCATTAATTTTCTGATTAATAACAAGTTTACACCAGTGATGCGTATTAAGAAATGTGATAACAACTCATAATTATATTATTATGTAGTGTTATAAATAGTTTACGATCTAATTTCCATTCGTTTTGTCCACTTGGTATATACCATGCGTGCATATCGTCATCCTCCACGATAGCCTACACCAGGGTCCATAGAATACATGTATACATGTATGTAGAATGTATTCTATGGACCCTGGCCTACACACTCTCACACTGTTTCGCTACTCGCTCAATTATGCACTCCCTTACCATCTTTTAAATTCTATGCTATTGATATTTTTACGAATATTATAGCTGTTATTATTCATATTGTTATGTTCGTGGCCTTTTGTGGCAACGTAAATAAATGAACACTAAATATAAGATGATGAATCCATGTTAAAGAGTATTCGTGCTCTCATAGCCTTTCCAATATCTTCTACACCAGCTTTTGATCTGGTTAATGCAAAGTGATTTTATTCAATTAACACCTCACCTCACCTCACTTAACCTTTCTGTTTACGGTCTATTTTTCATTCATTTTGTGCATTGGCTATATCCCATGAGTGCATGTCATCATAAATTATGAGGATGTTACTACTACTATTCTGCCATAGTACAACGTGTGTGTATTTCATTTAAATGTGTTTTGCTGCTGCTATTATGTGTAAGTTATTATTGTGTTGCTAAGTGTTTATTATTATGGTATCATCTTATGGTACCATCATCAACACTGCATGCATAATGCTCATCACTCATTCGTAGCAAGTATCTCTCCTTTATTTATAATAAAGTATGTAGATGTGATATAAAGTGACATAAACGTTGTAATGACAGAATTAATGAAAGGGTCAATGACATCATTCATTGTACATGCAGTAATATAATAAACAAACTTAATAAAACAAATCACACACTCGTACCTTTCATTTATTACGCAAAGTATATTGCATCTATGGCAACGAAATTTATCAGTAAAAATTGCTGCCAACGTGGCCAATGCCAAATCACATGGAAGTGGGCACTGAATATTGTGATACATCATATCTCCTATGTCAGTATTACATCACTGTAATTTAAATAGTAGAGAGATGCAGTATGGGCTACTTTACGTAATAAATTAGAGGTACGAGTGTGTGATTTGTATTTATTAAGTTTGTTTATTATACTACTGCATGTATAATGAATGATGTCATTGACCCTTTCATTAATTCTGTCATTACAACGTTTATGTCACTTTATGTCACATCTACATACTTTATTATAAATAAAGGAGAGATACTTGCTACGAATGAGTGATGAGCATTATGCATGCAGTGTTGATGATGGTACCATAAGATGATACCATAATAATAAACACTTAGCAACACAATAATAACTTACACATAATAGCAGCAGCAAAACATATTTAAATGAAATACACACACGTTGTACTATGGCAGAATAGTAGTGTGACGGTGAATTAAGATTTTATTATTATATTTAATTGTTTAATTAAGTGATGATGTAAAAATTACTTACTGTAGATTCTTACTTACCCGGACTGATTGGTGGACTTTCGTTGTGTTGGCTCAACGATCGTCAATTAGAGGTTAATTATCCACTTATCATCTCAATTCAGTCAACATAATATTTTTACGTTGGTTCTTTCAATATATATGCACTTATACAGTATTAGCAGAATTGTAGGTGTATGAAACAACCAAATTACAATTACTTTACTATATTTATTAATATCAGTCGTGCACCAACATAAACAATTAATAAATTATTAACACTTGCATACACTTCTACACAAGAATAGCTAACTAGCTAATATCGTAATAATATCAATAAACACGGCACTCATTTTCTTTCAAGGTCTCGTAAATGTTCTCGTAATGTTTTCTCTCGAATATTTTCTTTCGATTGTTCTCCAGTCGATTTTCTTATGATAACCTAGCTTACGTTACTCACTGTGATTAATCAAATCTAACACTGTGATTATTATTTATTAGGTGCTATTTCAAGACCTTCCTACTCAAATTACTTTAAATAATATTTAAAGTGCAATCTAACACTCGAGTTCGGTATATCTAAAACCAAGATTAGCTACATAGACTCAGTAATAGACTGTCCTTATACCTGAAATTTTCAATGTCAATACACAACGTAACACTCGTTACTTACCATAGGTATGCGGAACTCTATAGGCAAGTCCTTTTCTAACCCGGGCTCAACGACTGAGACCGGCTCCCTTCTTACCTTATTACCAATCAATTGTCTGTTGCAATTGATCAATAATATATAAATAACCGTGAAGCTTTGGGAATATTGGTAGTCTTACCGAATTATTCAGCTTCTGGTCATCTCTTCGTCTCGAGAGACAAAGGCAAGGTACAAGAGATTAAGGATGAGCTATATGTATGTGTGTATCCACTCACGGTGTAAGCCGAACTGGAACTGATTCCAACAGACTACCAGCGGTGGCGTTGGTGGGGTGGTAGCGTTCCCTCCACCATTGGGGAGTGTCTACAAACCATGTAGTAACTCACCTGGTAGGGCCACTGATCACAAGCGATCCAAGGATCAAGCAGCCCAGTTGGATAAAATGACACGCCAGTCAAGATTGACGTTTGATTAACATGGCATAAGTATTACAGAACTGACTGGTTGAGTGTGTCGAACATGAAATAGTTGGGTAATATAGCAATAGTAAATATTGATTATACTACAAGGCAGTTTATGGCAGGAATAGATTATCATGGAGGACATGAGCCAGTTTTGATTTAAATTTTGGGATAGTTGGGTCATTTACTACATCATGGGGGAGGGAGTTCCAGTGCTGAATGACGCTATGTGAAAAGAATCGTCTTCGTGCTTCTGTTTCTGCTCTAGGAACAAAATTTTTGAAATTATGGCCTCTTGTCCCAAGCTGTGGTGACATAGTGAATAAATCCAAGGGTTTGATGGGTGATAAATCATGGAAAATTTTATAACATAATATTAAGTCAGATCTAAGGAATCTACCTCTTATGGAAAATAACTTTAAGTTTGATAGCCTTTCTGGGTATGACAAATGTGAAAAATCTGTAATTTGCTCCGTCCAGCGACGCTGGATGGATTCAAGTAATGATAAGTCACCCAGAAACTCTGTGTTCCAAACTGGAGAAGCAAAGTCAATCAGTGGCCTAATATCAGAAATTAACAATGATTTCATAAAGGTTGGAGTGCGGCACACAGTTGACTTCAGTAGGTTGGTAGCAACACCGCCTGCTTTGGCTACGGTCTGCCTAATGTGGGGATGAAATCTGAGTTTGACATCTATGAGGACACCAAGATCTTTGTGGGAGGTAGCTCTAGTTATAGGATTTGCGTCAAGGGTATACGACCCTGCATTGAGATCTTGCCCACGCTTGAAACGTAGATGGACACATTTGTTAGGGGCAAACTTTAGGCCCCAAGAGGCTGCTGTGGATACCAAGGTATTTATGTCACGTTGTAGGTCATGGGAGATGGTCAAGGAAGAGTCAACTGGGAGATGGAAGCACAGTTTCAAATCATCAGCAAACATCATGTACCTACAAGAGATATTGGAGCAAAGGTGGTTAACAAAGATAAGAAAAAGTACCGGGCCGAGCACTGAGCCCTGAGGGACCCCGCTTTTGACTGGGAGTGCACGACTGCGGACACCAGCGATGGAGACACTCATGGTCCTGTTAAGGAGGAAACTAGTGATCCAACTCAAAAAGGTCCCAGAGATGCCTATATTAGTGTGTTTTTGTAGTTTTCTATGTTGTATTGTTGTAATTGATAATGTAAATGGTTCTTAGTGGTTTATACTCAGATACTCACAGATGTCCTTCTGGAAGAGTCTCACGCCTGTGACTCCAGCTCTACAGCCAGGCCACTGTTACGGCTCTGGCTGTGTGTGGTGGTCGTTATTATTGCTTTATGGTTAAATTTCTGCTCCTGACCTTCCCAGGCTTTGTCCAGTCGAGACTCAAACTGCATTACAGTATTAGAATTTATCACCCAGTCTGGCAGGCTGTTCCAGATATTTACCACCCTGTGTGAGAATGCATTTTTTCTAATATTTAGTCTTACCCTGGGTTTAAATATTTTCTTACAGTTTCCACGGGTGACACCATCTTCCCTCATTTGAAATATTCCCTCCATACAATCTTCGTCATAGATTTTGCTTATAATTTTGTATGTCTCGATCTGGTCTCCTCTTGATCTTTTGTAGGCCAGGGTTGGCAGGTTTAATTTTTGGAGTCTGTCTTCATAGCGGAGGTCCTTCAAGTGGGGCACTAGCTTGGTTGCACGACGTTGTACGTTTTCCAGAGCCTCAACATCCTTCACCAGATAGGGACTCCAAACCTGATTCGCATACTCAATGTGAGGCCTGACTATTGCTGTGTAGAGGGCTTTAAAAGTTACTGGATCAAGATGTATGAAAGTTCTCCTGATCAGGCCCACAATTTTATTTGCCTTATTGATCTTCTCGGCAAGGTGGTCTGAAAATTTCAGTTTGTCATCAATGACAACGCCTAAGTCTTTTTCTGTGGTAGTTCTGGTGATGGTATTTAATATCGTGTAGTTTGGTGCCCCAGTATTACAACTACCTACCCTCATGTGCTTGCTCTTTTCAGGGTGAAAGTCTAGCATCCATTTCTCTGACCATTTTCTGAGTTCATTGAGGTCTTCTTGCAGTCTGGTGGTATGTACATTGTCACTAATCCTCCTAAATATTTTGGTGTCATCAGCATACAGATAGACCTCACTGTTATGTTTAGTCACCTCAAGCAAGTCATTGATAAACAATACAAACAGCAGTGGGCCAAGCACTGACCCTTGAGGGACTCCACTTGTAACATCCTTCCAGAATGACGCTTTTCCATTTACTATGACCCTCTGCCTTCTGCCTGTCAGGAAGTCACCAACCCACCTAAGGATCTGTCCAGTAATTCCATAATTTTTTACTTTTTCCATAAGTCTTTTGTGAGGTACTCTGTCAAATGCTTTCATAAAATCAAAATATATGACGTCAGTTGCCTCCCCCTCATCCATAACTTCCGTCCACTTGTCCAGGACTTGAAGTAGTTGGAGTACAGTAGAACAAACCGAGATAAATCCAAATTGTTTGTTACTAAATAAGTTGTTATTTTTCATGTGAGCCATGACTTCCTCCCTTAGAAGTGACTCCATAGTCTTACAGGAAACACTTGTTAAACTGATAGGTCGGTAATTACCAGGATCACACTTATCACCCTTCTTGAAAATGGCCGTAATGTTTGCCAGACGCCAATCGTCTGGTACTCTTCCTTCACGTAAAGATCTTCCAAATATTATTTTCAGCGGTTCAATCAATTCCTCAGACATTTCTTTGATGATCCTCGGATGCACCCAGTCTGGGCCTGGAGACTTGTTCCTTTTAATCTTGTGTAGGATCCTCCTTATCTTATGTGTAATCTCCAGTGTCCCAGGCTAGGTACATTCCTCGTCTGTGGCTTTGGTATTTCACCCTCTGGTTCTGTAATGAAAACTGTGGAGAATTTATCTGAGAGGACCTCAGCCTTTTCTTTGTCACATGATGTCTTATGCTGTTTGAATTCATCCACATAGAGGTCTGCTGTCCGAGATTTTGTTCTTGTCTTGGAGTTCACATATTTCCTGAATATTTTAGGATTGTCTTTTACATGTTTAGCAATCTCTTTCTCCTTCAATTTAATGGCATTTCTTGTTTCCCAT
Organism: Petrolisthes cinctipes; assembly: GCA_033782935.1. NCBI lineage: Eukaryota > Metazoa > Arthropoda > Malacostraca > Decapoda > Porcellanidae > Petrolisthes > Petrolisthes cinctipes. The sequence goes on along the minus strand of JAWQEG010000605.1, from coordinate 164,932 downwards.
CTTATCTGGTTATTTAGTCTCCTATATTCAGTTTCTGTTTCAGAGTACTCTCTGACAAGATTAACTCCAACATCCTGCTTCATTTCTTTAAGCCTCATCCACAGTCTCTGTTTCTTTTTCACTTTAGACCACAGTTTCTTAGACATTGGTAGATTTCTATTGGTCCTCCTCCTTGATAGTCTGCATGTAATATTCTTCTTAGGCACACACTCCTCAATAGTTTCTGTCAGTTTAGCAGCAACTTTTTGGTAAATATTGAATGAATTACCGTTATTGCGTACGGTTTTTCTACCTTCATTACCCACTTATATAGACCATTCTAAGACTATTTTCATCTATGGCATTTTCTCCGCAAATGACCCATTTCCAAGATAGGGCATATTCAAATGGGGCATTTTGAAATTAGCCTGACCTTACCTGACCTGACCTAACCTAACCTAGACCGCATCAGACTACCGGGACCTAACCTGGGCAAACTACTGGAACCTAACCTGGGCAAACTACCGGGAAATAATCGTGATAAAGTACAATAAATGACTGGGGCAAAATACTAGGACCCAGCCGGATCTGGCAACACTGCTGCAAAACGGTAATTCTTTCAATAAATACCAAATTTTTTCCATGTCTCTTCAGTCGATAAGTCTTGTGGTAGGAACTGTTCCCAGTCGATTTTCAGGTGCCTCTTCATGAGTTCATAGTCTGCCCTCTCATACATATTATGATATACACGAGTGAATAGAGAAGGAAAGCAAGTGAAATACAATATATAATTCTTCGATAAAAGATAATTAAATTTAACACGTATATACATTTAATTGATTAACACTGGCTCGGTAAATTACGTTATTAACGCGTATAGTAATGAATAACACAAGTCTGGGAACACACATACACACAACCCTAGGAAAAAAACACATACAAACGTGGGAAAATACACACACACACAAAACCCTAGGAAAAAAATGGTAATTATCTATTCTATTGCCATTTTATATTACAATGTTGGGTAAGTCTTTGGAATCACGCCTCCATCTTTTTGTGTTTTTTTTTGGTAGAGAATCATCTTAAAATGAAAAGTTTTGATGTTTTTTGTTTAAATTGATTGTCGGAAATTATGTTCTTTTATACTATTGCCACCCCATTCCTACCCATACAATCTTGGGGGGGAGCCTGGGAATCCGGGGTTTTGGGTAGGGAAAAATGCTTAAATTACCATGCTTGACTTATATATACTGTATAGTGAATTCATGATCAGGCATAAATGTCGAAATTTGAAAATGCGAGCAAAGTTTTGAAATTGTGATCAGCCATAAATGTCGAAAATTGAAAATATGAGCCAAGTTTTGAAATTATGATTAGCCATAAATGCCATAAATTGAAAATGTGAGCCAAGTTTTGAAATGAGGAGCAAGAATATATGTAGAAATTTGAAAATGCGAGCCAAGTTTTTAAATTATTTTCTAAAATCTAGGGGGAAATACCAATGATCTTGGGATTTGTGCATATTTTGGGAAGATAATAAAAAAAGGGAAAATCAATTGATCATAAAAAACAATAAGCTAATGAATTTTTTAAATCACACTAACCAACCTAACCTAACCAAACCTAGACCGAATGTTTCTTAGGCCCTAACCTTAGTATCCTTCGAGCCTAAGCATGGCATTCTTCGTCCCTAACTGTGACATTCTCCGGCCCTAACTGTGGCATTCTCTGGCCCTAACTGTGGCATTCCTTGGCCCTAACTGTGGCATTCTTTGGCCCTAACTGTGGCAATCTCTGGCCCTAACTATGGCATCCTTCTTCAGTGTGCATTTCTGAAAACAAAAATAAAAAACATCAAATCTTAAGGGGGTGCGGGAGTAGGGGAAAGGCTTGAGGGGGGGGACTGGGGGGGTGCGGGAATAGGGGGGACTGGAGGGGTGCGGGAATAGGGGGACAGGCTTGGGGTGTGTAGAAAGCCTGTAACCTATTCCCGCACCCCCCTAACCCACACACCCCCCAAGCCTGTCCCCCTACTCCCGCACCCCCTTAACACATATCAAGATTATCCCCTCTCCCAAAAAGAATTAATTCATAGTTTATCTTGAATGCTTACTGAGAGATGAAAGTAGATGGATGTTGAATACGGTGGTGTATGTGTACTCCTGGTGTAGCTACCGGGTGCTGAAAATGGTACCGGTACATTCAAAGTGTCTTGTTCACAATTTTCACAGTTTTTCGTATATAAAATAAGATTGTGTCGTACTCACAAGTTTAAAAGGCCCCTAGAGTGAAATGCATACCTGTGGTGAAAAGGTATGAAGCCAAATTTACAGTTTAAACAGCTATTCACTTACGAGGAGAGAGCCTATGGACACCATGACGGTGAACACCTTACTAACCCACCGGTTATTTCACCTTCTTCCACCTCCAGCCTCCTTCATCATGTGCATATACCCAGTTCCCAGATAGTAAAATATGAAAATAATGACCGAGAAGGAATAAACGGAATAATGGGTATGATGAATACAAAATAACCTAAAAATTATATAAATTATTTCTATCGTTGTTATAATACATAGGGATAATGGTTTGAGTATATAAAATACAAAAACATAACTATGAAGTGGCACCTGTTGTGTTCTGCCTACCCACAATGCACTAATGTTGACAGAATAAGACAAATAAGGCTAGCAGTGTTGTCAAGTATGGAGAATTTTCCCTGGACATGAAGAATTAGAGGTACGAATGGGGAAATTTCTACCAGACGAAATATAAAAAATGTGGTATTTATATACGATTATCTTCAAGAATAAACAGGGAATTTTTCAGGGAAAAAGGAAAATTCTGATGTTGAAGTTGTGGGAATTTCGTCAAGAGCACCTGGTAACACTGAAGGCTAGTTTTTTAACGTTTGATATGACGTGAGGTCATTCTCGTGAATATTTTATGGTAAAATTTGTGGAAAATATCATGTGGTGAGAGAAACCACTTAACCAACTTGACTAACGAAATATAACCTACAGTTGTGTAACCAGAATATGTAATATAGTGTTTCAATGACGGATTTGTACTGTGTTATGTTATATGCGAATATGGTGACTGTCATGGGTTCAGCCATGTTAACTGTTTATGGACATTTTGGACTTAGAAAAATCAGAGAGTGAATATATGAATTTCCATATTGTGACGAAACCAGATGCGACCGACAACTGAAACCTTCATAACGGTATTGTACATTATGTTAACTACGGTAGGCCTATATATTTACTGATTTTCATTAAATTTCTTTTGGAGAAACGCTTCCAAAGATTATCCCAATGCTTTTACCTTCTTTAAGCACTAATTTATAATATTCTAAGAAATTTTTCTTCTATGGCATTTTCTTCGGCAATGCCCCATTTCCAAGATAGGTCATATTCAAATGGGACATTTTGAAATTAGCCTGACCTTACCTAACCTAGACCACAGTAGAATACCGGAACCAAACCTGGGAAACTACCGTGACCTAACCTAACATAACCTCTCCTTATCTGACCTAACCAAACCTAACCTTACCTTATCTGACCTGACCTAACCAAACCTAACCTTATCTGACCTAACCTAACCAAACCTTACCGTACCTTATCTGACCTATTCTAACATAACCAAACCTTACCTTATTTGAACTAACCTAACATAACCTAACCTAGACCACAGCAGACTATCGGGACCTAACTGGACATATTACAGTAAATATTACAGTAAATATTCAGTAAATATTCAGTATATGTTTGAGTCTTCAAATGATGTAAGACTGGTATTGTTATTGTTTCAGATGTGGATTAACAGTGTGGTTGGCAGCCATGACACCAGTAACAGTGTGGTTGGCACCCCTGATACCAGTAATAACCAAGTGGTCATACACTGTTATCCTAAGTTAGTCATACGTTAGTCAAATTGGTACGCTACTAAGCACTTAGTCAGGTCTCGTCCACTTTGACGAACTAGGTAAGTCACTGTATTCCTAAGTTAGTCAATCATTAGTCAAATTATTACATTAGTCAAAAGTCTGGCCATTAGAGTAACATAAGTTAGTCATTTCTGGTCATCAGACTAACATACGTTAGTAATTTCGTAATCAAAATGTACTGTATACTTCTAAACAGTTAGCCAATTTTCAGCAAATATCACACACACAGGCTTGCGTTTGCGTAAATAAATAAATATATTTATAAATGAAAATAAATAATTATTTACATACATTTCACAGATATTCTCTCTCTCTCTCTCTCTGATATATATTGCACAGTTATCTGTCCTCCGTTTTATAACGTGATAATGTTTTCATTAAAAAATATCTAATAAAGAGTTCTCCGAATCGATTTATTTTATTCATGCCCTCTCTAACTTAGTTACATAACGGGTCCCTAGCATCACCACAACAACAATCCGCGCCCGCCAATTTGGCGGCAAAGAGGACGCTGGGACAGTGAAACGGACAATTGGGTGGTTTTCAGGTAACATTACCGGCTATAGTTAACTTTCATCTTTATTATTTGCTGAAACAAGGCGGCAGTATATCTGGGAAAGAAGAAGGGTAAATATTGAATGAATTACCGTTATTGCGTAAGGTTTTTCTACCTTCATTACCCATTTATTTAGACCATTCTAAGACTATTTTCTTCTATGGCATTTCCTCCGCAAATGCCCCATTTCCAAGATAGGGCATATTCAAATGGGGCACTTTGAAATTAGCCTGACCTTACCTGACCTGACCTAACCTAACCTAGACCGCATCAGACTACCGGGACCTAACCTGGGCAGACTACCGGAACCTAACCTGGGCAAACTACCTGGAAATAATCGTGATAAAGTACAATAAATGACTTGGGCAAAATACTGGGACTCAGCCGGATCTGGCAACACTGCTGCAAAACGGTAATTCTTTCAATAAATACCAGAAGGAGACACCATGTAATACTGAATTTGTGCATATCAGCCTGAATTTTTGTCCTCAATTTTAAATAAGGCAAGTACCGTGCACCATTGAATTCATTCGAACGTTACTGTACATTACTGGTACCCTATACTGACTATGAGAAAAAAATACTCCCAGTAGTACCACTGGATGCTGTACCGGTACCATCTGTTGAAGTGGGTGATATTCCAAAGAGGTCACTGAAGTACTACCACAAGTAGAATCACCACTGAGGTAAGTACATTGAAAAGTGAAAATCTGTTTGTTGTACTTTTGGTAATATTGTATTGAAAAAGTAGATTATAATGATTTGAGTACTTTGTCTTTACTTCACTTAGGCTAAATATCAGTAAATAACCAGAACACAGTACGGTAAATATTGAAAGAATTACCGTTATTGAGTATGGTTTTTCTACCTTCATTACCCACTTATTTAGACCATTCTAAGACTATTTTCTTCTATGACATTTCCTCCGCAAATGCCCCATTTCCAAGATAGGGCATATTCAAATGGGGCATTTTGAAATTAGCCTGACCTAACCTAACCTAACCTAACCTAACCTAACCTAACCTAGACCGCATCAGACTACCGGGATCTAACTTGGGCAAACTACCGGGAAATAACCCTGGTAAAGTACAGAAAATGACCGGGGTAAAATACTGGGACCTAGCCGGATCTGGCAACATGCTACAAACTGGTAATTCTTTCAATAAATACCCACAGTACTGTATCATTTACTTTAGCAGAAGATATATAAAAATGTATAGCTATAGTGCTGTACAGTAATCCATCTCATATCCAAACTATTTAGGCCACAGGATGTTCCAATATTGAATGTATTTGAATACAGGACGTAGAATTATTTTCCCTTTGCAAGTCGCCACTCCAGTGCTAAATTACTAATTCGGAGTTAATGAAAGTGGTTTACAATATGACAAGCCCTCCTAAAGTTGAAGTACTTTATTAATTTCAGAAGTTATTCAAATACGCAGCTCCCAGATATGCAGAGTTACAGAATGGTTTGAGATACACCATATGAGAATGGGCCTTTATTGACATTTTGTTGATGCTTCTTCAGACCTGAAGAAGTTTAAGAAGTTTTCTTAAATGATCTTGTTCTGCTACAATAGTTTAAGGTTTAAGACTGAAACAAAAGTCTATTATCAAAGAAACATGTGCAATTGAATATTTAGTACAGTAAATATGATTATTTGTGAGTCTGGGTGAGAGGCAGGTGGTGGTGAGAGTGGGTGAGGTTCGGATATGGGAGGGTTTACCGAATAATTGTACCTTAGTATAATATATGAAAGACAAAACCTTGCTTTTACAGAAATGGTGTAAACACAGTAACAAGTCAGTACAGTAGTAAGCAAGCCTTCCCTGACAACTACAGCATTCCATCTAGGGTCTTGTCCAATGTTCTTCGATCAAAAGCCCAGAAGAGAATACCTCTGAATCCGACTGATATAAAGGACCTACTTTACACAATCTACAACAATGTCACCACAGAGTACAGCAATGCACTGTAAGTACCACAGTAAAAGTTTAGTTCAGGGTAAACTAATGTTACCATGTAACATTTTCAAGTACTGTATTTGTATTGCAAATCTTGGAGAGTTCATTCTTTTTTATGTTTACCATTTACTCTTCTGCCTTCTGACAATGTAGTGACAGATATCCTGACAGACTCAAATCCTCCAGTTATAACTTTAAACCAATACGTAGATAATCTTTGCTTTTTTTTTTGTTATTATAAGAAACAAAAAGTCATGATATTATGTCTGGTTGCTAGTTATTGATGTTAAAAATCTAAGTAGGCCTACTGTATGAATTTCATTTGAATGCTTTTTCTACAGTAGTTGTGACTCTTGCCTACCACTTGGTTACTATTCTGGTCCATCTGTTATAATTTCTTCAGTGTATATGACTTGCCCAGGGCCACTTTTTTTTTTTTTTTTTTTTTTTTTTTTTTTTTTTTTCTTTTTTTTTTTTTTCTTCATTAAACCAGGTGTTTCTTCTACTTTCAATTTGTTTTCTAATCCAAAAAGCTTTCTTCATATCTCCATGTAATGCATAACATTATACTCTCCATTCCTCTTTGAAGTTAAAGTGTTAGTGTATGTTAGTGTGTTAGTTTCATTCCATGGAACAAATTTTCCCTATTTTGCTTTTAACATAATGATTATTTCATTACAGCTGGTTAAGGAACTACAGCGTTTAAGCCCAAAAACTGAAACATCAGACCCAAGGGTATCACTTTGCCAAGGAATTGCAAGGTACAAGACCCCAATAATTCAACTTCTGCAAAGTAGGAAAAACCTATCTGTGGAAGTGAAAAACATCTTGGACACCCCTCCAGATACAGAAATATATGCATGTAAGTCATAATTCAATATCTTCTCGTTTATTATTAAGATGAGCAAACCAGATGGAACCTAACTGCTTGTATCGTTGAACCACCTCTAGTTCAGTTCTCTTACAGATTCTCGTATATGTGCTGTAATCATGGGACTGCCGTTTCTTTGTTGGTGAGAGGTGTGATGGACTTTTCAAAAAGGTTTGTTGGTGTTGATATACTTATTGTTGATACATTGCAAATATAGTCTTGTGGATAACAATGTAAAAGAATAAACTACAGTACAGTATATGTAAATACAGTAATTAGAAGATTGCCAGAGTTGAAACTCATAAACTTAAAGATTTTGAGTACTGGTTTAATTTCAGTACAGCAATCACTCACTATTATTATGGGAAAATAAGGGATTACTTTAGTATAGTTGCTGAAATAGATTATCTTTTAATTTTTGCAGGTCGAGGACGATCAGTATACTCTATACAGTACTATGTGTTCAGGAAATGTGTTATGTTGGAGATAATTGGATATTAACAAATGTGGTCTTGTATCATGTAATGGTTAGTTCCTAACCGCCACTGAATCAAAAGCCAGTGTGATGGATTTGAGCACTGCAGCTAAGCACTTTAATACAGTATTTCATGGTAATTGCACTAGCCGAGGTACTCGGCTCCATTACCTAGGCATTTGAGCATGTGCAGGGTTACGAACCCACCCAGTAAGGGCAGGTGAAGAGCTGAGTGGACTCTTGCCAGCTGCCCAGGTCAAGCTTCAAACCAGAACCCACTGCTTCGCAGTCAAATTTTTATTTATCTCATTTTTTAGTTGAGGGTGATACTGTAGAATCGTATTGGTATTCTGCTAACTTGTTTAACCCTTCGGGTGATATAATTTATTGTTGAGGGATATATTTTGTATGGAAATCTGTGTATGTATGTATGGAATGACTCGGTAGTAATTTTTCAATAGTGAATTTGAAGGAAATTCTTGATTTTTGTGTAAAATTTACTTTTTTTTTTTTTTTGTATATGTGTATATATATAACCTATAGAAATTTAATGAGTATTTAACCCTTCAACTGCTACTGGTTTGACCTGAGTTCATTAAATTCACCTGAGTTAGTCATGATAAAAGTTGAAACACATGCCACTGCTATAGTATAAATTACACAAGGTTCCTTTTATCCCACACTATCATTGGTTGCCTTCTGGCATGAAATTAATCATTGGGAGTTCCATTGGTGATTCTTCAGGTCAGAAGGCCCTTGACCTGAAGAATTACCAGCTTTCATTTTAAGTAAAAGATCTCTTTAAAAATACTGACAAAGTTAAAGGGTTTAATATGAGCATTTGGGCATGTGCTTCTTGTAGGTGTTTGTGAAACATCTGTATGGGAGAATTTTATGGGATTATTTATGTGCATGAAAAGAATTATCTATTTTAGAGATGTACTGTACAGTATATGTATACTTTGTTAGGAAAAACCCTCATAGGTCCTAAGCTGGATAGAGTAAATACTCTAGTTTATAATTTATCTCTTGTAAGTTTATGCATGAAAAAAATTATCTATTTATTTTGGAGGAATATATATATATTCATTAAAAATTGATTTTCTTATATATTTATTTATTTATAATGAGCAGTTTATTTATTTATAAATATGTTATTCAAATATGCTTACTATATAATACATTATGTATTGAAAGCTATCTGTGTGCCTTAGGGTACATAAATTTATTAAATAAACATCATATTGTACTGGATGCCTCTTTCTCCATGTAGGCTACAGCACAAGAACTAACAGTAAGTCAAACTGACTAAGATCATTGTTAAAAGTGACTAAAGTTTTAGTCAAATTTGATTAAGCTTGACTAACCTTAGGTAGTTCACCAGACAGAAGGGTTAGTCACTATGACTAAGGATTGACTAAATTGTGTTAGTCAGGTTTGACTAATCAAAGGTAATTCAGACTAACAAAGGGTTAGTCACTATGACTAAGGATTGACTAAATAATGTTAGTCATGTTTGACTAACCTTATACTCACATAAGACCCCACTGGTTTGACTAACCAAAATTAGTCCACCGGACTAACTTAGGATAACAGTGTATTGGTGGCAGAATAAAGCTGTGTTATAGTCTGATTCAAATATGAAGCTAGTTTGGGCGAAGAGGTTATGGGATTTCCTCCCCCAACAGTGTTTTCATATAACCCAAACGAGGCATACAATATTTCATACCTATGTTATATAGTATTTGAAACACCTATTATAGTGATGGAAAGAAGGGACACCATCAATGTTGTCAGAGAAGAGAGGTGTAACAAGTTGGTCTGTCAACAATGTGGTCAAAAGTTAAGTAGGAAATGCAATCTCACTTGTTATTTGTTGACTCATACTGGAAAGAAAATGTTTATGTGTGATGAGTGTGGTAAAGAGTTTAGTTGGAAATCTCACCTTAAAAGACACAGCATTGTTCACACAGGAGTAGACTTCCTCGGTAGTATAGTGGTGAGTATCCCCGCCTGTCACGCGGGAGACCGGGGAGGCAACCTATTAGGAGGAGTAGGCTGAAGACACCAGCCAAACAAGGCAGTACTCCTAGGGTAGACGCTGGACTGGTGATAGGGAGGGTTGGAACTCCCGTTTCACCTGTCTCTCCACCTTTGCTGATTTCTTTTTCGTGTCTCACATACACTGAGAGTAGTCCAACATACTCCCAAAGACATCACTCTCTCTCTATTTACACAATATGTACAAACACGCTACACACCACACCCTTTGTCTTAATTAGAGAGCCCTTGGATACTCTGTGATCAACGGTTATGATGCAACTATAGACCCCTGGCTGGGGTCCATTGCTCCAAGATAACCTGAGAATAAGACAATTGAAAAAAAAATGAAGAAGAGAGCCCTTGGATACTCTGCTATCAACGGTTAGGATGCAACTATAGACCCCTGGTTTGGGGTCCATTGCTCCAAGATAACCTGAGAATAAGACAATTGAAAAAAAGAGAGAGTGTCAGAAACGTGCACTCCGTAACCCTGCTACTCTGAAAGGAAACTAATTCTGACGCAAAATTTCCCTGGGTGGTAAAAGGATAATCCCTCGTCCCAGGAAATTTATAACTAAGATGAATTCAAGCATTGAAAATCTAGACTGGCAGGACGTCCCCCAGCATAAAAAGGTCCCCTCTACGCGGCAAGGCGCCAGGCCGCGTAAGGATGGCGATGGCGCATCTTCTCTGGGGACAGCTAGTGGCCCATCCACTATAAGTCCTCAGTTGAGTGTCTCACCAGGTCAGCAGTGCCCTGAACCTGAGCCTCGACCAGATCATCAGTTGACCACTAAAAGAAAATGCAATCAGCGGAACTACGAAATAGTAAAGTGGTCAAATGAGGAGAAGAAAACGATACTGCACTGCTTCACTTACTCGAGGTTCGAGATATGGGGCAAAAAAAAAGAACCTTGTGTTCCAAGAAAGGATTTCTGACTCTGCCTTACCATCGGCAAAAAAAGAAGCCACTACTGTAAAAAAATTAAACTCAATTGCCTCGCAGATGCATAAATATATAACACCAGGAGAAATTCAAGAAATCAAAAAGAAAGCCCTGGAGGAAGCAGAGGTCGACTTCCGTTCAGGAGAAGGAGAAATACGAATTGACGAAACTAAACCAGGCCAGTGGAGCAAACAGGAAAAATGGACTCTGATATGGGCAATAGAATATGCTAAGGTAAAGTTTGCAAAATTAAAGGAAAGCTCTAAAGAGTGGGTGAGAATTTTCAACTACCACTGTCCAAGTAAGATTAACGCTCCACGGAGCAGGCTCACCACTCAAAAGCACAACTTCCTCACCACAAAAACCTTCACTGAAGAGGAAATTGCAGAAATCAAAAGGGAAATTAACAACATGATACGGAACAACTCATGCCCACTGGCTAATCCCATCCGGCTCCCAGTGAATATAAGAACCCCGCCAGGCTCACCACCCTCATCAAGCTCTGACTCTGACTCCGACTCAGAACCTCCCAGAAGACCCGTGAGATCGGAAAGAAGCCCAACTCCACCTCGAATACCAAACCGAAGATGGACCGATATAGACTCTCAACAACGGGACTTAGAAGAGGAGCTAATGAACACAATTGAAGAGACTCGAAGAAGGCCAATGGAAAGTCGGCCTAAATTTATAAAACTACAAGAGAACAACAAGTTGAGAAGGCTGGTTAAGCAGGTCAACACTGGGCTCACATCACTAGTCCCAGAAGATGCTACCCTCTTAGAATTAAACCATACTACCTTTGGTGCAGCATGGTTTATCCAGAAAAAGATGGCCCCGGAACACCAAGACAGAAAAGGAAACAAAACAACACGAAAAAGAGAACCTTTCTGGAAAAAGAAACTAAGGGAGAAAATTACTACGCTAAGGGCTGAAATATCGCAGATGACTATCTTTCTGCGGGACCCAACTCTTACTGGCAATATACTAAGAAAGATTAATAAGATCAAGAGGAAATACAACATAAAGCTCGAACAATTTAGAGGGAAAATAGCAGAACACCAAGCTGAAGTCATTGCATTAGCATCACAGATCAGGAATAAAGAGAAAATAAAAACCAAGCAAATAAACAAACAGTTTGCAGAAAATCAAAGACTTGTATATAGGCAAATAATGGAGGACATCATAGAGGTAAAGGAACCACCAAACGAAGAAGTCGAAGGATTCTGGAGACCTATGTATGAAGACCCTAAAGAACACCAAGAGAACGAGTGGATTGAATTTATCAGTGAAAAGAACAGAAATAAGAAACCAATGCCAGCGATTTCAATAACTGAAGAGAAACTAAGGGGAAAAATCAACAAATTTAGCTGTGACGGTGATGTGAGAATGATCGATAATTTAATTTATAATATGATAATTATCAACTTACCTTGCCCGGTTCAATTTATGATCTTCGTTGGTTGGCTGTAGCGAAGAAAGTAATCAGGGTTATCTCTCCGTTTTTAGGCCTCAATCACCCTGCACATAGAATTTTTTTAATGTAAAGGGGTTCTTCCCGATATATATGTATTTATATAGATAACGAATCTACTGGTGCATTCAAACAACCAATTGCAAATTTCTATATTTATTCAACTCCAGTAGCCAACATGAATAATTAAATTTCACACACACACACACGCTCACACGCCACGCTAGCTAACTCGCTCAACCGCTCGTATACGTGACGATAGTCTAGCTTACGTTAACACTGTAGTAATTCTATCAATGCTACGCAAGTTGGAATATTTTTCTAATGTCTCACACTTTAGAGTCTCACAACACACTCGTAATTTTCTTCAAAGATCCAGCTCTCCCTCACCTTAATTCACTTACCGAACCAGTGTCAATGCAACTGGTCAGTATACAACTGTAATGCCTTGTGAATCGTGGTAATTATCCAACGATTCGACGTTTACGTTGTTAACTCCCCACTCAACACGTGGAAGATTATTTAGGCAAGGGAAGCTGACGATACAAGTGTTGTTCCCTTCTAGTGTGTCTTGTTCAAACTGCCTTATATTTCCAATTTTAACTGAGAGGCTGCAAGTTCAAAAATTTCCTGGCTCCTCCTCCTATCTGTGTTCGTTTTTCCTAACTGGCTACGATTTACATGGTATCCACTCATACTTTAGTTATACATGCAATTTCAATTTACCTATGGCGTACTAATAATTCCCGATAATCTCCCTCCACTTCACGATCATTTGCAATACCATAAGTTACCCTGGTAGCATAATTGATTAATACAAGTTGTAATTAACCTGCGAACACCTTATAGGACAAGATGTGCAAATTCAGTTGAAACCGACCTGACGCTTACCTTTTTTCTACCTGGTCTATTTTGACTACTAATCCAGTACCTGCAGATTAACCAGGCTGCACCTACATCTTAACCCACTCCTGTATCCTTTGTCTCATCTGTATGGAATATTCCACTACTCTAGAACATTGTATTACTTATGCTTACATTACGTCACGAGTCTATGTCTGACTCGTGACATTAGCAACTTCAAATCACCAGGAGTAGACAAGATCCCGAACTACTGGTTGAAGAAACTTAGTGCACTTCACCATCATTATACGCTAGCGTTTCAAAGAATATTGTGCAGAGAAGAGGAAACGCCTGACTGGCTGACAACTGGTAATACGACCCTTATACCCAAAAGGGAAGAAACGCAGCTACCGCGCAAGTACAGGCCCATTTGTTGCCTACCAACAACATACAAATGGCTGACAGGAGTCATAACCGATGCAGTATATGAACATCTGGACAATGGTGACTATCTGGAAAATGAACAGAAATGTTGCATCAGAAAAGGACTCGGCACTAAGGACCAGCTAATCATAAATAAAACAATACTACAAAACTGCAAACGAAGAAATAAAAACCTAAGCATGGCCTGGATCGACTACAAGAAGGCATTTGACAGCGTACCCCACTCCTGGATAATGAGATGCTTGGAACTATATAAGATCAATGAGGAAACAAGATCCTTCCTGAGTTCCCAGATGGCTAAATGGAAGACCACCCTGACCCTTAACCATACCAAAGGACAAATTGTAATTCCTAATGTCCACATACAAAGAGGGATTTTCCAAGGTGATAGCTTGTCACCGTTGCTTTTTTGCCTCACTCTAGACCCGCTTAGTAAACTGTTGAAGACCCATAACATAGGATATGATCTAAGCAGTGGCAGGGTCAGAAATACCGAAAAAACAGTTAACCACCTACTGTTTATGGACGACCTGAAGTTGTATGCCGAGTCAGACCAGAAACTGAACACCCTAGTTGAAACAGTCAAGAAAATTTCCAAGGACATTCATATGGAATTTGGATTAGATAAATGTGCTAAGTGTACAATCAAACAAGGAAAAAAAGTGGCAGCAGAAAATAACCACATAGGAGAAAGCTACATAGAAGATCTCGGAGAAGGTGCCAAATATAAATACTTGGGAATAGAGGAAAATGCCACCATAGAACATAAAAAAGTCAGAGAAACCATCCAGAAGGAGTACACCAAACGCTTGAAGAAAATATGCAAATCAGAGCTGTCACCCAAGAACAAAATTACTGCCATAAACCAGCTGGCTATACCGGTTGTGACCTATAGCTTTGGTATAGTCGAATGGGCACAAGGTGAGATCGATAAATTGGATGTTAAGACCAGGAAAACGCTCACCCTACATAAAGTGACATACAGAAACCAATGCCTTGACAGAATGTACATCTCCAGGAAAGAAGGCGGTTTTGGGTTAACCGAAATAAACCATGCGTACAGGGCATCCATGGTGAGCCTAGGCCAATATTTGAAAAGTTCCCAAGATAAGATCATAAAAATGGTATCACAATTCCACTCAGAGATACTACCTCAGCAAACATCTGTAGTTAAACTGGCACATAACTTCGGGCAGAACATCATTGAGGACACAGAAGCGACTGAACTAACACCAGCTAGAAAAATAGCAAGGAGAAGCAGGGAAAAATACTGCAAGAGGGAATTGAACCAGAGACTTGATAACTGGAGACAACATCGTAGAGCTGGCCGCCTGCGAGAAGAACTTGAAAAAAACTACGTAGACAAAGAAGGATCATTACAGTGGCTCAAGAATGGGGTACTGGGATTCGACGGGGAAAGAGTCATAGCCGGGGCTCAAGATCAGGGACTACTTACAAATGGTTTCAAGAAAATGGCAGGAATATCTCCAAATGACCAATGCAGATTCTGCCACGCAGCTGTTGAGAGCACGAGCCACCTAATATCTGGATGTCAAACCTTGATGGCGGAAGGACATTACACCATGCGGCACAACAAGGTTTGTAAATATCTGCACTGGAAAATTTGCAAAGAAATGCAAGTGGAAGCCGCGGAAAATGTCTGGGAGCACGAACCGCCACCGATCGCTTCAAATGGAAATATCACCATATTCTATGACAAAATTATCCCAGCTGGCAGATACATCGAGGGAGGAGCAATTAAGCCCGACATCGTCATATGGGATAGAGGAAAGAAAACAGCCAAGATCATAGATGTAACAGTCCCCAATGACTACGGACTAATTAGAGCTGAAAGGGAAAAAATCACCAAGTACCAAGACCTAAAAAATGACCTGAGAACAACATGGTCATTAAAAGAAATAGATATTTTACCGGTAGTGGTAGGCGCGACGGGTATTATGAAGAAGAACCTAAAGGATTACCTTGAGGCTATACCCGGACGACCAAGCGCCTGTGAGGTGCAGATTGCTGCCATCAAGGGAACTGTCACCATTCTGAAGAGGGCCCTTGGATACAAGGAATTCAACGCTTAGGGTGCAACTATAGGCCTCAGGGAGAGGCCTATTGCTACCCCGCTGAAAATTCTGCTAAGAAGAATAAAAAAAGAGAGTGAAGAACTTTCAATGTAATGAATGTGGTAAAAGGTTTGTGACAAAGAGTAATCTAAAGCAACACATACTTATGCACACAGGAGTGAAGAATTTTAAATGTAATGAATGTGGTAAAAAGTTTGGGACAAAGGGTGAAATAAAGCGACACATACATATACACACAGGAATAAAGGATTTTGAATGTAATGAATGTGGTAAAAAGTTTTATCTGAAAGCTCAGCTTAATTAAAAGTTCATACAAAGGTAAAGGATTTTGAATGTAATGAATGTGGTAAAAAGTTTTCTGACAGATCCCGACTCACATTACACAAAACTGTTCACACATGAAATAAAATATTGAATGGTGCCAAACAATGATTGCTCCTCTCCCCCCTAAGCATGATAGGAAAAAACTGAAAATATCAAGAGGTAGCACAATATATTGTAGGTCTATGGTGACAAGCTCAGTATTCAGTGTTGCCTCCATTGGCGTCATGAACAGCTTGAAGATGAGCAGGGTAGGAAGACAAAAGTGACTCAAAAAGCTCCGTGTTGAACTACATTCCCCGAAGCTCAGCATTGATGTGCTCCTCCATCTTGGTACGACTAAATTGAGTTGATAGAGGTTCAGACATCATCCTTTTTTCAATCTCGTCTTTCAAGATAGATCCAACATTTTCACAGATCAGGAGAATTACTGGGCCACTTATCATTACCAAAGAAGTCAATGTTGTTGTCCTTTAGAAGGTTCTGGCTGGGTTCAGAGCACTTTCACATATGGTGCTTTGTTGTGCAGAAAGGTAACCTGAGTGACATCCACAACATTTTGAGAGTTGAAGAACGGGAATGACAAGCTTTGTCAAGATCTTCTCCCAAAAATGATCTCCTTTCCAACTTTGCCCCTGAGGCTTTATCACCCACATCATCCGCCGTGCAGTGAAGAACCTCAACATATTCACCACTTGTGATCAATTCACCATAACAGGATCACTCAATAACTTTGTCTAAAGACTCCTAAAACAAAAAATCCAACCTACAACCAACAAACTTAGCTTCACTATCGTCCAGACTCGTGTTCCAATTATGATTGACAAAGTCCTTGGACCCTGTGAGCCGTAGAGCAAAATACAACTGAGATACAAAGGAGGCACTGGTGTCACAGAACTCTCAAAACATAACTGCTCGGATGCGGTTGATAAACCTCTTCTTTTCACTGTTATTTAATACAGCAGCACACATGTTGATACCAGCAAAGAAGAATTGAATATACTTTCAGATGATATCACCATCATATTTCTAGCTAATACAGTATTTGCCCAGCAGGGCGGTGGGGAAGACTATCATTGTTTACCACCCTTTAATAAATGTGGAACAAAATTAATTAGTAAATGTGTTGTTAAAAAAAAAACTCCCACATTGTCACACACACAACAAAAAGATGACAGTAATGTTTGGTGACAGGTTGGTGTCTTAATATTAAATGTATTATTGGAACTGAAATATGATATAATATAATATAATGTGGCCTTGATATATGTTAAAATAAAAGCTGCTGTTTTTAGTGACAGGTTGGTATCTTAAGGGACCCTGTGATGTAGTCAGAAAATTGGAGGTAAATGAATCCTTCAAATACTGCTATGAAACACCACCTACATGGAAGGAGTTTGGTTTGTGGTGTACTCAGGAGGAATCAGAAGCCACTAATTCTCATATACAATCACAGGGTCCATAATATTAAATGTGTAGTATATATAGGACTGAAGCCTGCAGGTAGTACAGTACTACTATAATATAATATAATATGGCTTGCAATAACTGCAGAAATGTTGAGAAAAATTTGTGTGTGTGTGTGTAGAGGTAGTGGTGTTTATGGAGTGGATGTTGCTGATATTGTAAACCCTGAATATACAATGAATAAATCCTTGTATCCACCACTGTCTTCATTTTACACTCGGTTCCTCATAGAAGACCACCAATTGTATGTGTGTTCCCAGGCTTCTGTTATTCATTACAATTCTCACCCTGTGTTAAAAGGATAGTGTGTGTGTGTGTGTTCCCAGCTACTGTTATTCATTACCATACACACTAAGTGATTTACTGACCCTGTGTTAAAAGGTTAGTGTGTGTGTTCCCAGGCTTGTGTTATTCATTACCATACACACAGATTTACTCACCCTGTGTTAAAAGGCTAGTGTGTGTGTGTGTGTTCCCAGGCTTGTGCTATTCATTACCATTGCCTTGGAGGCAGGGAGAGGTGCCAGAGGACTGGAGTAGAGCCATAATTGTAACTCTGTATAAGGAATGGTATGGGGAGAATGGATGAGTATGGTAGCTATAGTGGAAAAAGCCTTTTTAGTGTGACAGGAAAGGTGTATGAAAAAGTTCTTACTGAGTGATGACTGAAGTAACTGGGAATAAAGTTAGTGGGGGTTCAGAAAGGGGAGAGGATGTGTCCATCAGATCTTTGTAATAAAATCAACATTGGAGAAATATATTGGGAAGGGTAGGAAGCTGTATGCTGCCTTCATGGATGGATGGAGAAAAAGGCATATGGTAGGGTTGATAGGAGAGCTTTGGCAGTTGTGCTAAGGATTTATGCTGTTGGTGGGTGCTTGCTGGAAGGCATTGCGACCTTTTCTTGAGAGGCAACCGCATGTGTGTGAGTAGAGAGTGATCTGAGTGTAGGGATGAGGAAGGGGTGTGTTATGTCACCATATGGGGCTATTCAATATCTGTATGGATGGTTGTATGTGGGAGATGAAGGTCAAAGTGAATGGTCTGGGTGGGTGCCAAGCTGAGGCTGAATGGAGTAAATTGGTCCTTGGTGACAAACTTATTTGCTGATAATACTATGTTGATGGCTGAGAGTGATAGGGAGCTGCAGAGGGTGTTGGATGAGTTTCAGTCCATGTGTAAACAAAGGAAACTATTGGCGAATGTTGGTAAAAGTAAGGTAATGGTATTTGAAAGGCAGAAACTGAAGTGATTGACTTTAGTAAACCCTATAGGGTGAGAGTGACAACTGGGACCGTAGTTACCCCTTGGTCACCCACCATGGGAAAGGAGAGAGAGAGAGACAGAGAATGATAGAGGTAAAACATATAGAAGAGAATCTGTTGATGGAGAGAGGGTTACAGGATCACACATATGGTGCTGACAAGGCAGGTGATTGGCGTTCCAAGAGGGTGGGTGGTGAGGTTGTGAGGTAAGTGCTGGGGTGCGAGGTAATACTCAAGTAGAGGAAGTTAAAGGGGTTAACTAGGGGAGTGATGTTTGTGTTGTTCCCTCAACTGATCAGTAACAGATGACCAATATATGAAGGAATTTCGGTAAATATTGAGAATATGTGCATCCTCGATTTTTACACTTTCTGGGACTCAAAATCGCCCATTTCATTTCTCGTTTTATATTGGAGACTATTTTAGTTTGTGGATATACATAAAAAACATGTATGTTATTTGTATATATTTACTTTGGAATGGGAACGTGACTTTCCTAGGAGGTTCCAGACTTCCCACCTCTGCATGCAGTGTTACCTTATACAGGGATACTTACTTGGGAAATCATATGATGAATGTTCAATAAGTAGTCCAGTTGGGTAGGAAATTCAATTGTATTAAATTGAGATAATTAATTTTTAGATCACCAGATGAAATAGCCTGACCTAACCTAACCTAGACTGTGGCTACCTTCGGGACCTAACCTAGTGTCCTTAGGGACCTTTAAAAATAAAATAGATCCTGTGGATAGGAGCTATAAGTATCCCGATTGTGTGGGTCAGGCGTATCGTACACAACTGCCTGTAGGCCTTTTCTAATTTTGCCAAAACGATCTGGTAACACTATCCGCCCAACCTCAGTTCATCCATCCTCTACAAAAACAAGTTATATCTTAAAATTGAAATATCTAACAAAGAATACATTTCGCAAAATAATTCCACTGGGTATTGATAAAGGTAATTGAACCCTACCTAACATAACCTAACCTAACCAGTAGTTCACCGGAGCAGATAATTGCACTGTTAGCCAAAATTAGTAAATTTCTTTCTTTTCTGTGGCTCTTATTAACAATTATGGTATTTATCTACACTATTGCCATTTTGTAGCAGTGTTGCCAGATCCGGTTAGGTTCCAGTATTTTGCCCAGGTCAGGTCCTGGTACTTTACCACGGTTAGGTCCAGGTAGTTAGGCCAGGTTAGGTTCCGGTAGTCTGCTGTGGTCAAGGTTAGGTAATGTCAGGCTAATTTCAAATTGCCCCATTTTAATATTTTGAAAATAGGGCATTGCCAAAAAAAATGCCATAGAAGAAAAGTGTCTTAGAATGTTATAATTTAGTGGGTAAAGAAAGTAAAAGCATTGTAATATAAAATGGCAATGGAATAGATAATTACGGTAAATATTAAAAGAATTACTATTATTGCGTACGGTTTGGTATTATTACAGAATAACTGTGTTTTTGGCTAGGATCGCGCAGTGTTATCACATCCGGCTAGGTCCCAGGAATTTGCCACAGTCATTTTATGATTGTTTACACCAGTTATATCCCGGTAGTTTGCCCAGGTTAGGTCCCAGTTGCTTGCCCAAGTTAGGTCACGGTAGTCTGCTGTGGTCTAGGTCAGGTTAGGTCAGACTAATTTGTAAAACGGGGCATTTCCAAGAGAAACACCATAGATGAAAAGTGTCTTAGAATGGTCCAAAATAGTGGCTAATGATACTAAAATATACAATATAGTGAACACAGTTCTTCTACCTTCATTACCCACTTAATCAGACCATTCCAAGACTGTGACCCGTAGTTTAAAAAAAATTAAGAGCCCTCACAGGAGCTCTATGAATCCTCCAAAATAATCCAGGCCACAGAACCCTTCAGTATTTCTAATAGGGAATCTGTTGCCCGAAGTACGGTAGTTTGGAGAATTCATAGAGCTCCAGTAAGGACCCTTACATTTTAAAAAACTACGGGTCTAGTTTCTTCTATGGCATTTCCTCCGCAAATGCCCCATTTCCAAGATAGGACATATTCAAATGGGGAATTTTTAATTAGCCTAATCTTACCTGACCAAACCTAACCTAACCTAACCTAACCTAACCTAGACCACAGCAGACTATCGGGACCTAACCTAGGCAAACTACCGGGAAATAACCATGGTAAACTACTGGAAATGACCAGGCCAAAATACTGGGACCTTTAGCCGGATCTGGAAGCACTGCTACAAAACGGCAATTCTCTCAATAAACACCATAATGATCTTGAAGGTTCTATCACAAGTAGTAGTGAGTATTACTCCCCACTGACCCAGACTTTACACCATTTACAAATCAGACAAATCACATCATTCACCACATAAAACACTCACCTGCCTGTGGTCCAGACAACATCAGTAACATACACCTTAAACACCTTGGACCACAAGGCATACAAGCACTCACTAACATAGCAAACTACAGCTACACACACAACACATTACCCAACATCTGGAAACACGGAAACATCATCACCATCCCCAAACCAAACAAAGATCCCACACTATCCTCATCACACCGTCCCATCACCCTCCTCTGTACCCCCTCCAAAATCACTGAGCGCCTCATCATTAAACTAATCACACCACACATCCCCCTTGCATCTTCACAACATGGCTTCAGACCGCTACACTCAACAAACACCCTTCTTACAGACCTCACACAAAGAATTTTTGATGGCATCAACTCAGATAGACCCCCACACAGAACACTCTTAGTTACATTGGACATTAGTAAAGCATTTGATGCCATCCCCCGCCACAACCTCACAAACATGCATAATAACACCAAAAGATGGCTGGCCAGCTTCTTGGGAGGAAGAGCAGCCCATGTTACATTTGCTGGTCAGTCATCTAACATTAAAAATTTCACCAATGGTGTCCCCCAAGGTTCTGTACTCTCACCCACCCTTTTCAACCTATACATGCACGACATACCAACACCCCAGGCACCACAAATACACATAGCCTCCTACGCAGACGACATAACACTCACATGTACACACAGAAATGCAGACACAGCCACTCTCATCCTCCAACCCTACCTCAACCCACTTAATGCCTGGTTCACCACAAACAGACTTAAAATAGCACCCACCAAGTCAACTGTCACCCTTCTCAGCAACTGGAACGCAGAACACCGCTACACACCGCACCTCACCATAAACAACACACCTATACCACACACACACACACACAAAATACTTGGCATAACATACAATACATCCATGACATTCAAACAAAATATTACGGCCATCAAAAACAAATGCATGCAAAGACTTAAAGCCCTCAGATCACTTGCCAGCACAACATTCGGACACAACAAAGAAACCACAACCACAGTATACAAACAATATATTTGATCAGTGATGGATTATGCAAGCCCTGCCTGGGCTTCAAACCTCACTGAGACTCATCACAACACCCTTCAAACCATACAGAACAGAGCCCTAAAGATAATCACAGGCTGCACAGCTACCACACCTAAAGACCACCTACACTATGAAACCAAAGTCCTCAAAATCAAGGATCACCTTGACATGAGAGGCACACAAACACTTGCTGCAGCCTCCACAAACCCACACCATCCACTACACTACATGGCACAACACACACACATGCCAAGGAACATCAAAACAACACCCAGTACACGATACCATACACAAATACTATCATCTCTTACACCCTGCCCACCCCAAACCAATCTCCAGAAACATATCCATACTCAAATCACTCATCAATCCATCCAAACACTCAAAAACAACACTCAGCTGCATGCACGACCTCCTGACATCCACCCATCCGAATACTCCCTTCCCCGTTAGGACAGAGTCCTCCTGGCCAGGCTGCAGTGTGGCCACCACCCGGCCCTTCTGACATATCAGAAGAGGCTGGATGGAGCCATTGCGGATGCCTGTCCGGGATGCAACACAGCACCCCATTCTATTAAACACATTATTGAAGACTGCAATGCACACAACCACACTCGCCAACAACACAACATACACTCTCTGAGGGCACTGTGGGAAAGCCCGGTTCAGGCCATGACCTTCCTCAGGAGCTCGGGGCTGCTCGACCAGACAGCTTGAGAAACTTCAACAACAACAACAACAACTCCTACTCTTCCAGAGAAGTGAGTGTTGTCATATATTTCTATCACAAGTAGTACCAGTACAGTAGTAGTAGTAGTGAGTATTACTCCTAGTCTTTAAGAGAAGTGAGTGTTTTCATATATTTCTTCTTCACTCTTTATTTTCTTTTTCTTAGACAACAACAACAATAAGGCCGTTGTCACACTATGCGGCGGCTCCATTGCTGCGGCCTCGCCGACGCGACAGAGCCGCAAATCCTGTATCGTGTCACACTGTGCGGCACGCCGCACAGTGGTATTGAGCACAATTTGTTTTAATATAATATCATGACAAATTATGTAACTCTATATAAGAGTTTAGGAATAAAAAGATACAAAATATTCTTATCTTTATTATCTCTTTCTGTTAATTCTAAGTCAAGTCAGTTCAAGTATAAAATATCATCTATGTCAATCCATAACTTTTCCTTACAATGTTTATTAGAGTATTCTTTGGCACTTTTTTCCCAAAGAACTGACTTGTCTTGGACACTTTGAATAAATAAATCCTCGTCAAACTTGGTAATAAGTAATTTTAAAAGATTGGTACAAGGGTGCGGCGTGGCCAGACATTGTGATCACGTACACTCGTGCACCACAATATCTCTAGCCCACATGAGTTTGGGGCGGCAATATGGCTTGGATCCTTTCTGGACGACAGCCCACTGAAACTATCACAAGGTCAGACCCGCACCAACAGATATGCTTCGAAAAATTTAAAAGGGGTCTGACTCACTGTGTCATGTAAACCTTATATACAACTCTTTCTGTGGTTATACTATACAATAGTATTTTGGCTGCAAAAATCAATATATTTTTTACTGCATTTTAATTCCTCAAATATTTGCATAAAAGAGGGACACAAAAGAATATACCAATAATATTTCAAGAATTACAAATAAAATGAAGCACTTCCATACCACCCAGTGGACACACATGTATTCAGTGTGTGTGTGTGTGTGTGTAGCCTACTGTAACATCAAGATTCTTCCTCAGAAATTGTATCCTTAACGTGATTAATCTTATGTAGTTTGTATAATTATCTAGAACGATTTTTTTTTTTTTTTTTCCTTTTTTTGTGTCAGTTTATTTTGATAACAGTGACTCGTCCTGAAGCTCAGTGTTTTCCTCAAACTCATTCTTAATTCTTTCAGTCATTCTGCTGTGTGTGATCTGATTAAAATGGCGTTGCTTTTCAGATATTATTTATTACTTCACATTAAATAAAATCGACATTGTTGTATAGAGTGAGCGTTTGATAATGAGATAACACCGTATTTGTATGACAATGGCATGCAGTGAAATTAAATTTTTATATCAATATGCAGTAATTACAGTCCCCTATGTATCCATGCTTTGGCTGATTAACATTAACAAAAGTAAGCTGAGATTAACATGAAAATGAACATGAAGAATATTGCGTGTGTGACCCCGAAACACGAGTCTCGCTCCAGAACTGGTGGAGTGTGGACGTACTCGTGGCGCTCTGCCTCCATTCTCGTTTGTGTTGTTGTTTGTGTTATTTTGGAGCTCTTGTTTGTGTGTTTTTTGTATTGTTTGTGAGTTTTTGTTTGTGTGTTGTTGTTTCTGTGGTGTTGTTTGTCTGTTGTGGTTCTGTGTATACTTTTGTTGTGATTGTCTGTCGGTGTGTGTGTGTGTGTCCCTGGCTGATTGAGTGTTTAGTTGTTTGTGTTGTTGTTTGATATCCATCTAGGCCTTGCCTGGCCTGATGGAGAGTACGGATTCCTGCTTGGAGGCCGACTTGGCAATGTCAGAGGAAGACGAGTCTCCAATTAACTATCACTGGCCTGAGCTGCCTTCTCCCAACCCTCCCCCACTCTCCTCGGTCACTCCACAGCTCAGATTGTAGCCGTCCACCTCCTCAACCTCTACCAAGCGACCCGTTGATGCCTCGTCCGACTCCTCGCAGGATTCCGATGGTGTGGACTGTTTGCCTCCAGCTGCCAAGACGGCGAAGGGTGCTTCAGCCGTGCACGACGTACCTTCTCTGCCTCACCCTGGTGTTTCTTCTTTGTATACCAACTCCTTGCCCTCGTCCAACCTTCCTACTTTTGCCCCGAGAGATGCCTATATCAAACTATCCTTCTCTGGAAACCCATCTACGGACACAAAGCTGCATTGGTTGTCTGATGTCAACAGGGCCTTCCAGTTGCAGCGTGAATTGGCTGAAGTGAAAATGGCTGCTGTCACTTCCCGGTTTGTCTACATCTCTAGGAAGCATCAGGACATCATTGATAGAGTGAAGGCTGGTGAATTTTTATCTCTGCCTCTCATTCTTGAAGACTCACTCGAGAGGCCTCGTAAGTTCCCCAGCTACATCCTCACCCGTTTTCCTATTGATGTTGACCCGAAACTTGCCAAAGGATACCCTGGTGTGTACTCTGCCCGTCGTTTTTTCCAAGATGGTTCCCCCATAAGCCGTATTGTTGTTGACTGGAGTCAACCCGATCCACTTCCAAATGAGATTTCCTTTGATTTCCTCCCTTGTCTTCCACCGTGTGAGGTGAGGAAACTTCATAATGACCAGCCTTGGTGCTACAGGTGCTGGGGAGTTGGGCATATCTCCCGGTACTGTTCTGCCAGGCCGAAGTGTGCATGGTGTGCCGCCGACCATGATTCCAAGACGTGTCTTGTCAGGGGTGAACCATAACGTCCTGCTGCCTCCACTTCTGAGCCTTCACCTCCTGAGGATACATCTCGATGGAAGTGTCCACGATGCCTTCAGCCAGGGGTTAACATGTGGCATGGATGTACGCGACGTCAGGTCCAGGCTCGTGTCTCTACTATTGCTCCGCCTCTACCACCACCACCTCCCCAGTCTGCTCCTCCTACCAGCCCTGCCTCGCCTCCAGACCTGGCCCTCCGCAAGTCTGTTGCTACCCTCATGGCACGATGTACAGCTCTCGAGAACCGCTTTTCTGCCCTTGAAGCCAGGATTGATGGGCTAGTTGCCGCTCAGGCTGCCAATGACTCCAAACTCTCCACCTTGGTCGAGGCTCAGCAGGCCATCATCTCAACTGTCACTACCCTTACCGAAAAGATTGATACTGTTGCATCTCGCCTTGAAAAGCTTTTCGAATCAGTCCCTTCTCCTGGTCTATCTTCTTCTCCAGGTCGCTCATCTGCCCCCACTCACCGGACTTCTACCTCCAAATACAGAGTTCGCTAGTGATTGCTGGCTGGATGTCATCTCCTGGAATGTATGTGGTATCACCAGTTATGCTAAGCTCACTCAACTCAAGGCCTATGTTTTTCGTCATCATCCCAGTGTTATTTTTTTCCAGGAAGCATTTCCAGGACAGCCGCTCGCTGCTGGGCAAGCTCCTCCCCTCTCAGGTTATGTATCATATGTTCATCTGGTAAGGAATGGTCTCCTGACTTACATACATAGCTCCTTGCCACATCGCC
Organism: Petrolisthes cinctipes; assembly: GCA_033782935.1. Taxonomy (NCBI): domain Eukaryota; kingdom Metazoa; phylum Arthropoda; class Malacostraca; order Decapoda; family Porcellanidae; genus Petrolisthes; species Petrolisthes cinctipes. Next base: position 138,653 of record JAWQEG010000605.1, on the reverse strand, counting down.
TTCTCCGTACCTCCACTGATCCTGACATGACCTTTAAGCTATTTGAGGTTCGACCTGGGAATGGAGTACTCCAACTATGTAATGTCTATTCTACCCAACTAGACTCACTCTTGAGGCTCTTCCTTCTCCAACAGTGCATGGTATGGTGTATATGGGAGATTTTAATGCTCGGCATTCTGATTTGGGTGATGGTTCTGGCTCTATTAATCGTAATGGTGTTCGTCTCCTTTCATACATCCGCAAGCATCATCTGACACACTGGGACACTGGCGGTGCCACTCATTGCCGGGGAGGTACTCTGGATTACATCCTCTCGTCTGGCCTGATAGCATCTCAGGTCCAGTGCTTGTCAATGCCAGACTTATTCTTTGATCACATCGCTCTTCTGTTTCATTATTCTCTATCTGCTGGGTCAGGTGCTTTAGCCACTCGTTTGCGTATTGCTGTGCCCCCAAATATTGTCCGACTTACATCTTATTTATGGCCCATGTATTCCCTACATTTAACATAACATCAGCTGAACAGTTGTACTCTGATCTTGTATCTGCTACTCATGACTTTTATAGGCTATACGTCTCCCGGCCACACCTCCAGCATCGCCATACTGCCCACTCCTGGACGTTTGATGCATGTATACACAGGAGGCGAAGGAGGAGGCTGAACGTGATGGCCTATTGTTTCAAGCCAACCCAACCCCTGACCTTCTCCATCGTTACCAGATGTCTAAGGACGCTTTAGTTGCCCTGCAGGAGTGTGCTCACACTGAGTCTTGGCAGCGGTTCACGGACAGCATCAACCAGCAAATGAGTGTGGCTTCTATGTGGCACCTCATCCATCGGGTTGTTAAAAAGACACCGGCCACTGCTCGTCATCACATTCCTGCCGACTATGCCAAACAACTTGTCGATGCCTGGTCAGAACAATCTACCCCAGCCAGTCTGTTCCGGTTAAACCTACATTTAAGAGGCTACTTATAATCACTTATACTCACTTACAAGAGTGAGTCACACATCTCATGATGCCGTGAAACTGCTAGCGTAGTCTTGGATACAAACCCTAGCTCACTGTGGGAACCATTAACACGTTAGCATATAGTGACGACATAGGTCATGTGACCTACCAAGCGACGCCTTGTTCCCGCTCCTTCAGCCTCAGTTAGCTATTGATAACCATACACTCAACAAGGTTACCTTAGCATATAAACTCTCTCTATAAAGTTAGCTCAAGTCTAACCTAACCCCAAACATATTTGTGAAACTGTACTCACTCGGGTTATCAATAAATTGTGTAAACTACAGAAGCTTGCTACCTCTCCTACACCATATAATTATAGAAAACCATATAATTAAAATCAAACTCCGAAGAGACGCCAAAGACAAAGACTAATAAAAAGACTAAGACCACGAACCAGTCGCCAGCTACACATCATCACTCACCATCAATCATCACGTGTCTGGAGTAAGTAAGGTCTTTCTTGCCCCAGAACATTTGGTGAACAGCGGTGTGGATACGAAATAAATGGTGTAAAACAAAGGAGAAATACAACAGTTAAAAAAAGCAAGTGATAACCGAGAAAGAAACACAAAATAATAAAAGGGTTAAAACAGAGAAACGATAGAGAAGTGAAGTTAAGTGAAGAGTGAAGAGAGAAGCAGCGAGAGAGAGAGACAGGAGAGGAAAGTGTCTGAGCAGCTAACTCAGCATTTTCACAACTCAAAACAAAACTCTAGCCTCTCCCGTGCTCACTGTAGCAGACAGTGGTGACGTCATCAAACTTACCACCTCACACACGGAAGGGTTATTACGTCACCGCTCTACTCATCACTCACCAGCTACACTCCATTCACAAGGAAGGACGTGGGCGTGGTCTGGTACGACATCACTACACCATCACTATACCTTCTATACTCAATCATGCAGTATAGCTGAGGAAAGTGATTTAACTTCAAAACTTCATCTAGACGGGATTATTAAAAACTCAACGAAGTGCAACCATACGACTCGGAAGGACGTTGGCTTGGTAATGGTACCACGTCAGACACACGGAAGTACTGGAATACAATCCAATTAATTATCAACGCCACAACAACGATCCATGGTCAGTAGCTAGGTACATATAATTATATATTACAAATATATAACACAATCCTAACATCGTTACATTAGGATATAATATTATATGTAAACGTATTAACAATATATTTCCTCATTACACATTCTATGTATTCATAATTGTGGGTATTATATGCGTACGCCTTCACGTATATAAACAGAAGAGTGTCCTTTGTTATTCTTCAAGCAGAGTGACAGGTAATGAATGAGAGAAAATTCGGTACCGCACTGAATTCACTTCGTAAACTTAAACATAGTTTATCAATATTTAAAAGTAGTGAAAGCTTAGTCGATACAACAGAAATCACTAATTTAAGCGTAAGTACTATAGAAAGTGTAAGTTCTCCCTTGAGTAAAAATATTCTTGCACTAGATTTAGATATAAAAGAAGACAGAGTAACAACTAATACTCCTTCTCTTACTAGATCTACCTCACTAACTGACTTGTTTACTGATACCACTAACATTTCACCCTGTAAAGCTCGCTCAGGACGTACTTACTCTACAGCTTTCCCTACTAACACTTCATCATACACAATGGCAACTAACACTAATACTAATACTTCAACGACAATGGCAACTAACACTACACCTACTATTAATGTCTTGCCTCAAGCACATACTGTGAAAGAATTCACTGGGGAAGATGTTAACTATAATATCCATACTTTTCTAAGGGTTTGTGAAGATAATATGCTTACTGCAGGAATTACAGATGACAAAGGAAAGATAAGGTTCGTACGTGGACACATTAAACCAGATTCCCAAGCTAGTACATTGTTAACTGCAACTGCCTTCACCGATCCAGATAACCTAAATAATTTTAAGCAGTTTAGTGAAGACCTGATAGATGTTTTCGGTGGGGGGCAGTTTGGCGGTCCACTAGCATGGATTCATAGAATGGTTAGAAGGACAGTGAGTAACTGTGGAACAGCTAATTCAAGTACGGCTCTAGCGTTAGCAGGTTCGACCATTAGCGATGCTAAACAACTCTTAACAGGGTCAGAGTGGTTGAACGCACAGGGTAACATGACAGGGAACAATGTGTACAAGCTAATTGAGTACATACAGTATACTTTACTATTAACAGAGGAATCCAGACTTGAAGCTGCTAAAATAGAATATAAACCAAGTGACAGATTGGTCAAATATGCAGCAAGGGTTAGTCAAAAAGAACCTCTAAATGTACCTAGAGCCCTACCTGTAGCCGTGATCACTGACACAGACACTCACCACAGCACTTCACAGACACCACACACTACAAACTTCACACCACAGAGCGCGAAGAAGAAGCCTTATTGTAAAATCTGTAGAAAATATGGACACAGCCCAGATAAGTGTTACTTTAATAAGAATAATCGCTCTAATGCCAAAAGTAAGGATAATAGTAAGGGAGTAAGTGACAGTGACAACAAGCCAAGTAATAAGTTCTGCATTATTCATAACAGTGTAACACATAACACAGATGGATGTAGAGTAACGTTGAATGCCAGAAATGAAGTAAATAACAGACGTGCAAATACAGGTGACGATTTTAACAAAAAAAAACACTTCAAATTAATCGCACCTAGTCAAATAAATATACTTGTTGCTGCTTTGGGTAAAGTGGATGTACTTTCACTTCCTTGTAACATAGAGAATACAAATATCTCATTAGCTGTGGATACAGGAGCTTGTGTCTCCTTACTTTCTGAAGTAACACTTAAACGGCTGTTAGAAGGAAACCCGCAGGAACGATGGACTCTCCAACCATCAGATTTAAATTTAACTGCCTTGTCTGGTAGTAAATTAATCATTAAAGGAATGATACAATTTCCAATTACACTTTCACAAACTAGTCCGAGACTAAAATGTATCTTTTATATCTGTGAAAATTTCAGTTTACCAACTGATGGCCTCTTGGGTTTAAAAGAATTGACAGAGCATAACCTTGACATTGCAATCTCACTCCAGTCAATTATCTTTCAGGGTCAAGTGTATCCATGTTGTCCTCTGAGTCAGCAGCGGTGCACAGCTGTAGGCTTGGGGACTACAAGGGTCAGTGACTCACAGAGTAGACTGGCAGGCACTGTCAAAAGTACGGTACATTTACCAAGTAAGGGGTTTGCTATCATAAATGTGCAAGTGAAAAGTGATAATAACTATGAAGGGAATCAAATCATATCTTTAAGTGAAACATGTAGAATAAATAATATTGGTATGGAATCCATATTCTCTCTGATACAAAAAGACAACTTCATCGAAGCTCTAATTTTTAACAAGGTTGATCTGGCAGTGAACATTAAACCAGGTACTTACATAGGTGACTTTCTTGTGTTTCTTAAACCCATACAAGTGGAAAAAGAATCTCCTCCCTTAGCCAACATACACATTGTTGATGAATTACAACTTAGGCAAACTACTAAGGAGTTATGTGAGCATGTAAAAGTAAATGATTTTCCTTCACATCGCACTCAGCTTTTACACACATTAGCAAATCACAGATCGGCTATTGCCTTACCTGGTGAGCGGTTGGGGAAAACAACACTAGTTAAACATCACATAAAATTAACTGACACAGATCCAGTATATGTGAAAGCTTACAGATTACCTCATAGTCAGAGACAAATAATGAATAAAATGGTGGATGATATGTCAGCAGAAGGAATCATTGAATCTTCAAACAGTCCTTATAACAGCCCATTATTCTTAGTTATTAAGAAAACAGGTGATTTCCGTCCTGTTATTGATTTTAGGAAGATAAATGAGAAAACTGTCATGGATAGGTACCCATTACCTGTACTTAAAGATATACTCATGGATATTGGGGAAAATAACGGAGTCTTTACTAGTCTTGACCTAATTAGTGGTTATTGGCAAGTAGAATTAGATGACCAATCCAAACCTATTACAGCTTTTAGCACCCCTAATGGTCATTGGCAATTTGTCAGAATGCCCTTTGGATTATCCAATGCCCCCTTAACATTCCAAAGGATGATAAATACTATTTTCAGCGACATGACTCAAGACGTTGTTGTATACTTAGATGACTTAATTATTGTCAGCCCTGATGTCAATTCACACCTACAAAAACTAGACAGAGTCTTACAACGACTGCAGGATGTTGGATTAAAGGTTAAACTGTCAAAATGTACATTCCTTAAGGCTGAAATAGAATTTTTGGGTCATAAAGTAAATAGTAAAGGAATTCACACTTTGGATTCCAAGATTAAAGCAGTAAAGGAATTCCCTCAACCTACTACAGTAAAGCAAATAAGGAGTTTCCTTGGATTATGTTCATACTACAGGTCATTCATAATGAATTTTGCTAAAATAGCCAGCCCACTAACAAGACTCCTAAAGAAAAATATCAAATTTAAGTGGTCACAAACAGAGCAAGACAGTTTTGATCAATTAAAACTTAAACTCACAACTGCTCCAATTTTAAGTTATCCAAACTATAACCTCCCATTTTCTCTCTGTACTGACGCATCACAGAATGGTCTAGGTGCAGTGCTTATGCAGCATTCCACTGAGGGTCGTTGCAAGGTTTGTGCATATGCCAGTCGTGTTGTGAACGATGCAGAGAAGAAATATAGCGTCACAAACCTAGAGCCTATGGCGGTAGTTTGGGCCTTAAAGACCTTCAGGGAAATAATTCTGGGGTATCCTATCACCATATATACAGATCATCAACCTGTGTGTGGTCTCTTCAATGGTAAAAATTTGACAGGTCAGTTAGCCAGATGGTACTTAACAATCTCAGAATTTCAACCTACAATCAAATATCTTCCTGGGCGTTTTAATAGAGTTGCAGATGCTTTATCTCGCAATGTATCAGCTGCTGCTGTTATTCCCACTTATAGTGATGTAGACTTCAATGTGGAACTTGTTAAGACTGAACAAAAGAAAGACAAATTTTGGTCACGGGTCATTTATGCTTTGGTTTCAGGTGACGAGACTAACCTACCAGAGTTACCAATCCCACTAACACAGTTTGAGGTAATAGATGACACTTTGTTCAGGAAGCTTGAGAAACAAACTAACATTTTTTCACAGGTGGTAGTCCCTGATACACTAATTAAGACTGTACTAAAGCTTATGCATAATCATCCATAAGCCGGACATCCGGGAAGAGATCGCTGTATAGCAGAAACTAGACAAAAATATTATTGGTTCATTCTCCGCGCAGACGTGGAGAAACATATCAAGAATTGTGAATCATGTCATGCTCATAAAGGTAATACAATGGGCCCAGCCCCTATGTTAAATTACCCAATACCTGAACAACCATGGGATGTTGTTGGTATAGATATTCTAAGCTTACCAATGAGTCATCAAGGCTCCAAATATTGTCTTGTATGTGTATAGACCATTTCTCACGTTATGTGGTCATTACTCCTTTGCAGACAAAGACAGCAGAAGAGGTTGCACACAAGCTCGTAACAAATTTACTTTGCCAGTACACCACTCCTAAGGTGATACTAACAGACAATGGTAAAGAATTTACTAATAATTTGTTACGTAACATATGTGATCAATATCATATAAAACAAACTTTTATTACAGCATATCATCCAGCCAGCAACGGTCTCACAGAAAGAGCAAATCGTAAAATACTTGAAGTTTTGCGACATGTGGCTAATCCTATGCAAGGCTCATGGGAAGACTGGATATCCTTTACAGCTGCCTCCATTAACGGTTCCATAAATTCATCAGTGGGCAAGTTCCCGCATTATATCTTATATGGAACAGACAAAAGACTTCCATATGACATAATAACTGGAAATTCTCCTCCAGCATATAATATGGATGACTATTCCATTAGACAACTACAAGTGTTAAATAACATCCATAAGGAAGTCAGGAAACACCTAGAAGGTAGCAGGCAGGAGATGATGATCAAACAACATACTCAAGCTGTGAAGATAGATGTTGCTGTAGGGGAGAATGTCATGGTAAAATCCCCAGAAAGAGTATCAAAGTTAACTCCAAAGTTTGTTGGTCCATATGAAATAATTGACATTGCCCATGGAAATAAAATAAAAATACAGGATATAAAAACGGGGAAGGTAGAAATAGTACATGTGGATAGGTGTAAAAAGATAAACTTAAATGAACCACCTATAACACACACAACACAATCACAAGAAATAATAAACTCCACTCCCACATCAAGTAAAAGAAATACATACAGACAAAAACTTAGGTCTGCAAAACAAACTAAATAATGACATTTATTTCAGATGGGGAACAAGACTCTATTACTGTTTTTGCTGGGCACAGCACTTGTTACACTTGCCCAACAAACAGCAGTTCCAGCACAAGTACTGAAGACAGGTGCTTTGGTTGAACATAGAGGAAAAGTCTTGATAGTGGAAGATTTAGTTACTGTACAACTGGAAGTTCACGGATTGCTTGATATGCCAGAGATAATCTATAACCTTGGACAGTATGTATCAGAATTACACAGACATGTAGAAGCTGTCACAACACAAGTAAATAATTTTTACAATAACCAGGATATGAATGCTAGTTCTGATGTTAAAACTAATCCACTTCTAGCCTACTTCTATAATAATACTAGACCTGTAAAAATGACTCTACAGTTACAAACTAACAGGGTAGATAGGCTAGTAACAATAATACATAATATGAAGTTATCATTTCCTGAAGAACCACATAAAGTGAGGCAATCTGCCCACGCTCGTCGTCAGAGACGTGGCCTTTTCAATTTCATGGGACTGTTAAGTAAACAATTGTTTGGCACAGCAATGGCCGACGATGTAACTGCATTAGGAAAGAAATTAGAAGAAGTAACCATTGCCCTGGGACAACAGAATAGAATAGTTATTCAAACCTACGAGGCTCTCCAACACCTAAAACAGAAAACTCTCCCAACATCTTACTGTACTTTCAAAACTGTAAGTAATAATACTTCCTACCATGAGCACTTCGGTACTAACCACTACTACTATTTCCAAAAGAGAACAAGCGTGACATTAATTTGCAATGGTAAAGTCCAACACATTTGGGTGGATGGTCATTATATGGCACCGGACCATTGTGAGATTAGGAATGAAAATTTCCTTAACTTACCTACTCATCACCATAAAGCATTTGTGTCTACACTTTCTACAGAGTTACAATCACTTAACCTTGTAGCAAACATCTCTTTAGATAAAATCACTATTGTTTCAGACAAAATCAAGTTCCTTCAGTATTTAAATGACTCAGAGTTTACCTCAATATTGGATGAATTGTTACCTGTACATCTCTCAAGAGAAGTTGTATTCCCTCTACACATCATACCTGCACTAACGTTGATTGTTTGTACTATTGTGTTTAGCTGGTGTATACGGAAGGTGTACGCTCGGTACCGACAATTATCAGATCGCGAACGACAGAGACAAGTGTCAGAAGGTAATGAGGATACAAATGTATAGGTTAGTTACACACTCCTACACATTTAGATAGGATGTATTTTACCATAATATATATTGTACATGTTATAATCATTATTATCTGTAGACATAAAATAAAATAAAACTATCTACAGATTGCATGTGTTAAAATAAGAATATATATATTATGTATATGTGTAATATTCCTTCGAGGGCGAAGGATGGTAGTGGCCGAGCATTGTTCCGGTTAAACCTACATTTAAGAGGCTACTTATAATCACTTATACTCACTTACAAGAGTGAGTCACACATCTCATGATGCCGTGAAACTGCTAGCGTAGGCTTGGATACAAACCCTAGCTCACTGTGGGAACCATTAACACGTTAGCATATAGTGACGACATAGGTCATGTGACCTACCAAGCGACGCCTTGTTCCCGCTCCTTCAGCCTCAGTTAGCTATTGATAACCATACACTCAACAAGGTTACCTTAGCATATAAACTCTCTCTATAAAGTTAGCTCAAGTCTAACCTAACCCCAAACATATTTGTGAAACTGTACTCACTCGGGTTATCAATAAATTGTGTAAACTACAGAAGCTTGCTACCTCTCCTACACCATATAATTATAGAAAACCATATAATTAAAATCAAACTCCGAAGAGACGCCAAAGACAAAGACTAATAAAAAGACTAAGACCACGAACCAGTCGCCAGCTACACATCATCACTCACCATCAATCATCACGTGTCTGGAGTAAGTAAGGTCTTTCTTGCCCCAGAACAAGTCTACCCATCCACATACAAGATGCACTTACTTCACGTGCTGATGTCCATCAGCTACGTCTAATGTCTGCTCTGTTACAAGATGAAGACGATGATGCAGAGGAGATAACTGAGGAGGAGTTGCGCCATGCTCTCTCTCGGGGTAGAGCTTCTTCCCCTGGTGATGATGGTATTACTTATGCTGTGCTGCGGCTACTTCAACAAGTTCCTGGGAACCCTCTACTTCGACTGTACAATCTTTGTCTTCGTGACGGTCGTGTACCACGAGCCTAGACCAGCAGCACAATAATATCCATCCCTAAGCCTGGCACTGCGAAGTTCAGGCCTATTTCCCTCACTTCCTGTATTTGTAAGGTTATGGAGAGAATCTTACTCAATCGTCTTAGTTACAGACTGCAGGATCGTCTTTCTCCATGGCTGTTTGGTTTCCTTCCCCAGAGGAGCAGACATCACTGCCTAGTCAACCTGTACTCTCTCCTTTCCAGGGACAGTGTGGTGGCCTTCATTGACCTTCGAAGTGCCTTCGATGTTGCCAATAGAGATGTCATTTTGGATCAACTGGTTGACTTTGGGATAAAGGGCAGTCTACTACGGTAGATTCAGGGCTACCTGAGTAACAGGACCTCCCGTGTGTTTTTCAGTGGTGCACTCACTCCTTTAAGCAGTTTTCATCTTGGTATGCCTCAAGGGGGTGTTCTCAGCCCATTGTTATTTAATATCCTGATGCATCGGTTGCTCACTTCTCTCCCTGATATCCCTGGAACTACAATTACATGCTATGCTGATGATATCTGTGTTCATTCTACCTCACCAAGGGATCTCCAGCAGTTTCTTGACTCCTTCTCTGTGGCCTCCTCTCACTGTGGCATTATTGTCTAACCAGATAAGTGCAGAATATTCACCTGCCGCCTTCCTCAAGCTCGGCCAGTGTTCACCATTGGAGGGACTGTCATTCCCATGTGTTCCCAGTACTGCTACCTGGGCGCGCCAGTCAATATTTGGCCGATTGTCCCTGCCAGACCTCAAGACCATCCCATTGTCCAGGACTTATTGGGTCGTCTCCAGCGCCGACTTACACCACTTCAATGGCTTTCTAACAACTCCTCGGGCATCTCCATCCCAGTAGCCAGGACCATCTATATTGCTTTTATCCGTTCAGTTGTTGATTACCTCTCCCCTGCTTTGATTCAACTTCCTAGGGCTACTCTGGAAACTTTTGAAAACTTTCAGAATAGAGCAATGAGAATAATTCTCGGCTGTCCAATGTCGACCAAGATAGTGAACATGCAGTGTGAGTTGCATCTTCCCCCATTAATCAAGAGAAATTATTGTAATGTTACTTGCTTCACTGTCAAGTGCCTCCATTTCCCACACCTTTCACCCCATTACTCTCAGTTAGTCAGGACTTCTCTTAGACTAAACTCCCCTGTCCCTCCCATACTGCCTGCTGGACGTACTCTTATAAGGTCTGTTTCCTCTGTGCTCCGTAGTCTTAATATAGATATAATGGTTGCAGACGTCCCCCCAGGGCCCCCTCCATGGATGCTACCAGCACCTAATGTGAGCTTCACACCTACTTCCAAGTCGGAGCTGCCTTCTCTACAGCGGCAGTTGGCTCTGGAACACATAGAAACAGTGACTTCCTCCATCACAGATCCATAGTGCCTCTACACTGATGGCTCATTACAGGTGGATGGTACAGCAGGTTCTACCGTTTTCTCGCCTGACCTGGAGTCACCTCCAGGGGGCTGGGTTGGCCGTCGTCTCTGTAACCACTCTAGCTCAACATTGTGTGAACTGTATGCCATTCTGGATGCTGTTAGTGTTGTTTGTCAACGTGGAGTGAATGCTGCCATTTTTTGTGACTCCAAACCTGCCCTTCATTCCCTCTCTAGTGTTCAGCCCACACACTCTACTGTTATTCAGCAGATGTTATCGTTTTTGGCCTTATTGTGTCATCATAACTTGACTGTCAAATTTTTATGGGTGCCATCTGATGTAGGTTTACGTCACAATGGTACAGTTGACAGGCTCGCAAAGCAAGCCTGCCATCTGCCTCCTCGTGGTGTTGGACGTCCTCTCTCCCTGACATGTTACCTTTCTAGATTTCGCTCCGCCACTCTCCTCCCTGTACGGCGACGCAGGGATGCAGAGAGGCCCTTCAGCATCTCCATCACACATTATGAGTCTGTCTGCCATCACAAATATTCCTACCGTCGTCGAGGCCTCATGGTTTGGAGGCACAATGTAGTCTCTGCTCGTTTGAGGCTTGGCTACAGGCCACCGTGGCAGGTTGCTGGGATGCAGGGTGAGCCTCCCTTCACTGAGTGTCGCTTGTGTCAAGCGCCTCGTGCTAACACTATAGAGCACTATTGCCTAGCCTGCCCCACTGTCCGACACTTGCTGCCACAGGGCCTGCCACTTGATGTGGTTTGTCGACACCTGCTGAACCATCAGGTTCTGGAGGAATTTCTGGTGTGCCATCCTCGTTTTGGTGGATTTAAGTAGGTCATGATGTAAATATTTGTCTGTGTGCTTGTGCTTCATTCTGTTATGTTTTCGTGATGTGTATGTGTGTGTGTGCGCGTGTGTGTGTGTGGTCATTGGGTTCTCGTGAGTCCCGCCTACCCTTGTGTACTGTTTTCTGCCTATTGACTGACGCTACGTCGCAATTAATTAAAAAAAATAAAACGAAATACCAGCAGTGTGTCTCCTCTCCGTATGAAAAGATATTATTATTGTAAGATAATATTGAGAATGTATAAAATGTCAGTTGATTAATGTGTAGGATATTGTTGTTTGTTATAGCCCTATACTGTATATGTTTTAAATTGTGTTTGGTCATCCTTACATTATTGGTCACTATGTTGTGGTGGAACCATCATTATTTTTAGCCACTGTGCTTAGACGGCCACATAGGTGAACAGATATTGTCTGATGATTCTCTCTCTCTCATTATAGACACACACGCTCGCATGCACCTAATAAACCTCTGAGTTCACTTGCTAATTTCAAGTGTGTTGTTTAGTTAGTGATTTCATGAATCCTCTGGCAATATTCTTTCGTGTGCTAGTTCATTATAAATTATAGGGATAGTATATTGCAATAATTATATACATAAATGGCATTCACACAGCCAAAATATGATTGCGTAGCCTTATAAACCAATTAATTATACATGTCAAACAGGGAGTCAAGCTTGTATCGGTTCGAAACGTATGTTCGTGCTGGTGTGGCATCTTAATCGTTTGAGTGGGCTGTCGTCCAGAAAGGATCCGAGCCATATCTCCGGCCCAAACTCAGGTTGGGCTAGAGACTGTGGTGCGCGAGTGTACATAAATTTGTGTGTGTTTGACCCTGATGCGGCATGTGGCATGCAGCGAGGCGTCCGAACAACAACAACAACAATAGGGTACGGCGGCCATCATGATCAATGTTGCCAGATCTATTTGACATAATTTCCTTAACTTAACCTTTAGAATTTCCCTTTTTTACCGCAAATTCTCTGTTTACTCTTGATCACTGATGGTCTTTTTGGTGGTAGAACTTTCCCTGTTTATTCATGAATAATATTTATATAATGTTCCTATGTGGACTTCAATATTCCCTAAAACAGAGAAATTTCCCTGCATCTGGCAACACTGATGATGATAAACAATAGAAGTCAATGCAGTAACTTCAAGTACACCACCCCCCCAACGGGAACCGCCTTGACGTGGTGGGGGGGCTTGCGTGTCTCTGAGACCTGGCGAGCTAGACTAGAGGGGGCTCCGGCCCCTGCTCTGCCCCGATTTCGGGGAGAGAGGGCTTCCCATGCTAGTAAGGTCGCCAGTGAGAGACCAGACTAAATGGTTCCCATGCATTAGGCTGCCAGTACGGGCCAACAGCGCTGCCCTCCGGAGGGACTGCCCTCTAGGGGCCGTCCTATGTTGGATGGTTGGGTGTCTGGGCCGGGAGATGTTGGGGAGGGGGGTCTCAGCACCGTCGTGGGCAAACTTTCGAGCCATTGGGGCTGCTTTTTTAAACGAGTGGCCCCGTGGGGGAAGAGGTACCCCGCCCACGGCGACCAGCGCTCGGTCCCCTCATCTGCCGGATAGGTAGTAGCTCTTGGCTTCTGGGGCCAAAAACACTAAACCAATGATATATGGATACAGAAAAGCCCCACTCTCTTCCTCGAGCGGTGGTCGACCAGGCCCTCGAGACGTCACTCTCTGGTCGTGGTAATATGCAGAAAGCTGCAAATAAGAGTAGACCTAGCAGGTCGGGTCTTGTGTCGAAGAACCCTGTTAACGATTTGGACACGTTAATGTTAACGAATGTACTCGCATCCTTTACCAATGGCGCTATCCACTCCATATGACAGTGATTGTAGGTCTAATTGGTGCTATATTACTTCCAATACAAATGCTGCTGCCAAAGCAGCATTTGAGTCAAAAGATTCTCTGACGGTGGGGGATACTCATTGTAAAGTTCAGATGATACGGTCCATCAATGTAGTTGACAGTGACAATGATTACTGCCCTAATATATTTGATGATTCTGCAGAGCATGTCCCAAAGGAACGTCGGGTTCCTACACCCTTTTGGTTTGTGGCTTACTACAGGGAGGGATGTGGTAACATTATCCATGCTTCCCGGTATCTTGAGAAAGAAATTGGATTATTACCAATGGGCCACATAAAGAAATATGGTAAGGGAGTTTTAATCAGAGCCAAAGATCTTACACAGGCCATGATGCTCCTCAATCTCCCCTGTCCTTCTGATAGCATGTTTGAATCTATTAAACCACATCGAACATTTAATTATAGCAAGGGGCGTATATATAATGAGGACCTGTATGAATTCTCTGAAGAGGACATTCTCGCTATGTGCCCAGACAGTGTCCAACGAGTAACGAAGATGAAAGGCAGTAAAAATATGATCATCCTCACTTTCTATGGCTCGCATATCCCAGATCGCATTAACATTAACCCCACCTCATTTGAGGTGAAGCCTTTTGTTGAGCGTCCCCTACAGTGTTTCTGTTGTTATGAGTTTGGTCATGGGAAAAGGAACTGCAACAACCGTTCCCGGTGTGGTAATTGTTCTGCTCTTGACTCACATCTTGCTTCTGAGTGTCGGTCAGAGAGTTACTGCTTTTACTGCAGAGATTCTCACCCCTTGCGTTCTTGCCAATGTAAGATGTACCTACTTGAGCAGGATATCCTCCACTTGGCTAATACTCAATTCATTAGCATAGGTAGTGCCAGACGGCAACTCAACTTCAGGCGACAGAAGGATGGTGGTGTGAAGACATACGCCTCCTCCCTTCGCCCTAAATTGGTTGCAGCACCCTCTCAACCCTCTCAAGAGGCAGCTGCTTCTTGCTCTAGTGAGAACGTTTCTAAGGTTACACTACATAATAGTTTCTCTGTCTTGGAAACTTTACCCGACACTCATTCTGGTGACCCTTCAACTGATGACAATTCTCAGACTTTAGCTAAAGGTGTCCATGTGGTAGAGGTTCACGCTGCCACACGCTCTCCCAAAAGGAAACTTAAGTCACCTAAACTGCCACAGAGACGCCTTCGTGGTTCCTCTGAGGCACTTGACTCTATAGATGTTCCACCTTGTGAGGCAACCATCTCTGTGGACTCATCCATAGTTTCCTCTCAATTTCACCAGAAGCGTTCTCGTGGCTCTGATGAATCTCTTGATTCAACAGAAGTTCCTCCTCGCAAGCTTCCTTCGGGATCATCAGAGGGGCGTGAAGTTAATGTGGATGCCACGGATGTTGTGACTTCAAAAGATTCACTTTCTCTTCCGCTTGAGCAGCGGAGTGATTCTACCACCTGTATTATGGATGTTGATGTATCTGCCTGTGTCAGTGATACCACTGCTGTACAGGATAGAACCAATGTAATTGTTTCAAAGAATATCCCATCTCATATACCTTCATCTTCTTCTAACATATCAGATGCTTCAGGGACTCATCTACGGGTCCC
Source organism: Petrolisthes cinctipes (assembly GCA_033782935.1). NCBI lineage: Eukaryota > Metazoa > Arthropoda > Malacostraca > Decapoda > Porcellanidae > Petrolisthes > Petrolisthes cinctipes. The sequence goes on along the minus strand of JAWQEG010000605.1, from coordinate 123,388 downwards.
AATTACTGCCCCAAGTACTACTCCTCGGGTTCGCTCTTCTTCTAGTGGCCCAGGATTAGACAAATCTTATTGTTTGAATAAACCCTCAGGTCGAGGTGGTAGTGGGAAGTACCTCCGTGAGGCTTCCCAAAAATCAATACTAAAGTAACACCGTTCAAGGTCCTTCAGTGGAATTGCCGTGGCTTGCGTGCTTCTTGGGAGGAACTGCGCGTTCTTCTCTCTAGCTTCTCTCCTGCATGTGTTTCTCTCCAAGAGACAATGCTTGGGGACTACATTCCTGCCAGTCCTCCAGCATACTCAGCATTTTATTCCAATTCATTTGAAGGGCAGGGTCATCATGGTGGCTCTGCCATCCTAGTTCGCCAAGATATTCCATGCACGAGCCTGGAGCTTGACACTCCGCTCCAGGCTGTTGCAGTTAAGGTTTTTATGGACCGCCCGTACACTGTATGCAGTCTATACCTTCCTCCCAGTGTTACAGTTGAGAGGGGTGATCTCAACCATCTTGTACGGGACCTTTCATCTCCCTTTATTTTATTGGGTGATTTTAATGGTCGTCATCCTCTGTGGGGTGACAGTTCGGTCAACCCCAGGGGTGTTTTATTGGCTTCTTTTATTGAGGATGAGGGATTAGGGGTTTTAAATACGGGAGATGTGACACATTTTAATAGCCCTACTGGGACTTTTACCGCCATTGACATTTCCCTTTGCTCACCCAGTGCTCTGTTGGATTTTACTTGGAGAGTGTTGCCTGACTTATATGGCAATGACCATTTCCCTATACTTTTAGAAGGTAACAGGTACGAACCACAGTCTCGTCTTCCTAGGTGGAAATTAGAGAAGGCTAACTGGCAGTTTTTTAAAGAGCTAACTTCTTCGGTCTCTTCTGTAGCCGATTTCGGTAGCTCTGACGAGGCTGTAACATATTTCACTGATATGCTCCACTCTGCTGCTCTCAACTCTATCCCTAGAACTTCTGGCTACTTTCCCAAACGTTCTGTCCCTTGGTGGTCACCAGTCTGCACCACTGCTGTGCGGGAGAAGCGCGCTGCTTTCTCTCGCCTTCGTCGCAATCGTGGGGACCCAACTCTTTTAGAGGACTTCCGACGGGCAAGGGCTCGGGCTAGACGAGTTTTAAAAGAGGCCCGTCGTGCATCTTGGAAGGCCTATGTGTCTTCAATTAATACTAAAACTCCACTCACCCAAGTGTTCAGGAGAGTCCGTAAGATGGCGGGGAAGTTTTCTCCTAGTTCTCCACCTGTACCTAAGGTCAATGGAATTAAGATCATGGATGGTTTGACAGTGGCCAATACCATGGCGGAGGCTTTTGCAAAGGTCTCCAGCCGTGACTCTCGACCTCTGGCTGTCAGGCATGAGTTAAGAGCCAAGGAGCGTACAGTCCTGGATTTCACAGGGAACGAGAATTAAAGTTATAACCATATATTCACCCTGAGAGACCTGCATTCTGCTCTCTCTCTCTGTGGCGACACTTCTCCTGGGCCAGACAACATCCCATATGCAATGTTACGACACTTGGGTGAGGAAACGATCTCATTTCTTTTAGCTGTATATAACAGAATCTGGCTGGAGGGTGTCTTCCCTTCTGGGTGGAGGGTTGCTACCATCCTTCCTTTTCTCAAGCCGGGCAAGGACTCTGGTGTTGCCCTCAATTATCGACCAATTGCCTTGACCTCCTGTCTCTGTAAACTATTTGAAAAGATGGTGAATGTCAGACTGGTATACTTCTTGGAACGGGGTGATTTTCTGTCTCCGTCCCAGTCTGGCTTTCGTAAACACCGTTCCACTACAGATGCTCTGGTCAGGTTGGAAGCTGCTGCATGTGAGGCCTTTGCACGATATCAACACCTTGTCTGTGTATTCTTTGATTTAGAGAAAGCCTATGACACTACATGGCAATATGGCATCCTGCAGCAACTCCATTTATATGGCCTGCGGGGTCGCCTTCCACGCTTTCTTAAGGAGTTTCTCAGTGGTCGCAGTTTTTCTGTGAGGGTTGGTACAACCCACTCAGCATCTGTTGCACAGGAGGAGGGCATCCCCCAGGGAAGCGTCCTCAGTGTCACATTGTTTGCAGTAGCAATTAATGCCATTGCCTCATCCCTTCCAGACGGTATAGCTAACTCGATGTACGTTGACGACCTAGCAGTCTGGTTTGCTGCTTCCCGTATGTCAGTGGTGGAGCGACGCATGCAGCTTGCCCTTGACAGGGTGTCACGTTGGACTGGTTATCATGGGTTTCGATTTTCTCCTTCCAAGACAGTTGCTATGCACTTCTGCCGCATCCGAGGCGTCCACCCGGATCCGGACTTATTCATGTATGGTCATCGGATACAATGTGTCGAGGAGACTCGCTTTTTGGGTCTCCTTTTTGACAAACGTTTGACTTGGGTTCCCCACTTACGTACACTTAAGGTCTCTTGCCTCAAGGCTCTTAACCTGTTGAGGGTCCTGAGCCATACATACTGGGGGGCTGATCGGGCCACCCTCCTCCGCCTATACCATGTTCTTATTAGGTCAAAACTCGACTATGGGTGTGAGGTGTACTCTTCTGCCACCGATGCCTGTCTCAGAGTTTTAGACCCTGTTCATCATGCTGGAGTACTTCTGGCGACCGGAGCCTTCAGGTCGTCCCCAATCTCCAGTCTCCTGGTGGACGCTAATGAGCCACCTCTTGATCTCCGTCACCAGTCCTTGATGGTTCGTTGTTGGCATCGATTACATCGACTTCCTGACTCCCTTCCCTGCTTGGCGGTGTCATCTGATATCATGTCTCAGTACTACGTTTTACATTCTCGTGCACCATGGCCCTTTGGCTTCCGGGTCAGGAAGGCTATGGAGGAGATGGGCATAGATGACTACCAGATTTGTCCTGTGAGGGTCCCCAGGGTGGCTCCATGGCTTCTTCCAGAAATTTTCCCCTGCACCTGCTTTACAGACAAGAAGGAATCTCTTCCTCCTCCAGTGGCTCGTTCCCTCTTTTTAGAACATGCCTTCACTCACAGGGAGTCCCTCCCTGTGTACACTGATGGGTCAAAGTCTGATGCTGGAGTTGGCTTTGGAGTTGTCTTTCCTGACGTTTGCCGTGGAGGCAGGCTCCCTTCTGTCATGTCCATTTTTACTGCTGAGCTCTCGGCCATTTTATATGCCCTCCAAGTGATTTTTACTCTCCCTCAGCCTTCGTTTACTATTTTTAGCGATTCCTGTAGTGCCTTGCAGGCCTTGTGCAATTTTAACTCTTCCCATCCCCTGGTGTTGGCCATTCTTGAGTGGCTTGTCCTCCTGGGTCGTCGTGGCCGGAAAGTCACTTTTTGTTGGGTCCCGGCCCATGTGGGTGTTGATGGGAATGAGCGGGCTGACGCCCTGGCTAAGGCTGTGGTCTCCAATTCCCGGCCTCCTGCCAGGCGTCATCCTGTTCCTGCAGTGGACCTTCGACCCTACATAGATGCTACCGTTCGTTCCTGCTGGCAGGACAGATGGGACGCCGTCGGGGCTAACAAGCTCCGCGACATCCGCCAGCGTCTTGGTTTGTGGAGCTACAGTGGCCTGTCCCGCCGGTGGGAGACAGCTCTTGTCCGTCTCCGCATTGGCCACACATTATTGACTCATGGCTTTTTAATGGAGAGGGCTCACCCTCCCTACTGTGATGATTGTCTTGCCCCTTTGACAGTACGGCATCTTATTGTCGAGTGTCCCAGCCTTGGGGACCTTCGTCGTAGTCACCTCTCCGAGTACCGGAAGGGTGACGGTTCTTACAGTCTCTCCCAGGTGCTCGGGGAGGAGACTTGTAGTGTGGGAGGGAACACCCTCTCCTATGTGGAGGAGGCTGGCCTCCTCCAAAAGTTGTGAATTTTATTATATTTATGGCTTTTTAGATAGTTCAACGTTTTCTTATCTTTTATATATTTTACTTGAATTAGTCAGGTTTTTTTTTTTTTTTTTTTTTTTTTTAGTATAAATGTGCCTTTTAGTTTGTATGTTCTTTTATTCATGCTGCCTATCCCTTTCGGGGTGGAGAAGTCTGTTTAGTTTGTGTAAATATTTTATTAATGATGTAGATGACTACTTTGTGTTGGGCGGTATATGACCATAGCTGTTGCGCCGCCAAATGCCTCATGGCATTTCTAAATCAATCAATCAATCAATCAATCAAGTACACCATGAAGCAAATGTATGCAAAATATCCACAGGAAGAAGGAAACAGGAACAGTAAGTCCTTTCGATATTTATTGAAAGAATTACCGTTTTGTAGCAGTGTTGCCAGATCCGGCTAGGTCCCAGTATTTTGCCCTGGTCATTTCCTGTAGGCCTACTTTGCCACGGTTATTTCCCGGTAGTTTGCCCAGGTTAGGTCCTGGTAGCTTGCCGAGGTTAGGTCCCGGTAGTCCGATGCGGTCTAGGTTAGGTTAGATCAGGTAAGGTCAGGCTAATTTCAAAATGCCCCATTTGAAAATGGAAATGAAAATTTTCGGAGGAAATACCATAGAAGAAAATAGTCTTAAAATGGTCTAAATAAGTGGGTACTGAAGGTAGAAAAACCGTACGCAATAACGGTAATTCTTTCAATATTTACCGTACTTTCGTATATTACATCTTCAGACAGAATTAATACAAGGGTGTCAAGTCGGAGTATATATACACACAGAGTACAAAGGGAGGTGGGCATAGCCAATCATATACCAACAGATTACCTGACCTCACCGTACCTCACCTTACCTAGACCTGTCCGTCTAGTCTGGTGGAAATATCCTCATTATTAATTCTGTTAATACTTTGTCACACCTAAAATGTTTATAGCTCATGTTTACATTTTTATCGTATGTAACAGATATTAGACAAGACTCGATTACATTTCTTTCATAGAAGCATTTTGATTTGGCTAAAGTCTTACATCCTGTCCAATTGATATCTATCTATCTATTGCCAGACGCCTTAATCCCCGAAGGGGTGGCCACAAATGAATCGCCTCCATGAACCCCTGTTCCCCGTTAACTGGCGTCCCTCCTCCCACCCTCACATACCTCTCAACTCCATCCCTCCACCTCACTCTCGGTCTGCCCGTCCCTCCACCTCAATCTCGTACGCTCTCTTAACCAACCTCTCGCTCTCCATATGCTCCACATCACCAAACCACCTCAAGGTGTTCCTTTTCACACTTTCCAACAGATCCACACCCATACCACACTGTTACCGTACCTCTTCATTCGTTAGTCTGTCTCTCCATGTCACTCCACACGCACTTCTAAAGCAACGGTTACACTAATCACTGCTACCCGTGGGCCCAGCGATTTTGCCTGGGATGGAGGCCAGTCGTATGCCTGGTTTACCATGCAAGTGGTTACACACAGAAGAGAACCATCAGTCCATGTCCAGGACAAATCCCGCCGCGGCGCCAAGCGCCAGTTATAAACAAAGCACAACACGACAAGGATGGATATGGGAAGTGAAGATTGGGCCAATATTGTTGAGGCCGTAACAGTTTGTTATGAAGCACACAAATATCTGGAGGAGAGAGAGAACAAAAGAAGAAGAGAATGGGTGAGGCCGTGGTTGCGTAGGAAATAAAAAAATGTGTTCAACAAGCAAGTGTGAAGGTGTTGTGTTTTATTAATTTGTGTGGCATTAGTGATAATTAATTATACAGGAAAACAAATATTTTCGTTATATAATGATTTAATATTTACATATTTTATTATATAGGTAAATTTTGTTTTAGTTGTATGAGTGAATACTACAGTATTTCAATACCCTCTGCTGCACCCAGCCATACCCATGGGAGGACAATGATCCGGCGCGTCCACTCAAATTAGCACTGCGCTGGGTGATTTTGGCTGGGCTGGGTGCCTAGTCCAGTCAAAATCACCCAGCCCAGGAGTAGCAGTGACTAGTATAACCACAGCTTAAATTAGGTAGCTCATTTCCACCCCTCTAACTCTTAATTTATGTCTTTCCATCATCGTCCACGTTTCACTCCCGTATGTCAGTGTCGGGATTACCACACTACCATGTAGCGTTTTCTTCACTTCCATACTCATCGCCCTATTCCTTGTCACTGCTTTCAGTGTTCCTACAACCCTCTTCCCCCATTGTACTCTCTCTCGCATCTCGTCTTCTAACCTCTCATCTTTACTCATCACACTGCCCAAATACTTAAATGAGCTGACATTCTCCATAACATGTCCATTTAACCTCACTTCACAACCTGTGGCTGTACCCCTTTCAAAGACCATAACTTTCCTCTTCACTACATTCACCTTCAGGTTCTGTTTCTCGCACACATCTCCAAACATATTCACCAATCCCTGTAATTCCCACTAATCATTACTCAGCAGAACTGTATCATCAGCAAACAGCAACACAAGCAACTTCCACTCACTCCCCTCCCTTATCAGAGGTACACCAACACCAACTGCTCTTCCCTGTATTTCCTTCATAACTCCATCCATGTATACATTGAACAACCATGGGGACATGACACACCCTTGCTTCAACCCAATGCTCAAGTTAATATGATGGTCATTATTAGCTTGATGTTGAAATAATCCACTACTCTGCTGACCTACTTTCATACTATATTTATGCTGTGATACCCTAGTTTTTTTTATTTTTCCCAGACTGTCCTATATAAAAGTGGTCACAATCACGGCAAGGAATCTTATATATTATTCCCGAGTCACTTTCTGGGCTATTTCTGATTTGGGATTTCTGAACAGTATTGACATATTTAAATACTACCAGTACATTTAGCTTTTTTAAGACATGCATGCAATCAAGAATATTTTCATGGTATGGGAGAACAAGAATTTTGTTATGCTGTTGTTGACGTGTCCTTTCATCTCTTACTGTATAGTAACGTTTCTTTGCTTTGTTATGACATTCATTGAAGATGGTTACTGGATATTAAGCTTCTGTCCGATATCTACAATAGTTTTCAACTAAGCATCTAAAAACTCCGGGTCTGAAATTCTATAAGCCCTTAGGTACATTGAAATAAAAACTGACTTTTTTACATTAATATGATGGTTAGAAAAATAGTGAACATAGGACAAGATGTTTGTGGGCTTCCTATACACTTTAGTCTTAGAACACCGTTATCCTTAACAATTTGTACGTCTAAGAATGGTAGAGTGTTATTTTGCTCAATTTCAATTGTGAATTTAATTGAAGGGGCAAGTGAATTTAAGCTCTGCAAGAATATTTTAACATTAAAGGAATCAGGCCAAAAACATAGTACATCATCAACATACCTTAACCATACTACTTTTGAATCTTTAATATTAGTTATCGATAACAACATACTCTCGAAATATTCCATGTACCAATTTGCCAAAACTTTTGGGAGTAGTGTTGACCATCAAGTACAAAATGAGAGTTGTTTACACATAGTTTAATCAGCTTCATTATGTTGTTGCACGGAATTCCATCAATATTGCTGCCAATAATATTTGGGAGAAAATTTAGTACATCTTCCAGTGGGACATTAGTGAATGAAGACTTAACATCGAAGCTGACTAACTTGTAAGGATACGCTATCTGGAGTGACTTTAGTTTTCTTACAAGATCTTCACTGTTCTTGACCAATGAATCTGAAACAATATCAACAAATGGGGACAGCAATGTAACTAACCATTTAGAGTTTATATGTCACTGATCCAATAAAGCTTGTTATAGGTCTAGGAGGATTGTTTGGCTTATGGGTTTTAATAAGGCCGTACATGTAAGGAGTGGATGGGTTTGTCACTGAAAACCTTTTAATCAGTTCATCGTTACATTTAAGCACTTTCTTAATTTCTCTGTGAAACATACGACTTACTTTCTCAGTGGGATCACTGTTAAGTTTACTATAATTGTTATTATCACTGAGAAGATCTTGTATCTTTTCTATGTAGTCTGTTTTGTCCAATATCACTATGGCATTACTTTTATCGGCCTTTGTTATATGCACAGAGTCGTCTCGTTTTAGTTTCCTGTTGGTGACTACTATTACTAGGTATTTAATCTGATCGGTTACTGCTATACCCCTAATTTGTTCTGGGCTCTGTTTTTTGTTGTATCTCCAATCCGTTTTCTTCTCTTTTTTTCTTTCAGCTTGTCTATCATTCTTTCCAAATCCTCTTCTGTCCTAGCCATTATTAGTCCATCGTCTGCAAAGAATTGAGCCGCCAACTTGAATGCTTCATCTCTATATCCTTCTAGTTTTTCTAATTCTTCTATTATGTCATATGTTACTATTTTGAATAATGTTGTTGACGCTGTACATCCTTGTCGTATCCCACTGCTAATCTTCACTTCTATTTCTTGGTCATCAAGGCTTACTTTTGTGCTATCTCCTTTATATATGTTTGTTATAAGGTGAATCAGGTTTGTGTGCACTTTGTACTTCATCATTGTTCTTTATATATATATATATATATATATATATATATATATATATATATATATATATATATATATATATATATATATATATATCTTTCGACACTGGATATAGGCTTCATCAAGCCCGTTACCGTGGCCCAGGTCAACTGCTACTCACACACACACACGTCATGACTTCCGAACTGGTACCCAGTCACAGAGGGAGGGAAATGAGGGTAATTCCCAAATACTGCAGCTGTTATGGTACCAGCGAGGGTGTTTTACGACGTTCGGTGGCCTTATAGTTAGTGCCTCAAACTCAAATCGGAAGAGTAAATATTCTCAGGCCCTCACATGAGAGGATCGATCTCCCGACCTCCAGGTTTCGAGTCCAGAACACTAACCACTTGGCCACCTCCCCTTCTTACTAGTTCTTCTCTTTTCAGTGAGTCGTATGCTTTCTTGAAGTCCACTGAGAAAACATTCAGCGGCATTTTGTCCCTGAAAGATTTCTCCACACAATATTTAAGTATCATTAGTTATCATCCACTCGCTCTCCTTCCGTAAAACCATTTTGAGTTTCCTTTACTGCTCCACTCTCTCTCAGGTGTCCTATTTTATCCTTCACAGCTGTTGCCATAAAGACCTGTCCTCTCGCCTCTCCAGGGAAATGCTTTCGATGTTGCTAATAGAGACGTCATTTTGGATCAACTGCTTTACTTTGGGATAAAGGGTAATCTACGGTGGATTCTGGGCTACCTCAGTAACAGGATCTCCCGTGTATTTTTCAGTGGTACACTCAGTCCTGTGCACAGTTTTCATCTTGGTATGCCTCAAGTGGGTGTTCTCAGCCCAATTTTATTTAATATTCTGATGTATCGGCTGCTCACTTCTCTCCCTGGTATTCCTGGAACTACAATTACGTGCTATGCTGATGATATCTGTGTTCATTCTACCTCACCAAGGGATCTCCAGCAGTTTCTTGACTCCTTCTCTGTGGCCTCCTCTCACTGTGGCATTATTGTCTCCCCAGATAAGAGCAGAATATTCACCTGCTGCCTTCCTCAAGCTCGGCCAGTGTTCACCATTGAAGGGACTGTCATTCCCATGTGTTCCCAGTACCGCTACCTGGGCGCACCAGTCAATATTTGGCCAGTTGTCCCTGCCAGGTCACAAGACCATAGCTTTGTCCAGGACTTGTTGGGTCGCCTCCAGCGCCGACTTACTTCACTTCAATGGCTCTCTAACAACTCCTCGGCATCTCCATCCCAGTAGGCAGGACCATCTATATATGTTGCTTTTATCCATTCAATATTTGATTATCTCTCCCCTGCTTTGATTCAACTTCTAGGGCTACTCTGGAAACTTTTGAAAACTTTCACAATAGAGCGATGAGAATAATTCTTGGCTGTCCCATGTCGACCAGGATAGTGAATATGCAGCGTGAGTTGCATCTTCCCCCATTAGTCGAGAGAATTTACTCTAATGTTACTTGCTTCACTGTCAAGTGCCTCTATTTCCCACATCTTTCACCCCATTACTCTCAGTTAGTCAGGACTTCTCTTAAACCAAACTCCCCTGTCCCTCCCATACTGCCTGCTGGACGTACTCTTATAAGGTCTGTTTCCTCTATGCTCTGTAGTCTTAATATAGATATAATGGTTGCAGACGTCCCCCCAGGGCCCCCTCCATGGATGCTACCAACACCTGATGTGAGCTTCACACCTACTTCCAAGTCGGAGCTGTCTTTTCTACAGCGGCAGTTGGCTCTGGAACACATAGAAACAGTAACTTCCTCCATCACAGATCCATAGTGCCTCTACACTGATGGCTCATTACAGGTGGATGGTACAGCAGGTTCTACCGTTTTCTCGCCTGACTTGGAGTTACCTCCAGGGGGCTGGGTTGGCTTGTCATCTCTGTAACCACATTGTGTGAACTGTATGCCATTCTGGATGCTGTTAGTCTTGTTTGTCAACGTGGAGTGAATGCTGCCCTCTTTGTGACTCCAAACCTGCCCTTCATTCCCTCTCCAGTGTTCAGTCCACACACTCTACTGTTGTTCAGCAGATTTTGTCGTTTTTGGCCTTATTGCGTCATCGTAACTTGACTGTCAAATTTTTATGAGTGCCATCCCATGTGACAGACTCGTGAAGGAGGGCGTCAGCAACAGTGTTCTCCTCCCCCTTGATGTGACGGATATCTGTGGTGTATAAAAATATGAACTCCAGCTACCTAGCCACCCACGGCGTGAAGTTGTACCACTTCTGTATCATAGCCTAGGAGAGAGATTTATAATCCGTAAGAATGATAAACTGCCTCACCTCCAGAAAGTGTCGGACGGCATCGAAGATGGTGAGTAACTCCCTGTTCTTGTGATGGCAGAGATCCAAATGTTTGCTGAAGAAGGCGACAAGGATGAGGGCACCGAAAACCTTCTGCTGAAGGACCACTCCTACGGCGTCGACGGAGGCGTCTGAAGCACTGTAGGAACGTTAGGTGTAGGGTGGACAAGGGGTGTGAGGTTGGCGTTGTCTGTTTTAACTTTGGTGAATGCCTGCTCCGCCTTTTCGTCCATTGTAGAGATCTCTGCGACGCCTTCTTCATCTCCTTCAGGGGATCGTTGAGTGGTGCGACTGTAGCTGTGTCCAGAGAGGAAACGGTGGTAGTAGTATACCATCCCCAGGAATTCCCGTAGTTTGCGTTGGGTACCGAGGCGTGGAAACTCCCTAATTGCTGTCACCTTCTGCAGGAATGGAGGGATGCTGCTGACCCTTTGGCCTGGGAAATCCAGTTCTGATATCCTCAAAAATGTACATACCAAGGTGTATACGCTGTCCATATTCCTACAGGCGGATGAATACTTGCTGCATGTGGTCTGTATGCAGGTCATGAAATGGGAAAGCGACTAGAATACAGTCAATATACACTTTGATGAAACCCAGCCCCCACATTACCTAATCCTGGAACGGCTGCAATATTTGGCCGGCATTCCTGAAGCTGAAATTTATCCTCGACAACTCAAACAGACAGACCGAAAGGTGTTGTGGTGATAGCTGTTTTCGGGATGTCATGAGTCACGACCTGATTTGATGGACGGTGCTCACTAGGTAGACTTTGGAAAATACAGTCTGATGGCCGTGGAGTTGGGTGTGGATATTCATGATGTGTGTGTAAAATACTATAGGTTAGCGGTCTGGCAGTGTCATGTAGAAACCTCAATGGGATATTTGAATTCCTACCAAATTTCACTTAAGGAGGTAATACACTTTTTGTACTTTGGAGCGCCTTTATTCCTTCAAAGTACGCCATTAAACAGGACAAGATAAACACATATAACGGTATCCTGTTGCTTGGACTAATTTGGAGGAATCAGTTGTTCCATATTTACTCATACTATACTTTCCCCTTAACGATAATTATTACATCAAAGTTGTATTGAAACGTGGCATCCATTCTTAGCTCAGGGAGTGACGTGTGTGTGTGAGCAGCAGTTAACGGGCTTGATTAAGCCTATGTCCAGTGTCGGAACATTAAAAAAAAAAAAAAAAAAAAAAAAACGTCAGGTTGAATTGAGCAACATTAAAACATGTGATGCGTTAAAGAGTTGTGTGGCGTTGAGGAAAAATTTGTTGTGTCAGTAATTATTGTGTCGTTAGTGTGTTGAGGTTTTGGTCAGGGTGACTGCATTGTAGTACAAGACCATCTTTGGCGGCTACCAAACTCGGCCATTACACATAGAAATGTTTGAATAATAATAATAATAATAATAGTAGTAGTAGTAGTAGTAGTAGTAGTAGTAGTAGTAGTAGTAGTAGTAGTAGTAGTAGTAGTAGTAGTAGTAGTAGTAGTAGTAGTAGTAGTAGTAATAATAATAATAATACTTATTATTATTATTAATATTGCTTCACCTACACTAAAATCACATATGTTTTGGAAAAGTATACAGTATACATTAAGGTGTGTACATTGAGAGTATATACAAGGTGTAGCCTACTGACTGACTGTGGCCTGGTACTATGGCTTGAGGTTGGTGTATACTCAGCCAATTAGATAATTAAGGAAAGATTCTCTTGTTAGTGAATTGGAAGATCTCTGATTCCTCCAAAGTATACCATGTGTCACGAGTCAGACATAATACTCGTGACGTAATTTGAATTACAGAGAGTGGAAAATTCCATACTGGTCTCAATATAGAATGTTCTAGAGTAGGGGAATATTCCATGAGACAAAGGAGGTAGGTGCGGGTTAATCTGCAGGTAGTCTTAATCCGCTGGTAGTATCCAAAAATAGACCAGGTAATTAGAAAAGGGTCAGGAAGGCTGGGTTTCAACTGAATTTGCCACATTTAGTCATATAGGTGTTCGTACATTAAGTACATCTTGTATTGATAAATTATGCTACCAGGGTAATTTATGGTATTGTAAATGATCGTGAAGTGGAGGGGAATTATCGGGAATTATTAACACGCCATAGGTAAATTGAAATTGCAGGTATAACTCAAGTATAAGTGGGTACAATGTAAATCGTAGCCAGTTAGGAAAAACGAACAAAGATAGGAGGAGGAGTCAGAGAAATTTTGAACCAGTTAAGGAGGAAGAATTGGGTCAGTTGGAACAAGACACACTTGAAGGAAGGACACACTCGTTCGTCAGCTGCCCTTGCCTAGTGATCACGTAGACGCCGAATTCGTTGTATATTACACGATTTCACAAGGCTTTACAGTTGTATACTGACTAGTTGCATTGACGCTGGTTCAGTAACTAAATTAGGTGAGGGGGAAGCTGGAGCTTTGAAGAAAAATTACGAGTGTGTTGTGACTCTAAGTGTGAGACATTAGAAAATATTCCAACTCGCGTAACAATTGATAGAATTACTACAGTGTTAACGTAAGCTAGACTATCGTCACGTATACGAACGAGAGGTAACGAGAGCGAGTAGCTAGTTAGCGTTGCGTGAGCGTGAGTTGTGTGTGTGTGTGTGTGTGAAATTTAATTATTCATGTTGGCATACTGGAGTTGAATAAATATAGAAAATTTGCAATTGGTTGTTTAAATGCACCAGTAGATTTGTTATCTATATAAATACATATATATCGGGAAGAACCCTTAACATAAATTATTATTATGTGCGTGGTGCTTGAGGCCTAAACGGGGAATTAATCCCCGACTTTTTGTTCTTCGCTGCAGCCAACCAACGAGATCATAAATTAACAGGGCAAGGTAAGTTGTAATGGCCATATTATAAATTACATTATCTATCATTCTCACATCACCGTCACACCATGAAACCGATACCCTGTTAGTTTCATGGTTTTAACTAAGGGAATCTCACTCTCTCTCTCTCTCTCTCTCTCTCTCTCTCTCTCTCTCTCTCTCTCTCCACATATAATCAGGAGGGAAAGGAAATTAGGTACAACTTTCAAGACCAATCCCATAATGATTAGCGACAATGGAGGAGTGCTACAGAATCCTCCAAACTAGGCCACGAAACAACACAACAGATCCCCTATTGGTAACATTGATGTGATTTAATTGTTTCCTGGCATAGTTTGGAGGAATCAATAACACTCCAGTTCACCAACCAGACGTTCTTCCATTAATTAACATAACATAATATTGGCTTCCCAACCTGTGCTCAAATATCGCACTTCCGGTAAAAAAGATTCATTACTGCTGTCTTACGTCACTTCAGCTAACTAACTAACGGTTTGGGTTTCCCGCCAATTAATTTGAGTCGAGCGTTTCCCGCCATTATCATAGCTTTCGTTTCCCACCAATGTATTAATTTTAACTTTCCTTCCCATATTTTAAGGTGACTTCTGATTCCATCCTGACTATACCACGAAACAAGTTCCTTCCATATACAGTAGGTGTGTGTGTTTCGTGGCAATATTTGAAGGACTCATTTACCCCCAATTTTCTGACTACATCACAGGGTTCCTTAATATTTAGCCTTCAGTGTTTTCCGACAGTTTTTAGTTTTCGTTTCCAGGCAGTTTTAGTTTTAATTTCTCGATTTTTTTTTTTTTTTTTTTTTTTCGTTTCCGGCAATTGTTATATTAGTCGTGTGATTCCCGCCAATTAATTTTAGACAAGTTTTTTCCCGCCAATTTTTAGTTTTCGCTTCCCGCCAAGATACTCTAGTACGGTATAGCGTTTCCCGCCAGTTTTCCATTCTATCTACAACGGTGTAAGTGTTTCAACCTTTCGTTCTTGCTCTCTTGCTCTGTACAAACTGAAGAGGAAGAAAGAAGTCCTGGAAGACCCTGTAGAAGAAGGACAGAAAGAGAGGCGCTAGTCCTGGAAGACCCTGTAGGAGAAGGAGATAGAGAGGTGGGACAGCAAGCACGAAGGAGATTAAAGGAAACAGAAGGACAGTACAAGGGAGTGACTGGGATCCGGAGGGGCGCCAAAACTCATGTAAACAAGGAGGATGTCTGGTCTACGAATGGTGATACTGGTGATGATGGTGTTGGATGGTGAATGTAAGAGTGAGTATGGTGTCAAAAAAAACTGCTTTAGTATTTCTGAATGATATAGAGGAGAAATTCTTGATGGTAATTTGTAATTTGGAGTGCTACTGAATCCTCCAAACTATGTCAGAAAACAACAGATCCCCTATTTGAAACATTGAGGTGATTTGTGTCCGGCATAGTTTGGAGGAATCAATAGCACTCCAATTCTCCAAAAGAGATTATATCTAACCTAATCATTGTTTTTGTTGTTCGTACAAGAATAAAGAATAAATAGGGTATTGCACTAACTCCTCAAACGAGATTTTCGTGGGACTAACGGAATATGGTATTGTACCAGAATGGATGGGGCAGGAGCTATCACACTGGTGCTATAATAGTTTTAGTTCTCTGTATGTAGAACAGAATCTATCAATTATCCTCCCTTCTGGTATGGCTGATATAAAAGCCTCACCTTGTACTTTTGCTGTGAAGAGTAAATTATCAACATCGTATGTACTGTAACCTACTTAAAGTTTATTATGTTTTAATTTAAATATATTTATGCTAAAAAAAATATAGTCTAATGTTTCCTCATACTTTTACATTGAATTATTGATTTTATTCAATTATGTATTGACTTTGTTCTGTTTACGCTGAACTGTCTTGGATAGAAATAGGTTCTGCATTCCATCTTTGCCCCGCGAATGTTACCCACTGTTCCTCGTTCACACAAAACCTCGTTCCAGGTGCTAATGTGATATGCTTATAAACAACAATAATAATAATACAATAATTGTTTTTATTGTTTGTGGTGCATACGAGCCTAATGATTAATATGAAAACTATTTTAATAGGTGTCTTATAATGTGGTCAGAAATACACCTTCCAGACACTATAAACTCGTGGGTTTGGATTTGGTGGGTTGGAATAATTTAGACGTATGTTAATGTATATATTGTATAATAATATAAATAAACTCCTATGGAATTTTCTTTAGATAAGTAGAAACATGTTTCATGAGATGTAAAATTAATGTATCTCTGGGAATAGAGAACGTAACTTTATATTTGGCGTTAAGGGGGTGCGGGAGTAGGGGACAGGCTTGGGGGGGAACTGGGGGGGGTGCGGGAATAGGGGGACAGGCTTGGGGTGGGTAGATAGCCTGTCCCCTATTCCCGCACCCCCCTAACCCCCCCCCCAAGCCTGTCCCCCTACTCCCGCACCCCCCAAAAAACCCCGCATCCACCTAAACCCCCTCAAGCCTATCCCCCTATTTCCGCACCCCCTTAAGGGACCCTTAGATGTAGTCAGAAATTTGGAGATAAATGAGTCCTTCAAAGTTAATATTGCCACGAAACACCACCTACTGTATATGGAAGGAGCTTGTTTAGTGGTCACGAGGAATCCGAGTCCCTATAAACAAAAGCAAAGTTCACTCTTAAGTAAAAAAAATTTTGGTAAGCGTTCATTATTGGTAAATGTTGGTAGCATCCACGGAGAGGGCCATAGGGGACGTCTGTAACCATTATATCTATATTAAGACTACGGAGCATAGAGGAAACAGACCTTATAAGAGTACGTCCAGCAGGCAGTATGAGAGGGACAGGGGAGTTTGGTCTAAGAGAAATCCTGACTAACTGAGAGTAATGGGGTGAAAGATGTGGGAAATGGAGGCACTTGACAGTGAAGCAAGTAACATTAGAGTAAATTCTCTCGACTAATGGGGGAAGATGCAACTCACGCTGCATATTCACTATCCTGGTCGACATGGGACAGCCAAGAATTATTCTCATCGCTCTATTGTGAAAGTTTTCAAAAGTTTCCAGAGTAGCCCTAGAAGTTGAATCAAAGCAGGGGAGAGATAATCAAATATTGAATGGATAAAAGCAACATACGATGGTCCTGCCTACTGGGATGGAGATGCCGAGGAGTTGTTAGTGAGCCATTGAAGTGGAGTAAGTCGGCGCTGGAGGCGACCCAACAAGTCCTGGACAAAGCTATGGTCTTGTGGCCTGGCAGGGACAATCGGCCAAATATTGACTGGCACACCCAGGTAGTGGTACTGGGAACACATGGGAATGACAGTCCCTCCAATGGTGAACACTGGCCGAGCTTGAGGAAGGTGGCAGGTGAATATTCTGCTCTTATCTGGGGAGACAATAATGCCACAGTGAGAGGAGGCCACAGAGGAGTCAAGAAACCACTGGCGATCCATTGGCGAGGTAGAATGAACACAGATATCATCAGCATAGCACGTAATTGTAGTTCCAGGAATACCAGGGAGAGAAGTGAGCAGCCGATGCATCAGAATATTAAATAAAATTGGGCTGAGAACACCCACTTGAGGCATACCAAGATGAAAACTGTGCAAAGGGCTGAGCGCACCACTTAAAAACACACGGGAGATCCTGTTACTGAGGTAGCCCAGAATCCACCATAGTAGATTACCCTTTATCCCAAAGTCAAACAGTTGATCCAAAATGACGTCTCTATTAGCAACATCGAAAGCACTTCAAAGGTCAATGAAGGCCACCACACTGTCCCTGGAAAGGTGAGAGTACAGGTCGACTAGGCAGTGGTGTGTGCTCCGCTGGGGAAGGAAATCAAAGAGTCATGGAGATGTGATCCTACAGTCAGTACATGAGACGATTGAGTAAGATTTTTTCCATAACCTTACAAAAACAAGAAGTAAGGGAAATATTCTTGAACTTCGCAGTGCCGGGCTTAGGGATGCATATTATTGTGCTGCTGGTCCAGGCTCGTGGTACAAAACTATCACGAAGATAAAGATTGTACAGTCGAAGTAGAGGGTTCCCAGGAACTTGTTGAAGTAGGCGCAGCACAGCATAAGTAATACCATCATCACCAGGGGAAGAAGCTCACCCCGAGAGAGAGCACGGCGCAACTCCTCCTCAGTTATCTCCTCTGCATCATCGTCATCATCTTGTAACAGAGCAGGCATTAGACGAAGCCGATGGACAGCAGCATGGGAAGCGAGTGCATCTTGTATGTGGATGGGTAGACTGGCTGGGGTAGATTGTTCTGACCAGGCATTGACAAGCTGTTGGGCATAGTCGGCGGGAGTGTGATGACGAGCAGTGGCCGATGTCTTTTTAACAACCCGACGGATGAGGTGCCGCATAGAAGCCACACTCGTTTGCTGGTTGATGCTGTCCGTGAACCGCTGCCAAGACTCAGTGTGAGCACACTCCTGTAGGGTGACTAAATCGTCCCTAGACATCTGGTAATGATGGAGCAGGTCAGTGGTTGGGTTGGCTTGAAACAATAGGCCATCACGTTCAGCCTCCTCCTTCGCCTCCTGTGTATACATGCATCAAACGTCCAGGAGTGGGTAGTATGGCGATGTTGGATGTGTGGCTGGGAGACGTATAGCCTATAAAAGTCATGAGTAGCAGATACAAGATCAGAGTACAACTGTTCAGCTGATGATATGTCAAATGTAGGGAATACATGGGCCATAAATAAGATGTAAGTCGGGCAATATTTAGGGGGCACAGCAATACGCAAACGAGTGGCTGACCCAGCAGGTAGAGAATAATGAAACCGAAGAGCGATGTGATCAGAGAATAAGTCTGGCACATAGGAGCACAGGACCTGCGAATCTGCGATGCTATCAGGCCAAACGAGAGGATGTAATCCAGAGTACCTCCCCGGCAATGAGTGGCACCACAAGTGTCCCAGCGTGTCAGATGATGCTTGTGGATGTATGAAAGGAGACAAACTCCAGTACGATTAATAGTCAGAATGCCGAGCATTAAAATCTCCCATATATACCATACCATGCACTGTTGGAGAAGGAAGAGCCTCAAGAGTAAGTCTAGCTGGAACAGGATAGACATTACAAAATTGAAGTACTCCATCCCCAGGTAGAACCTCAAATAGCTGAAAGGTCATGTCAGGATCAGATGAGATATGGAGAAGGCGATGTGGCAAGGAGCTATGTATGTAAATCAGGAGACCATTCCTTACTAGATGAACATATGGCATATAACCTGAGAGCGGCCATCCTGGAAATGCTTCCTGGAGAAAAATATCACTGGGATGATGACGAAAACTGTAGGCCTTGAGTTGAGTGAGCTTTGCATAACTGGTGATACCGCATACAAACATTGTGTGAACTGTATGCCATTCTGGATGCTGTTAGTGTTGTTTGTCATCGTGGAGTGAATGCTGCCATCTTTGTGACTCCAAACCTGCCCTTCATTCCCTCTCCAGTGTTCAGCCCACACACTACTGTTGTTCAACAAATTTTGTCGTTTTTGGCCTTATTGCGTCATCATAACTTGACTATCAATCTTTTATTGGTGCCATCCCATGTAGGTTTAAGTCACAATGCGACAGTTGACAGACTCGCAAAGTAGGCCTCCCGTCTGCCTCCTCTTGGTGTTGGACGTCCTCTCTCTCTGACATGTTACCTCTCTTAAGGCCGCTTCGCTGCTCTCCTCCCTGTACGGTGGCGGAGTTTGTGTGCCGTCACAAATATTCCTACCGTCGTCGGGGCCTCGTGGTTCAGATGTATAATGTAGTGTCTGCTCGTTTGAGGCTTGGCTACCGGCCACCATGGTAGGTTCCTGGAATGCAGGGTAAGCCTCCCTTCACTAAGTGTCGTTTGTGTCGAGCGCCTCATGCTAACACTATAGAACACTATTGTCTGGCCTGCCTCACTGTCCGACACTTGCTGCCGCTTGATGTGGTTTGTCGACACCTGCTGAACCACCAGGTTTTAGGGGAACTTCTGGTACGCCACCCTAAGTAGGTCATAATGTAAATATTTGTCTGAATTTTTGTGTTTCATTCTTTTATATTTTCGTGATATGTGTGTATGTGTGTGTGTAGTCATTGAATCTTCATGGGTCCCGCCTACCCTCCAAAGTTTAAAGTTTGTTGGTAAGCGTTCATTCATTCATTCATGGCAAAGACTAGAACCCGAAACTGTTTTGAAACCATAACACAAGATCGTACTGCAAGAGAAGGAAAATGGTCCACTGCTTCGAAATGATATAGGCATGAAACACTTTGGTGAGGTCAGTAATGCAATCATAGCAACAAGTGCGATTTGTTAAGAGGTTTAATAAAATACTGGGCCTGATCCTGCCCTACACTTTCTGAAGCAGCCTCGTCTCCCAACTACTCCTAGCTAATTGAATTTTAAGTTGTTTATGTGATCACTTGATAGGGTGTTTAGTGGAGGTGGTTGGGTAGAATCGTACTTATCAGCTATCTGGAAAGAGTGAGCAGCTGGGGGTCATTTTTTAATACAACGCAGTGTGTGTTTTTTTTTTTTTTTTTTTTTTTTGTCGGTTATATTCTCCACTGAATATCACTAAAAAAGGATTATATTAATTAAAGGCAATAATTTTCCACAATTTATAATGAATATTATTATAATAATAAAAATTATTATTATTATTATTTTCATTATAATAATAATAACAATAATAATAATAATAATAATAATAATAATAATAATAATTATTATTATTATTATTATTATTATTATTTTATAATCAGTTTTTTTTTTTAATTCTTTTTGGAATATACAAGCATAAAGGAAAAATAATTACAACAACAATGATAATAATAACTGTACCTGTATCCCCTCAGCTTGTCACCGTGTACCAATTCCACACAACACCCATACCACTCTTCCACTCCACCTCCACTCCACCTCCTCATCACATCTACTAGAGTCTCACATGACCTTCCATCCTCCATATGACGTCAAGGAATGGAATCTCAGGTTGTTGTTGAGTTTTTCATTTGACTTTAATTTTTTTTTCTATTAGTTTTTCATTTGACTTCTATAGTTTCTTTCAATTATAGTTTCATTTGACTTAAAAAATAATTCAATTAGTTTTTCATTTGATTTTATTATTTCTTTCTATTAGTTTTTCATTGGACTTTTGTTGTTCATTTCTTTCAGTTTCTCATATGATTCTCTTTCTACTTTTGCTACACTGGTGATACGTAATTTCTGACCAGAGACGAACGGCAGGCACCACACACACATACCTTGCATTCGAACTCAGCCTCTATAGGTGTACTGGGTGGGGAAATGAGCAATACCAGGCGATTTGAAGCTTTCTGCTCCTCACACTCTGGTCAGAAATTATGTGTCACGAGTGTACATTGGAGCACATTGATTCCTCAAAAATATGCCAGGAAACAAACAACAGTATACCAGATAAACAAACATAGTAATAGTGGTCAGCTGTTGCTATTGATTAGAATAGTTTGGAGGAATAAATTTGCTCCAGATTTACCCTATTAACATTGACAGACTGTTCATCATACCTCACGACGTGGCCAGAGCTGCAGCAACGATAGCCTTAGTGAGTGACCATGGTAGTAGTAGTAGTAGTAGTAGTGGTAGTGAGGCTTCTGTGGTGGTGGTGGTTGGGTGTGATAGAGAAGAAGCAAAGCAAGTCTCCTCCGTCATAAAGCCTTGGTCCACAGTTACACACTCCGCCCACTCCAAGACTAATTATGCCCACTCCAAAAACATCACACTTCAGGTTAGTAGTAAATTATTATTATTATTATTATTATTATTATTATTATTATTAGCCAACCCTCGCCCGCTTCGTGGACTTCTGCTCCCCTCTCTTCTCCACTTCGCGGGCTCTTCCACTCGCCTTTTCCCCTATTATTATTATTATTATTAATATTATTATTATTATTTAGGTTTGGTCAGATCATTTGGAGGTAAAGGAGACAAGGGTGGGTGAGGAAGAGAGTGTGTTGATGTTACGTCACAATTGTTCCTTCACGTTGGACCATTTTCCCGACCTCAGTCTCGCCGTCAACCACCAGCAAAATGACTGTGGCACCGTTGGGTTTTGCTGGGATGGTGAGTGATTGTGTGTGTGTATAATTGTATGTATGTATGTATGTGTTATACGGTGCATTGTGTGTGTGTTATACGGTGCATTGTGTGTGTGTTATATGGTGCATTTATGTGTGTGTGTGTGTGTGTGTTATATGGTGCATTTATGTGTATGTGTGTGTGTGTGTGTGTGTGTGTTATATGGTGCATACATGTGTGTGTGTGTTATATGGTGCATTTATGCGTGTTTATTATTCATAATTTTTGTGGATGACCTCATAAGAATGATTAAGGATGGGTGTGAACATGATGGTTTTTTAGTATGGTTACATACTCTAGTTCTTATGGATGATACAGTTATTTTATCAACCACCAGGTATAACGTGTTAAAACAGCTAACTCTGCTACATAATTATTGCTCTGGGTACGGTATGAAAATCAACCAGTCTAAGACGAAGTTTTTTGTGATACATGGCCGTGGTGAGGACTCGGATCCCTTGGTTGTGAACGATTTGGTTGTAGAACAGTGTAACAAGTATGTATACTTAGGTTCAACGTTCACGAGTGACGGATCTACCTCGTCCGCGGTCAGAGAGCACGCTAACTCCAGGAGGCCACATGTGTTGAAATTTGTTTCATTTATATCCAAGAATAACGATATACCGTTTATTGTGAAAAAGCGGGTATTTGAGGCAGTGCTGATGTCAACATTAGTTTATGGCTGTGAATCTTGGATTGGTGCCGACCTCAGACCAATGGTTAAATTATATAATTGGTGTTTAAAGAAATTATTAGGGGTAAGACGATCAACATGTAATGATGTTTGTTACGTTGAGTCAGGGTATCCACCTTTGTGTGAATTGGTCAAACTTAAGCAGCATAAGTTCTTCCGGACCATGTGGCAGGAGCGTTCAGGGTATGATGACGATCCCTTGATGTTCGTTATCGGATTGGTCACTGATTCGAACACAGTGACAGGGAAGTCTATTGGAGAGTTCCTGCAGCGTGATAAGGAAAATTTGGACTGGGTGAGGCAGGACCTAATTGATGGCATTATTAACAGCAATTCATCAAGACGTAATACTTACAAGAGCATCAACTCTGACTTTTCACTTCATTATGTATATAGAGAAAGACACACAATTAGTGAGATACAAAGATTATCTTTTACGAAGTTCCGTGTGAGTGGACACAACTTGGCGTGTGAGACTGGGAGATGGAACAGGAGAGGTAGAGGCCGTTTACCTCTAGAAGAACGAGTGTGTAGTTGTGGTCAAGTACAGACGGAACGGCATGTGGTACAGGAGTGTCTACTCACAGGGTACATCAGGGATAGGTATAGATTTAGTAGTCTAGAAGAATTGTTTTCTGAGATGTATGAGCCAATGGTAGTGTGCAAAATAATTCATGAAATTTTGTCTATTTATTGTTAAGGTTATGTTTTAAGGGTGTTTAGTGTTTGGGTATAGATTTAAGAGTATTTATTGTATTTAGTGTTGGACTACAGTTTCGTGCCAAGATAATGTTTTCTGATTTATATGGCACTTGTAAATATATCTATTTTGTATGGCGATGTAATGATACATTGAGCTGTGGTCAATAAAAATATCTATCTATCTGTACTTTTAGATAGATGAGTGCCATTAATTTGTCTTTAACTCAAAATTATTCCCCCATACTAAATATTTCACAGTGCCATTCATGACCTTTTGAGACAGTGCCGTATGCAAGAATATCATTGGTGTTGACGATGGTGTGGTACCTGTACGATGACTCTATAATGTGTCTATGGAGTCATCGTATTGGTACCACACCATCGTCCACACTACCAATATTCTTGCATATACAGCCCACTGCTAAAATTCCCCTATAGGCTACATAATTTGTCACAGTGCCACTCGTCTGACCTTAATTCTCTTGGTCACAGATTGCCAGATGATAAGAGTGCCACCAAATCATCGTCCTCTCACCCTCCACCACCAAACCACCACCACCACCACCACCACCACCAAGGGGAAAGAGGGAGAAAATAACCACCACCTCGACAACAACCTCCACTATTATCTTCTCAGTACTTCCTTCCTTCATCACGCCCCTCGTCACCAAAACACGAGCTGGGGTATTGATGTAGAAATCATCCCCAACTCTCAAAACAACAACAAAACAGCTCAAAACATCAACAACAGTGCTGCACGGAATGACATCAAAACAACTCAAACCAACTACAAGGAAACACAGAATAACGACAACAACAAAATTAAAAAAGATAGCAGCAAAACTCAATATAAGAAGAATGCAACTCAAAATAACAACACAGCTCAAAACAACAACAATAAAACAACTCAGAACAACATCACAACAGCAGGACAAGACTACAACAAAACAACTCAGGCCTGTAGTATCTTTTTCTTCATATCCCGGGTCATACAAGAGCTGAGAATGCTATGGGGATCTCCTGTAACACAAGCACAGATGGTGGTGTCGTCGAGAAGCAAAACACCTTTAACACAAACACAAATGGTGGTGCCGTGGCGAAGGAAAACCACAGTAACACAAACAAGACTGTTGGTGGTGCTGCCGTTGCGAAAGAGAAAACACGGTGGACCACCGTGGACCTTTGGCCTGTTGCAAACCATTCCTTTTTCCATTCACCCACCTCCTCCTCATATCTACAGGAACGAGCACTTAAAATAAAGGTTAGTGGCTTTTTAATGTCACCTGTTTCTCCCTGTCCCTTCTATTTCCTTGGTGCTTTCTGTCCCATCTCTCTATCACCATCTCCCTGTCCCTCCCAGCGTCACCAGATATACGATAGTGTCGTATAAATACGATAAATCAGTGCTTGGTCTCTACGATATACGAAAGTTTTCAATATTTATACGAAATTTTTAAAATATAATACTATAATACAACATTGAAATTATATGGCTAATAATAATCCGTTAATTTATTCCTAACATAATGTAGTAATTTACTATTTTACTTTAGATTTTGTGATGTAGCGTCGCTTACATCAATCACCAGTTCATCACCAATAAAACGGTTTAGGACTAAAAAATCGACAGCCATTTACTTTTTTGCGCAAAATCTACAGCAGTTACGTTGATAAAATTTCTATGACGGAAGCAACACTTATCCCTGCACACCGTGAAAAAAAAAATGATTGATCTAGATTTAAAACTAAGGTTGGGAGGACCGGAAATGTCGGATCGTGATGTACTCGTGACCAAATTTGACAACTACCCCCTTAAGGTGGAGCGGCAGCCTGTTGGATCTGTCCACTTCACTTTAGTGGTCTGTCCTGCTGGGCCTGCCGCCTGCTTCTTCCCTCCCCAGGATGGGAAATATGTAATTCCATGGTAATACGAGTAAGAAATATAACACACTAGTTTGTTCCACCCGCCCTACGGGAGTCTGAACATGCTAGCCCCTGCGGGGGCCAAGAGGCCTTCAGCCTTTTCGTTAGCCGCCCTTGGGAGTGGAGGCCTCCCCGTTGGCGACCGACACTCTCCTGCGAAGAGTTGGAGGCTTGCGGCCTCCCAGTGGCCGCTGGTCCCTCTCGTCGAAGGGAGTAGGCTATAATCATTAGATTCGGGATCAAATTTCACCCGTAAACTGATTTAGTTTCAATAAATTCAGATAACTTGCAAATTTTACCCCATATGACCTCGCATGACCCCACCTATGTGCAGGTTGGGGTCAAAAGCACTTCTCACTTAGTTAAGCTACTATGACTATCGTAAAACTGCCCGAAAACGGCTTCCAATTCCGTGAAATAGGCCGTAAATTAAGATTTTGTAAATTTCCGTGAACTTTGACCTGACCCGAGAGGTCAAGTATAGGTGATTCCCGGTAATGAGTTATACAGGTACATGTAGCTCAGGAAGACGCGTCGAACGGTACCAAGATGGATGCCGTACCATCAAAAGTAACTGAGTAAAATAGTTTATTTGGATATGAGAACTTTGACCCCCAAAAAAACCCCTCTTCTAAAGTTCACCCCGGGTCGGGACTCGGTGTGTGAACATGTATGGTGCGTTGCTATTGATGTGCAAAATTTCAGCGAAAACGACTAATGGGAACTGGTACTTTGTCTTCCCCCCCCCCCCTTCCCACGACCACCCCCACGCTACAATTCTATATATATAGATTATATCAACTTTTTAAGTAAACAGCATTAAAACAAGTTATTTACCACGAATTGAGTGTAATATGTGTCATTTGTGTACAGCAAATATTAGATTTTGTAATGGAATACAATAATTTACCACAAAATACTATAACTTTGACCAAAGATGTACGATATTACTGGCATCTGGTCACGCTGGTCCCTCCTTTCCTTCTATTTCCTTGGTGCTTTCTGTCCCACCTCTCTATCACCTTCCCCTCGTCCTACAGGGTCCTACAGGGCTCTTCAGGTCTAGGGTAATAATTTAACACCCTCAAATCAATCGAATCTTACTGGAGCAGAAAAATAATAGCTACTGTCCTTCAAAAAATCCCCTTACAATATCACATACACACACTTACATCGGAGTTTAAAAACCGAATTGGAACTAATAAACCAATAGATAAAATCTATTAAATTACATCTCAATGTTACCAAAACCAATACTTTTCCAAAATCGATTCGTAAATAATTTAATTGTTACTAAAAGGTGAAATGATTCAACGTGTTCCACTTACAAAATTTCTTGGTGTCCATATCGATGAGAACTTAAATTGGTGTCATCATATTAATGAGGTATGATTGAAGTTATCAAAGATCTTGGTATTTTGTATAGCTTTGTTCACCATTAATTAACTCACAAAAGAATCAATGTTAAGTATATATTACACACAGCCTTACCCTCACCTGATCTACTGTGTTTTTATATGGGGATGCACATGGACATCTTTTTAATTAAGATATATTGATTATAACCCAAATAAATTCATAAGATGCATACTATATATGGGTAAATTTGAATCCACGAGTCATATGTACTCACAGTTAAATGTACTAATCTTAAAATTAATTAAAAAATATTTCATGTTGTGGTTAATCTATAAAAATGTAAAAATCTCTCCAAGAAACAGTTTTTACATTTGTAGGAGGGTGTTTTATAATACTAGGGATAATAATAATAATAATAATTCATGGTGTCCACAGTTTGGTACATCACTTTACAATAACAGTGTATTATGTGACGGTCCTCAGTTACGAAATTCTCTACCTAATAATGTGAAAAATTTGATGAACACTGGTTAACTACTTCAATTTCAAAAGAATATAAAGAATTATTGATTCACTTGTCAAAATGCATGATGATAATGATGATGATGATGATGAGTGTGAGGAGCAAGTGAAAGCATATGTCTGTCTCTGGATAAAATTTAATGTACCGTACCTGTACTACATATATGTATGTATGTCTGAGAGTGTGTACTGATTTGTGTACTTCGTATATTATATGTGTTGAAAAATTACGCTTGTCTTTGTATGAATGTGTACTCGCATCTTTGCTTATGGGAAGATTCTCATGTTGGTAAATTGGAAGGAAGGCTACTGATTCCTTCAAACTATGCCAGGAAACAGATCCCTTATTAGTACTGTACCAATGAGGGCGTCTGTTTCGTGGCATTGTTTGGAAGAATCAGAGACCTTCCAATTTACCAATAAAAGAAAATTCCCTTATGCAGATTTGTATATACATATAATATCGCTCGTATTTTAATTTTACTGTAGTTGTTCACGTATACATATGTTTATTACTTTTTTTTTCTTTTATCACGTAACTGTACTTGCCTGTACTTCTGAACAGCTTATTGGTTAAGATGCATTTTGTCTATTGAAGAGCCCACCAGGCTCGACAGACCGTGACATTATTTGGTATATAGTTTATAATATTTTTGTGTGATGTTTTAATGGCAATAAAATTACTTTACTGATTACTTAACACACACACACACACACACACACACACACACACACACTTACCTGTCTTGTGTTGCAGGTGGGGTTAACACACACACACAGGCTACAACCACCTATCTTAATTGTGTTGCAGGTGGGGTTAACACACACATACACCTATATCTTAATTGTGTTGCAGGTGGGGTTAACACACACATACACCTATATCTTAATTGTGTTGCAGGTGGGGTTAACACACATACAGGTAACCAAGACAACAGGTGGGAAGAACACTGTGTTGCTGTACCATCAGTGTTCCGCCCCTCTACAACACTTCCCCGCCTTGGTGTTGCATGTGAAATGTGGTTATGGTACTCCCGAGTGTGGGTCAGTCACCCCTTGTAGAAATGGTACAGGTTAGTGAGTCTCTCTCTCTCTCTCTCTCTCTCTCTCTCTCTCTCTCTCTCTCTCTCTCTCTCTCTTATAGTACTTTGAAGGGTTTTTTTTTATATTAACGGTCGTAGCATCCATAACAAATTTTCTAAGCTAGAGGAAATTACATTAACAGAAAATTATGAAATAATCGGCATAACAGAATTGTGGTTAATTAATTAAATACTGAAAGCAGAGACTTCTTAACAGAGTATAAACTCCTGGCTACAAAACATTCGAAAAAAGTCGAACAAATAAAAAAGGAGGCAGAGTTCTATTATATATCAAGACAATCTCAAACCGATCCTATTATTGAAGCCCCTCATCGCTAATGTATCAAATCTAATGTATCTACTTATTAAAAATAATTATGGGGTGAAAATAGTGCTAGTTCTATTTATACAAACCTCCAGCTCAGCCAGTACAAACCGACCATGATATTTTTGAAACAAATATCAAAATAAGTACACACAGGAGGCCGTAATTCTTGGCAATTTTAATTTACCAGTAACAAATTGGTTATCATGTAGCAGCACCTAACACACACAGCACCCACAACATACATAATACTTCAAGTAAACATCGAATGCATCAACACCAAAAAATAAGAACTCACACACTTCATTATACAACACAACATACACATTGCCATCTTGCAAGAAAGCAGATTATGCAACACACATAAAACACCTACATTTCCCAACTACACAACGATTAGACAAGACCGGGCCAACAGCAATGGCGGTGAACTCATCACCCTAGTCCACAAATCCATCAACTATATAGAAACCAATGCGCACCTCAAATCCTTTCTCTCCCACCACAGAAATTCAGACTATTAAAGTACGCACTGGCAAAACAACAAGCACTACAATAGTCAATCTATACATCCTCCCTCAAACCAGCCCAACTGTTCCCCATAACTTCTCCCCCCAGCTCCAACAAATCACCAACCAACCTAACCTCATCCTGGGTGGTGATTTCAACGCCAAGACATCGGCCTGGTATGTCAACAACCCAGACACAAACAGAGGACTTGAAATCCTCTTCCAAACAGACAACCCCATCACACTAAACAACACTTGCCAACGCACCCACATCCCTCACCAAGCCCTCTTCCAACCATCATCACCTGACATCACTTTTTGCTCTCCCAACCTAGCTCCCAGAACATCATGGAGGGTGGTTAACACACTTGGCTCTGACCAACTCCCAATCATAATCACCACAAAAATAAGAATCACCCCAAATGGCCACAGACACATACACCAACTACAATAAAGCCAACTGGGACATCTTCACTACCGAAACCGAACATCACTTTGAAACACTGGACAGTACACCCATCACAAACATCAACACTACTGATCACAAAACAAACACCAGCAAACTCTACAAAACACTAAACAGCATCACAGTGTCCAACAACAACACTACACAATCACATGCAGCCATCACAACAGACACTATACCCTCAATAAACAACAAACAAACACCTTCATCTAGCATTTCTCTCACGTCAACCACCTTCACTCTCACCCTGAACACCGACGAGTCATCAGACGGAAGAGATATATTTCCACACTAATTCAGAGATGTATTTTCCCACTAATTCATCCACAACCTAAAACACTCACCTGCCTGTGGCTCTGAAAACATCAGTAACATACACCTTAAACACCTCGGACTACAAGGCATACAAGCAATTACTAACATAGCAAACTACAGCTACTCACACAACACAATACCCAACGTCTGGAAATACGGAAACATCATCACTATCCTCAAACCCAACAAAGACCCCACACTAACCTCTTCTCACCCTCCCATCACCCTCCATCGCACCCCTTCCAAAGTTACTGAACGCCTCATCATCAGTCTAATCACACCACACATTCCCCTTGTACCCTCACAACACGATTTTAGACCACTACACTGAACGAACACCCTTCTCATTGACATTACACAAAGAATCTACGACGGCATCAACTCAGATAAACTCCCTCACAGAGCACTCCTCACCATATTGGACATCAGTAAAGCACTCGATGCCATCCCCCGCCACAACCTCACAAACAAAATTTATAACACAAACATGCACAACAACACAAAAAGATGGCTAGCGAACTTTTTGGGAGAAAGAGTGGCCAATGTTACTCTTGCTGATCGGTCATTTAACAAAACGTTTAACCAACGATGTCCCCCAAGGCTCTGTACTGTCACCCAGCCATTTCAATTTGTACATTGCATGACCTGCCAACACTCCAGACACCACAAATACACGTAGCTTCCTACGCAGACAACATAACACTCACATGTACACACAGAAATGCAGACACAGCCACTCACATCCTCCGACCCAACTTCAACAAACTTAATGGCTGGTTCACCACAAACAGACTTAAAATAGTGCTCACCAAGTCAACTGCCACCCTTCTCACCAACTACAACACTGAGCACCGCTACACACCACACCTCACCATAAACAACACACCTATACCACACACACACACACACACACCCAAAATACTTGGCATAACATACAACACATCCATGACATTCAAACAACATATCACAACCATCAAAAACAAATGCATGCAAAGACCTCAGATCACTTGCTAGCACAACATTTGGATACAACAAAGAAACCACATCCATAGTGTACAAACAATATATCTGATCCCAGATGGATTATGCAAGCCCTGCCTGGGCCTCAAACCTCACTGAGACTCATGTCAACACCCTTCAGACCATACAAAATAGAGCCCTAAAGATAATCACAGGCTGCACAGCTACCATACCTACAGACCACTTACACCATGAAACCAAAAAGATTAAGGATCACCTTGACATGAGAGGCACACAAACACTTGCTGCAGCCTCCTGAAACCCACACCACCAAATACACTACATAGCAAAACACCCGCACATGCCAAGGAACATCAAAACAACACCCAGTACACGATACCATTGTAATACCGTGTACCGTCCTGATCCCACAAATACCGTTAAATTTTATTATAGGGCAGCTTAACGCTATGATGTTCCCGGTGGTTCAAGACAGTATAAGCACTATCACACACACAAAAAAGTGTGATAATCAAGATGTTTGTACGTGTGGTAAAGGAGTAGTACACAAACTGATTCACTTTGATGTTAGTTGGTAGAACAAATTTTCCTAAACCCTTCCCAGAAAAAGAACCCCAAACCATTAGGTAATCTGGGTGCTTTACCGTCCCACAAATGTAACGAGGGTCAAATGGGTCACTCTCCTTATGGCGGTAAATGTTAGAACTTGTGTTACAAGTAACAGAAAAGGTTGACTCATCCGACCACAGTACATTTAGCCACTTTTCTTCAGGCCAAGTAAGATATTCCTTGGCAAAAGCAACCCTACGCTGTCTTTGCTTAAGAGTCAAGATGGGTTTCTTTACAGGGCGGTGGCTTGTGTACCCAAGGTAGTGAATGTGCCTGCTTACCATACGCACAGACACATCTCCCAAAGTTCCAGGGTTGGACTCATTGACAACACGAGCTGAGGTGCGAAGGTTCTTTTCAATGTCTCTTTTCAATATGGTCCTGGCACGAACCGACACTTTCGTAGGCCTTCCAGACCTAGTTTTGTAAGATAAGAATGTCACTACTGCCACCCTGAGGAAAACGAGAAACCCATTTCCTCACAGACCGATGGCAAATACCAGTTAAATTGGCTATTTCTTTAGTTTGATGGCCTGCTTCCTTTAAAGCAACTATCTTTGTAATAGTATCCTGAAGGAGGATCTACACCACTCGCCAGCTGAACTCGTCTTTGGAGAAGATCTCCGCCTACTCGGACAGGTCGCATCTCCAAACACGAACACCTCCAACCTCTCTTTCCTCCCCGCCTTGAAGGCTGACAAAGGGCCATGGTGTGTGAGGATGTGAAAGGTAGTACTGAGACATGATATCAGATGATACCGCCAAGCAGGGAAGGGAGTCAGGAAGTCGATCTAATCGATATCAACAACGAACCATCAAGGACTGGCGACGGAGATCAAGAGGCGGCTCATCAGCGTCCACCAGGAGACTGGGGATTGGGGACGACCTGAAGGCTCCGGTTGCCAGACGTACCCCAGCATGATGAACAGGGTCTAAGACTCTGAGACGGGCATCCGTGGCAGAAGAGTACACCTAACATCCATAGTCGAGTTTTGACCTAATAAGAACATGGTATAGGCGGAGGAGGGTGGCCCGATCAGCCCCACAGGACGTATGGCCCAGGAACTTCAACAGGTTAAGAGCCTGGAGGCAAGGGATCTTAAGTGAACGTAAGTGGGGAACCCAAGTCAAACGTTTGTCAAAAAGGAGACCCAAAAAGCGAGTCTCCTCGACATAACGTATCCGATGACCGTAAATGAATAAGTCCGGATCGGGGTGGACGCCCCGGATGTGGCAGAAGTGCATAGCAACTGTCTTGGAAGGAGAAAATCGAAACCCATGGGAACCAGCCCAAAGTGACACCCTGTCGAGGGCAAGCTGCATGCGCCGCTCCGCCACTGACATATGGGAAGCAGCAAACCAGACCGCCTGGTCATCAACGTACATTGAGTTGGCTATACTGTCCAGAAGGAATGAGGCAATGGTATTAATTGCTACTGCAAACAATGTGACACAGAGGATGCTTCCCTGGGGGACACCCTCCTCTTGTGCTCTTCCTGTGCAACGGATGCTGGGAGGGCTGTACCAACCCTCACACAAAAACTGCGACCACTGAGAAACTCCTTAAGAAAGCGTGGAAGGCGACCCCGCAGGTTATATGCATGTAGTTGCTGCAGGATGCCATATTACCATGTAGTGTCATAGGCTTTCTCTAAATCAAAGAATACACAGACAAGGTGTTGAATGAGTAGTATTCTTAACACATTCTATGCATCAGTCTTCACTACAGAAATTCTTAACGATATACCAGCAGCAACAGCAGTCCAAATTGGATGCAACGTAATAAAGAGGTGACTAGATTAAGAAGTGACTTAATCAGGTAATTAAAATAATAAAAGGCATAGAAAATATGGACTGCAATAAATATTTCCCAATCGACCAATCAAATTCCACGAAAGGAAAATTATACGTAAATCTTTTAACTAACACAAATCCAAGAATTTCATTTTTAACGGAGTCGTCAACTTATGGAATGGGCTTCCTTGTAACGTAAGAGACTGCAACACCATTGACAGCTTCAAACGTCGGTTACATAAACACCTCGCGTCTAATTCCCGACTGACAGCGTTTAATAGAGAATAACTTTTTTGCCTTCAGGTGGCGAGTTCACCCAATTTCACCAACTTTCTGTATTTCCTGCATAATTTCCTTGAGGCGAATACCTCCCATCCCGGCAAGGTGATTTATTCTGGTTAGTGTTCCTGTACGGCTCAGACCAGAGGAGTGGTAGGTGGGGAGAGAGCCTTCCGCTTTGCTATTTTTATCTTCGACTATTATTGGGAGGTATTATATTCCTTACCAGTAATTCTCATATCAGGTCACCTCGTTAGGAACGTAAAGTCTATTGTGGTTTATGTATATATGTAACTCTATGTATGTATGGTAACTCTCTCAAAGGTTTGGGCGAATATTTGGACCCGAGCCACCTCCTTTAAATTTTCCACATGTACCTCCTTTCCTTCATGTTTGCTGCCCCACCTCCCTGTCACCTTCCCTGGTTCTGTGCTATAGGGTCTTGCAGGCCTATCTAGCCAGCTATCATGGTTTCGTTCCTCCTCTCCAAGCCTCCTTTCCTCCTCTCCAAGCCTCCTATCTTCTTCTCCACTCCGCCTTTCCTCCTCTCCAATCCTCCTTTCCTTCTCTCTAATCCTCCTTTCCTTATCTCCAATCCTCCTTTCCTTCTCTCTAATCCTCCTTACCTCCTCTCCAATCTACCTTTGCATCTTTTTCATTCTCATTTCCTCATCAACAGAGTGTAAGACAGAGAAGATCCCCCAGGCTGCATCTTCAGTACTTGTGACACCCTACCACTACCATCACAACAACACAACTACCACAACTCAACCACTACCACCACAACAAAACCATCACAACAACACAACTATCAAAACACCACAACGAAACCATCAGGAAAACAACACCACCACCACCACACCACAACAACAACAACACCATCACCACAACACAACCACTACAACACCACAACCACACTACAACAACAACAATACCTCTACCCCAACACAACCACCACAACACAACACCACCACCACTACAACAAAAACAAAACAACATAACCATCACCACAACAACACGACAACTCATAATAAACACGATATTTTAGAGACCCACCTTCAACTCCACCAACTGCCCATTAATATGACTTGGAGTCTAGTAATGTCTTTCTCTTCAAATGATAAGGAGAAGGATTGGATGGTGGTGATGCTGGGTTTGATTCATACTCCAAATAGGACGAAGGGGGATATACTGGTAGGCAGGTGTAATGCCACCACTACAAACACAAACACCACCGACAACACCAATCACAATACCCACACTAACAACAACCACATCAACACAAACACCCATACCAATTCCTCCCACACCAACACGAACACCCATACCAATTCCTCCCACACCAACACAAACACCCATACTAATTCCACCCACACCAACACGAACACTCATACCAATTCATCCCACACCAACACAAACACTCATACCAATTCATCCCACACCCATACTGCCTCCACCACCACAACAACAAGAAGTAACAAGGAGACGGATACAACAGAGAAAATGACTAGGACTTTGACATCCTCACATAACACACCAAGAGGAATTGTAATCATGGTTAGTTTTAGTTAGTCAACATAGTATAGTTTATAATGTATATATCGAGTATAGTTAATGTGTATATCTTCCCTCGCTCTTGTTTCTGTTTTGATTGATTCGTTTCCCTGTCTTTCCTTTTTCAAAAAATTTCTTCAGCTGTCTCCCCTTTCCTTCCATTTCCTTTGTGTGTATTTACTGTCCCACCCAAGGCCGGTAGACAGAGTAAGTCTTCCCGGGTCTGTCTCTAAACTCGTCCTACCACGCGCATGACGTCAGACTGAGGAGAGACAGTATTGTTGACTTACCTCACCTTATCTTGACTAAATTAGACCCACGTATTGTCACTCACACTCAGTCAAGGCCGGTAGATAGACTAATAGTTGCACTCAATAGTAGCCCGCGACACACCGTTAAAATAGCTCTCTCTATTTTAATATCAACTGTGTGATTTGTGATAAGGTACTGGCTGGGGAGACTATAGGATAGGCCCTCTAATTGTGCTGTATATGGATGTAACTCTGTACATAAAGGGGACGGAATTATAAGCTTCTACAGTTTCCCAAAGGATGAGCAACAGAGGCAAAAGTGGGTTCATCTGTGCAAGAGGAAAGACAACATAATACCAGTACAGCGAGGACCTGCAGCCTTTGCTTAAACTATATGAAATGCTGAAGGAAAGGTTCAATATTACTTATATATCAACACACAAATTAAATCAAGATGTTTTGGATAATCTGTTTGCTTCCCTTCGGAAGATGGGAGGGTGTTCTGACTCTGCCTACCGGTCTTGGTCCCACCTTTCTATCGACTTCCTTCTCCCTATCCTTCCTTTCCTCCCATTTCCTTCGTATGTGTTTGCTGTCCCACTTCTCTATCACCTTCCTTCTTCCTGTTCCTCCTTTCCTTAGATTTCCTTTCCCACCTTTCTATAACCTTTCTTCTCTCTGTCCTTCCTTTCCTTCTACAGTGTCTCCTTTCCCACCTCTCTATCAACTTCCTTTTCCCCGTTTCTCCTTTCCTTCCCCAACTCTCTCTCTCTCTCTCTCTCTCTCTCTCTCTCTCTCTCTCTCTCTCTCTCTCTCTCTCTCTCTCTCTCTCTCTCTTTATCACCTTCCTTTTCCCTGTTTCTCCTTTCCTTCCCCAACTCTCTCTCTCACTTTTCTTCTCTCTGTCTCTCCTTTCCTTCTACAGTATTTCCTTTCCCACCTTTCTATAACCTTCTCCCTCGTCCTACAGAATCAACCCCCAATTACTAATCATATTTATATCTACAGGTAAACCAAACCCACATACAAGTTAATGAGAAGACAGTGGGTCAACATGTGATGCTACAAACTGCCAGCCATTCCTTCAACACCTTCCCTAGTCTGACATTACGTGTGTCTTGTAGTGTTGGTACTCCTTACTGTGGCTTCATTAGTACCTGTAAGAGTAAAGGTGAGTCTCTGTGTGTGTCACTACCACCAATCTCTCTCTCTCTCTCTCTCTCTCTCTTCTCTCTCTCTCTCTCTCTCTCTCTCTCTCTCTCTCTGACACCTATGAATTATGTACTGTGTGTGCGTGGAGTAGACAAACGAAAACAATCAATTCTTTCATCATTACCTATAGTTATGTGCACAATACTTTAAAGGTTTTGACGCCCCTTCGACCCCAGCCACTCCCTTTCAGTTCTTCAACATTCTCTTTTCTTTCTATTTCCTTCCTGCTTGCTGTCTCACCTGTCTATCACCTTCTCCTGGCGCTGTATGACCTCACTGTTGCGGCGCCTAATATCAATCAATCTTCTTCCCACACATAACTATATACCATTTCAGATCCAGATGTGTTTAAGCCGACCCTACCTTCACCCAATCTCTTTCTGGCCAGCTTGACGACGAAGATGGTGTTGGTGATGGTGTTGGTGTGTGTGGTGTGTGGCACTGTACTGGCCTGGGTATGGTGCCAGTGGTATCTAGGGGTAAACTTACTGATTCTACTGGCACCCCTTGTACGATGTAAGAGAGAGAGAGAGAGAGAGAGAGAGAGAGAGAGAGAGGTGAAAATATAATGAGAATATTGGAAAATTGATGAAACTAAGGAAAAAGTAGTGAGCTTAAGGAAATATGATGAATTAAGAAAATTATGATGAGATAAGGAAAATATGATGAACCGAGGAAAATGTAATGAACCAAGGAAAATGTGTGATGAATTGTGGTAAACTCTTTCATCTTTGTAATATATTTCTAAGACTAAACTTTAAGGGGGTAATACACGAGAAGGAAACCCACAATGACAGAAGGAAACTTATTACCAAACAGTTTTGGTGGACACTGCCACCATCCTTAGTGGTTATACGAAATGAAGAGATGACAATGAGAGGTGCAGGCCTATATACAGCCACAATCAAATATCCACAAGACAATCCCCAGTGGTTAACACGAAATGAAGAGATGACAATGAGAGGTGCAGGCCTATATACAGCCACAATCAAATATCCACAAGACAATCCCCAGTGGTTAACACGAAATGAAGAGATGGCAATGAGAGGTGCAGGCCTATATACAGCCACAATCAAATATCCGAAACGTCCATATTAAATACTTTCTGTCTATAAAAAGTGGGTTTTTCTTAGTATCCACAAGACAATTTCCTTCCATTGTAGTAAATATCTTGCCATCCTCGTTGAGTTGCCAAATGTCGCTATTTTTCCGTACTAGGAGACGATTTCCACAAAAACGGCAACCTGGCGAATCCACACGGTGAGGATCAAGACCAATAAGACTAGTGTTATGGGGAATTTTCTAAACTCGTGGTTGCCACCAGGTGGCATCACAATCGGCGGTTCATCGCGCACACAAGCAAAATAAAATATTCCTTCAGAGTCATTCTATACACAAAAAAAATGCATCGAGCTTAAATGATACATATTTCTACACAATTCTTTCTAAGTAGTAAAACACAGGTAAAATAGTACTATTCGTGATCAAAAGGAGTTAAGTTGATTTTCTGGTGAAATTGGCATTCAGATTATTTGGCCATCTCGGGATTACCAAACAGGTACACCATTGATTGGAAACAAAGTAAATGAAAATACATTAAACATAAAAAGAACATGCAGGTGATAGTTAAAACTCCGAATTACATAGATCAACTTCCTGGTTTATTGAAATACATATTTCAATTGAGAATAGGCAACTCGAATGTGCTGGCGAAGTAGTCGAATCGTATAGCAACTATCCACCGTTTCCTTTGTCCAGCTTCTTTGGGGAATTTGTGGCCCCCATGTCTATTAACACATTGAGGGACACAACACGATGATGGCATGGTTGATAAAGTTGATTGTTGAGGTCTTGAGGAGTGAGGACTCTCCGTCTCAGGCAGACACCAGACAGGCTCTCGGATGTTTGTTTTGGTTCCAACTCGCTGAGTCTCGCTCGGCTACTTTTGCCTTGTCGCTCACTTGGTGAAGGAGATGCTAATATCTCCACAAAAATAACTATATCTATATATTACCATGTTACTGGGTATGTTACGTCATAATATGTAGTACAGTCTTAATCATATTTATTTGTATTGTCCAAATAAATAGATTTTAGCCTTGGCATATGCCTTACTTTAAATATCGACAGCAGAAGGTCGATAATCACGAAACAAAAATATCTAATTTAACCAACTTATCTCAAAATTATCCATACAGGGTATTAAAAAGTCGATGCAGGATTTCGAAAGTATCATAATGATCAAGGTTCTATGCATTTGTATGCTGATGGGATTAAAAAAAACAATATTTTAGCTCATGTCTCATGAACTGACTGCACAGCAGTGACATCTAGCGGATTAGTTCCAGAAATTCCCCATTGGTCTTGGTGAGGATGAGCGCTTTTACTCTCTGGAATCGATAACGAGACTAACATTTTCTATGAATATTGAATGGCGTAACTAATATATATCCGAAGTATATGTCTTATATAGTAAGAACACTACTTTATTCATTCCCTATTTATAATTAAATTTTTGTAGCTATTTGCGTGTGTATTTTTTGGAAAACAAAAACAAATATTTGTTCCACGTAGCCCATTCTACTACAAGACTATGGGATTTTATCATACATAATACAGCAGTCAGGTTCACAAACACAGCAGATTTTTACTTTTTATAAATATATTTACCCAGTGTATAAACTTGAAAATGTGAAAAGCAATAAACATAAAATTTAACAATTAATATATACATAACTTAACCCAATGCATCGAACACTGCTGACTTGGATGGTTTAAAACAATAGTCATAAGCATCAGTTTCCCATACAGCATTATTTTTTGTAATGTAAGACTATGTAACTGCAACACAACATTATTATTATTAGGTTTGTTGTTTTGTAATGTAAGACTATAAGTAACTGCAACACAACATTATTATTATTAGGTTTGTTGTTTTGTAATGTAAGACTACGTAACTGCAACACAACATTATTATTATTAGGTTGTTTTTTGTAATGTAAGACTATGTAACTGCAACACAACATTATTATTATTAGGTTTGCTGATTTTGCTAATCACTGAGTC
This sequence comes from Petrolisthes cinctipes, assembly GCA_033782935.1. Lineage (NCBI taxonomy): Eukaryota > Metazoa > Arthropoda > Malacostraca > Decapoda > Porcellanidae > Petrolisthes > Petrolisthes cinctipes. The sequence goes on along the minus strand of JAWQEG010000605.1, from coordinate 84,026 downwards.
ACGTGGTAGACCATTCACTGCAGCAGGCGACTTCCAGAATAATGACCTCACTTTCCAAATATATAGCCTGTGTGAGTATTCCCGTGACCAACTGTACACAACTTACTATAACTCAACAGGTAATAATGGAATGATTTGTTTATTTTTTGTCTGTCATGAGTCTGGGGGCAATATCCCCTCTTAGTAACAATTATGGTCATCTGTTTCATGTCATAGGTAGAAGGAATAAATAGCCTTCCAATTAATGTATTTACCAACAAGCGAACCTCCTCTTATGGGACCATGTGATGTAGTCGAAAAATTGGAGGTAAATATTTATAAGTCCTTCAGTTATTGCCACGAAACACACACACACACACACACACCTACACACACACACACACACACACACACACCTACATGTTCGGGGTTTATGAAGGCCATACATTTTATATGGTCGTCGTACCCCGGGCATCAGGCATTGGGATCCGACGTATGATAATTATGGTCTTGTCTACGATCCTAAAAATTAAGTATTTGTTGTTAATTAAGTTAAAAGTGTCTGTAAAGTTGGTCATGATTTTGGTGTTGGAACAGACTTTACAAATAGACAAAGCTGTGAAATTATACATAGCTGTGAGACTGTAGTAAAATGTATGCTTAAAAATGGCATAATAACTTCTTTTGAGGTTTTTACCAAGAAGGATACTGTAATATTATCATAGTTAGCGATGATATTGTTTCGTTTTCTGTAATCATATACAAATAACATTGTTTTCTTTTAAAATTTATTAGAAAACTATAGAAAAGAAATATTTGCATCCCTTTTGAAGTAATAACCAAGACTTCGATTTTAATTATGTACAGTCACAATCAAATAACCACAGAGAGAGAGAGAGAGAGAGAGAGAGAGAGAGAGAGAGAGAGAGAGAGAGAGAGGCTAATACTTCAGTTAATAATTAAGGACCCTGTGATCGTGTCTGAGACTTGGTGGCTTCTGATTCCTCCTGACCATGCCACGAAACAAGCTCCTTCCATATAGGTGGTGTTTCGTGGCAATATTTTTTGAAGGACTTACTCACTTCCAATTTTCTGACTACATCTTAGTATGCTTTGTAGTACAAGAAATATAATATACAGTATTTCTGAGAGATGTAGAACCATAGGGAAAGGAATGTGTGTAAATGTTGAATGGATTAAATGGATAATTAGATTGCCTATGTAAATGTAGAATTCAGTCTCACCCCAACCTTCCTGGAGTGAAGACGTGTTCCTGGCGCTCTGCCTGTGTTGTTGTTTGTGTTGTTGTTTGTCTTGTTTCAACATTCTTGTTTGAGTGTTGTTGTGTCTGTGGTGTTATAGGGGTTGTTTATATTCTCTATCTCGTTTTTTTTTTTTGTGGTTTTGCTGTTTGTGGTATTGTTGTTTGTGTGTGTGTGTTTTTTTTTTATTGTGGTTCTGTGTGTGTATGTTCGTGTGTTCGTGTGTGTTCAGTTGTTTGCTTCCCATCTAGGCCTTGCTTGGTCTGATGGAGAGCGCGGATTCGGATGTGGCTTCCTGCCTGGAGGCCGACTTGGCCATGTCGGAGGAGGATGAGTCTCCTATCGAGGATCACTGGCCTGAGCTGCCTTCTCGCAACCCTCCCCCCCTCTCCTCGGTCACTCCGCAGCTCAGGTTGCAGCCTTCCACCTCCTCAACCTCTACCAAGCGACCCGTTGATGCCTCGTCCGACTCCTTGCAGGATTCCGATGGTGTGGACTGTTTGCCTCCAGCTGCCAAGACTGCCAAGGGTGCTTCAGCTGTGCATGACGTACCTTCTCTGCCTCAACATGGTGTTTCTTCCCTGTATACCAACTCCTTGCCCTCGTCCAACCTTCCTGCTTTTGCCCCAAGAAATGCCTATGTCAAGCTCTCCTTCTCTGGGAACCCATCTACGAACACAAAGCTGCGTTGGTTGTCTGATGTCAACAGGGCCTTCCAGCTGCAGTGTGAACTGGCTGAAATGAAGATGGCTGCTGTCACCTCCCGGTTTGTCTACATCTCTAGGAAGCGTCAGGATATCATTGATAGAGTGAAGACTGGTGAATTTTTGTCTCTGCCTCTCATTCTTGAAGACTCACCCGAGAGGCCTCGTAAGTTCCCCAGCTACATCCTTACCCGTTTTCCTATTGATGTTGACCCGAAACTTGCTAAGGGGTACCCTGGTGTGTATTTTGCCAGTCGTTTTTTCCAAGATGGTTCCCCCATAAGCCGTATTGTTGTTGTCTGGAGTCAACCTGATCCACCTCCAAATGAGATTTTCTTTGATTTCCTCCCTTGTCTTCCACCGTGTGAGGTGAGGAAACTTCATAATGACCAGCCTTGGTGCTACAGGTGCTGGGGTGTGGGGCATATCTCCCGGTACTGTTCTGCCAGGCCGAAGTGTGCATGGTGTGCTGCCGACCATGATTCCAAGACGTGTCCTGTCAGGGGCGAACCATCACGTCCTGCTGCCTCCACCTCTGAGCCTTCACCTCCTGAGGATACGTCTCGATGGAAGTGTCCACGATGCCTTCAGCCAGGGGTTAACGTGTGGCATGGATGTACTCGACGTCAGGTTCAGGCTCGTGTCACTACTATTGCTACGCCTCCACCACCGCCACCACCACCACCTCCCCAGTCTGCTCCTCCTACCAGCCCTGCCTCACCTCCAGACATGGCCCTCCGCAAGTCTGTTGCTACCCTCATGGCACGATGTACGGCTCTCGAGAACCGCTTTTATGCCCTTGAAGCCAGGATTGATACGCTAGTTGCCGTGCAGGCTGCCAATGACTCCAAACTCTCCACCTTGGTCGAGCCTCAGCAGGCCATCATCTCAACTGTCACTACCTTTACCGAAAAGATGGATACTGTTGCATCTCGCCTTGAAAAGCTTTTCGAGTCAGTCCCTTCTCCTGGTCCATCTTCTTCTCCAGGTCGCTCATCTGCCCCCACTCACCGGACTTCTACCTCCAAATACAGAGTTCGCTAGTGATTGCCGGCTACATGTCATCTCCTGGAATGTATGTGGTATCACCAGTTATGCTAAGCTCACTCAACTCAAGGCCTATGTTTTTCGTCATCATCCCAGTGTTATTTTTCTCCAGGAAGCATTTCCAGGGCAAGCTCCTCCTCTCTCAGGTTATGTGCCATATGTTCATCTGGTAAGGAATGGTCTCCTGACTTACATACATAGCTCCTTGCCACATCGCCTTCTCCGTACCTCCACTGATCCTGACATGACCTTTCAGCTATTTGAGGTTCTACCTGGGAATGGAGTACTCCAACTATGTAATGTCTATTCTGCCCTAGCTAGACTCACTCTTGAGGCTCTTCCTTCTCCAACAGTGCGTGGTATGGTTTATATGGGAGATTTTAATGCTCGGCATTCTGATTTGGGTGATGGTTCTGGCTCTATTAATCGTAATGGTGTTCGTCTCCTTTCATACATCCGCAAGCATCATCTGACACGCTGGGACACTGGCGGTGCCACTCATTGCCGGGGAGGTACTCTGGATTACATCCTCTCGTCTGGCCTGATAGCATCTCGGGTCCTGTGCTCCTCCGAGCCAGACTTATTTTCTGATCACATCGCTCTTCGGTTTCATTATTCTCTAACTGCTGGGTCAAGTGCTTCAGCCACTCGTTTGCGTATTGCTGTGCCCCCTAAATATTGCCCGACTTACATCTTATTCATGGCCCATGTATTCCCTACATTTGACATATCATCAGCTGAACAGTTGTACTCTGATCTTGTATCTGCTACTCATGACTTTTATAGGCTATACGTCTCCCGGCCACACCTCCAGCATCGCCATACTGCCCACTCCTGGACGCTGGATGCACGTATACAGGAAGCAAAGGAGGAAGCTGAACGTGATGGCCTATTGTTTCAAGCCAACCCAACCCCTGACCTGCTCCATCGTTACCAGATGTCTAGGGACGCTTTAGTTGCCCTGCAGGAGTGTGCTCACACTGAGTCTTGGCAGCAGTTCACGGACAGCATCAACCTGCAAACAAGTGTGGCTTCTATGTGGCACCTCATCCGTCGGGTTGTTAAAAAGACACCGGCCACTGCTCGTCATCACACTCCCGCCGACTATGCCCAAATACTTGTCGATGCCTGGTCAGAACAATCTACCTCAGCCAGTCTACCCATCCACATACAAGATGCACTCACTTCCCGTGCTGCTGTCCATCGGCTACGTCTAATGTCTGCTCTGTTGCAAGATGATGACGATGATGCAGAGGTGATAACTGAGGAAGAGTTGCGACGTGCTCTCTCTCGGGGTAGAGCTTCTTCCCCTGGTGATGATGGTATTACTTATGCTGTGCTGTGCCTACTTCAACAAGTTCCTGGGAACCCTCTACTTCGACTGTACAATCTTTGTCTTCGTGATGGTTGTGTACCACGAGCCTGGACCAGCAGCACAATAATACCCATCCCTAAGCCCGGCACTGTGAAGTTCAGGCCTATTTCCCTTACTTCCTGTTTTTGTAAAGTTATGGAGAGAATCTTACTCAATCGTCTCATGTACAGACTGCAAGATCGCCTTTCTCCATGGCTGTTTGGTTTCCTTCCCCAGAAGAGCACACACCACTGCCTAGTCGACCTGTACACTCGCCTTAACAGGGACAGTGTGGTGGCCTTCATTGACCTTCGAAGTGCCTTCGATGTTGCTAATAGAGACGTCATTTTGGATCAACTGGTTGACTTTGGGATAAAGGGTAATCTATTTCGGTGGATTCGGGGCTACCTGAGTAACAGGACCTCCCGTGTTTTTTTCAGTGGTGCGCTCAGTCCTTTGCGCAGTTTTCATCTTGGTACGCCTCAAGGGGGTGTTCTCAGCCCATTGTTATTTAATATTCTGATGCATCGGCTGCTCACTTCTCTCCCTGATATACCTGGAACTACAATTACGTGCTATGCTGATGATATCTGTGTTCATTCTACTTCACCAAGGGATCTCCAGCAGTTTCTTGACTCCTTCTCTGTGTCCTCCTCCCACTGTGGCATTATTGTCTCCCCAGATAAGAGCAGAATATTCACCTGCCGCCTTCCTCAAGCTCGGCCAGTGTTCACCATTGGAGGGACTGTCATTCCCATGTGTTCCCAGTATTGCTACCTGGGTGCACCAGTCAATATTTGGCCAATTGTCCCTGCCAGACCTCAAGACCATCCCATTGTCCAGGACTTATTGGGTCGTCTCCAGCGCCGACTTACGCCACTTCAATGGCTCACTAACAACTCCTCAGGCATCTCCATCCCAGTAGCCAGGACTATCTATATTGCTTTTATCCGTTCAGTTGTTGATTACCTCTCCCCTGCTCTGATTCAACTTCCTAGGGCTACTCTGGAAACTTTAGAAAAGTTTCAGAATAGAGCAATGAGAATAATTCTCGGTTGTCCAATGTCGACCAGGATAGTGAACATGCAGCGTGAGTTGCGTCTTCCCCCGTTAGTGGAGAGAATTTATTCTAATGTTACTTGCTTCACTGTCAAGTGCCTCCATTTCCCACATCTTTCACCCCATTACTCTCAGTTAGTCAGGACTTCTCTTAGACCAAACTACCCGGTCCCTCCCATACTGCCTGCTGGACGTACTCTTATAAGGTCTGTTTCCTCTATGCTCCGTAGTCTTAATATAGATATAATGGTGGCCGACGCCCCCCCAGGACCCCCTCCGTGGATGCTACCAACACCTGATGTGAGCTTCACACCTACTTCCAAGTCGGAACTACCTTCTCTACAGAAGCAGTTGGCTCTGGAACACATAGAAACAGTGACGTCCTCCATCACAGATCCATACTGCCTCTACACTGATGGCTCATTGCAAGTGGATGGTGCAGCAGGTTGTGCCGTTTTCTCACCTGACATGGAGTCACCTCCAGGGGGCTGGGTTGGCCGTCGTCTCTGTAACCACTCTAGCTCAACATTGTGTGAACTGTATGCCATTCTGGATGCTGTTAGTCTTGTTTGTCAACGTGGAGTGAATGCTGCCATTTTTTGTGACTCCAGACCTGCCCTTCATTCTCTCTCTAGTGTTCAGCCCACACACTCTACTGTTGTTCAGCAGATTTTATCGTTTTTGTCCTTATTGCGTCATCGTAACTTGACTGTCAAATTTTTATGGGTGCCATCCCATGTAGGTTTACGTCACAATGGTACAGTTGACAGACTCGCAAAGAAAGCCTGCCATCTGCCTCCTCGTGGTGTTGGACGTCCTCTCTCCCTGACATGTCACCTCTCTAAAGTCCGCTCCGCCGCTCTCCTCCCTGTACGGCAACGCAGGGATGCAGAGAGGCTCTTCAGCATCTCCATCACACATTATGAGTCTGTCTGCCGTCACAAATATTCCTACCGTCGTCGAGGCCTCATGGTTCGGAGGCACAATGTAGTCTCTGCTCGTTTGAGGCTTGGCTACCGGCCACCGTGGCAGGTTGCTGGAATGCAGGGTGAGCCTCCCTTCACTGAGTGTCGCTTGTGTCGAGCGCCTTGTGCTAACACTGTAGAGCACTATTGCCTGGCCTGCCCCACTGTCCGACACTTGCTGCCCCGGGGCCTGCCACTAGATGTGATTTGTCGACACCTGCTGAACCACCAGGTTCTGGAGGAACTTCTGGTACGCCATCCTCGTTTTGGTGGATTTAAGTAGGTCATAATGTAATATTTGTCTGTATGCTTGTGCTCCATTCTGTTATGTTTTCGTGATGTGTGTGTGTGGTGTGTGTGTGTGTGTGCGTGTGTATGTGTAGTTGTAGTCATTGTATTCTCATGAGTCCCGCCTACCCGTATGTATTGTTGCCTGCCTGTTGATTGACGCTACGGCGCAATTAATTAAAAAAAAAAAAAAAAAAAAAGTAAGCAAGGGAAATTACGATCATCCAAGAATTCGAAGCTATTGTATGTGTCTCTGTGTTGTTGAGGTTCACAGCATGCAGGGACGAACCATCACAAACCACCACCACCACCACATGAAGCTTCACTGTCCGTCTCCTCCTCAGCGTGGGGGTCCTGGCCAGAGTGTGTTATGTGTGTGTGTGAATGGGTGGGAGGCTGGAGTCGGAGTCGGACCGCTGGACTCAGTCCATCTCTGGCCGCGGGGGTTGGTGGGTGTGTGCTTGTCCGGGTCCGGGGGGTCTCTGTGGTATGCGTCCGTGCGGTGTGGGGGCAGGAAGGTAAAGGCCTCTGTAGACTGTAAATCATGCCTTTGCAAACTGGGGGGTTATGCAGGCATAACCGTGGTGTGTGGGTGTGATTGATGGTTTGCGCAAATGACTGAACCATATCCAACAAGCTCTTCGTCAATCACACACTTGTACAGTGATACATGATAATGTGGTGACTGCTCAGTCTTCTTGCTAGTGTGTGGCAAATTTAAATCATTGCACAGTTACCTAGTTTGCGCAGGCATGAATCATAGTCTATGGAGGCTTTTTAAGGGGGAGGGGATTGAATCAGGGGGCCCTTCAAGTTTGTTATTCGTCAACGGTGGTGTGTGGTGCGTGTGACCGGGAAAGAAAGGGAAGGTGGGTTAAGTTGGGGGGGACAGTGGCAGAATATGAAGAAGAATATGAGAGTTGTTTGTGGTTGTCTGCCCTAATTAATGACACTTGCAAGTTGTTACCGGTTAGGTGTTAATCTGGTTTGACTAACAGGGAAGGGTTTAGTTATGGGTTAGTACTAGTCACGATAATTAATTTAGGTTTGTGGGTATCTTGCTATACTGTAAAGGCACTCGAGTGATAATATGTATGATTCAGTGGTGTAATGATGAAGAGTGAAAGGCACCTCGGGGTTCATGGGTTATTTTTATGCTTGGATCCTGCTACAGTTCAGTGAGTGACGAATACCAAAGCCAGGTGAAGGTCGCACAACTTACCGTCTACACATTGAACTTGGTGAAGGAAAAATTACCATAAATATAATCAGTAACGCAGATCAAGATAATTATACTTTTCAACCAACTTAAGATGGTAATTCGTTTTTGGTACATTGGAGTGCCTTGATTCCTCCAAAGTATGCTAGGAAACAGGACCAGAAGAGCAAAAGTAATTGTGTTCTGTTGCTTGGAATAGTTTGAAGGATTTAGTTGCTCCAGAATTACCAACACAAAATTTCCCCCTTAACTCGGTTGTGGATCAGGCCACCTTAATTCTTCCTTCTGCAACTGAAAGGAAGTTAGCAGATAGTTAGTTGGTCAGAAACTGTGTGAACTTACGGTAACTCTAGAAAAAAGATACGTTATCATTTGTTAACAATGGAATGGGGAATAAACTTGGAATGAACAAGACAATGAAAAGTATGTAATAATAAGCCTCGTACAGTATATTATCTAATATTGTGAAACTAATCCCCTTGTGTACAAATCGGGATCCTGGAAATAATAAGTCTGTGGTGTGTAGAAGAGAGAGAGTGAGTGAGTTAATCAGTCAGGGGAAGGAAGAATCTCCAAATCTAACGTTACTCCACTGTTTCAACTCTGCCCTCAATGGTTACCAAACTACCTTGTTGTTAACTTAAGGTGGTAATTCGGTTTTGGTACATTGGAGTGCCTTGATTCCTCCTAAGTATGCTAGGAAACAGGACCAAAAGGGGCAAAAATAATGGTGTTCTGTTGCTTGGAATAGTTTGGAGGATTCAGTTGCTCCAGAATTACCAACACAAAACTTCCCCCTTAATGCACTATACTCGCTGGGCGCAAAACCAATCAAAACAAACCACGCAAGAGTGGAGAAAGTCGTCAGGTTTAGCGTCCACTTATTGGTGCATGGTGGACTGTAAGAGTGGACATGGGGGCCATTAATTAATTAAGTGACCTGACCTAACTGTAAGTGGATAACTCATGAGTTCGAGATAGTCTATCTCTTTCCAGGGTTCAGTTCCCCTTTTCGAGCTATTGGTTTATGGTGTTAGTCTTTCTTTGTAAGGGGTCGAACCTGTACCGTAATTCACCTCGAGGATAAGGAGTGTGAGATAGTCAGTCTACACTCACCACTCTCTCGAGGTGGGTTACTCTTCTACCCCTAGTGTTATACATTATGTTTAAGTGTTATAAATTAAGTTTACAAGTGCTATAAATTATGTTTACGTGTTAATGGTGATTCAAGTACCGTGCACCAGTGTATAGTTATTTATTTTCTGTTTGAATGTTTAAGGGACTCTACTTTTGCCAAGGGCCGGGCATAGAGGCGTCCCAGCAACCTACCCAACAGCAGACACTACTTGGGGAAACACCAGATACCACCGCTGTGACTACTGCGTCATTGCCCCCTCGCTCATCACCTCTGCCCATGTCGAGCTATACTGCAACACTCCGTTTGGGTATTGGTGGTCCCGAGTCTACCGTTATTGTTACTTTGGTAATGTATTGTGATGGTGCAGTGGGATATTGTTGTTTGAGTACTACCGTCTGAAAAGAGTTGTGGCTAGGGAGGTTATGAAGCTGTGTTGTATTATGAATACATGTTTTAAGGTTTTTGTCTGAGTTTCTCTGACCCCATTTGGAAGCCTCTGGTTGATAAAAGATCCTGGCCCTGACACTAACCTTCCTTTCATCATAATACTAGATGACCCACTTTGACTCTCGCTGCTGCTGCCCGTGATGACGTCCGACGCAGGATAGGTCAGTGCCGATTTATTTGTTTATATGTTGAAGTTTTGCTCCTAATTTGACGTGCCTCTTCATATTATATTGTCTGTGTGTGTGTCACTACCATCTCTGCTGTCACCTGTAATGACCGGTGTAGTAGAGGTCTAGAGGTTTAGGAACTCATTACCACATCGGCCTACAAAACAGGAGATAAAAAGTTATTTTCTAGAAAATTATATTATAACAATTCCACCATAACTCAGACTTATCCTAAGAACATATAATACAAAGTTAACATAGCGTGTAAGATAGAATTACTCCAGTAGGACACAAAGAGAAACAGACATGTAATATCAAATACCCTAACAAACCCTAATAATAACAATATACGAAACCTAACGATACCAATAAGCAAAACCCCGAAAGAATAGGTAAAACACTTGGAAGTGAGTGAGTTAAAGCCGAGCACTGATACTATTGGACTGTGGGCAGAAATAGCTTCCTATAGGGATGCGACTGAAGGAAATCCTTTCAAAGAACTGTCTGATCTGGCTATAACTTTACTCAATTTACCTCATTCCAGTGCAGATGTGGAACGAGTTTTTAGCCAAATGGGTATTGTCAAATCGAAATTGCGTAACCGGTTAGCCATCACGAGCTTAAACGCTGTTTTGACAATCAAGTATGGACTGAGAAGGCATGGGAAATCCTGTCATGATTACAAGCTACCTGAGATGTGTTGAGAAAAATTGGGTCTTTGGAAGCATATCAAACCTCATCTGAGTCATCTCAACCATCAACCTCTATTCAATCACCCACCGAGGGAGATCCCGGAGAGATAATCGAGTGGGATCTAGCAGATCTACAGTAACCCAATTACAGTACTGGCTGGCGAGTGTAAAAATGTATTTAAAATGTTTGTTTAGGTCGGAATCAACAAAATATGTGTAGAAACGTTTTTAGCGCAATTTTTGGTGTTTTTTCAAGGACATTTAGCGCTTTTTAGCGCATTTTAGGCAGCAATCTAGCGCTATTTCGTGACTTTGAGTTGGCAACTCTGACTGCTTGTTGTGACTCTAATCTGGCAACACTGCCGTCGCCACCTTCACGCTTCAAGATAAATTTGTCTCGTATTAAGTTAATATTTGTGAGTTTTCTATATTGTACATTTGTGACTCATTATGTTGATGTTAGTTTTGTGGTTTACAATAATAAAATACGAGTGAATAAGGTAATTATGGTAATTATATATTCTATTGCCGTTATCTATTATGATGTTTATACTTTCTTTACCAGAACTATCTCTCGTTTCTCTCTATTTCCTTCCTGCTGGCTGTCTCACCTCTCCCTCACCTTCTTCAGGCGCTATATGACCTCGCTGTTGCGGCGCCTAATATCAGTCAACCCTCAACCTTCTTTACCAACTAATTTAGGTAAATATTGAATGAATTACCGTTATTGCGTACGGTTTTTCTACCTTCATTACCCACTATTTTAGACCATTCTAAGACTATTTTCTTCTATGGCATTTCCTCTGCAAATACCCCATTTCCAAAATAGGGCATATTCAAATGGGGCATTTTGAAATTAGCCTGACCTTACCTGACCTAACCTAACCTAGACCCCATCAGACTACCGGGACCTAACCTGGGCAAACTACCGGAACCTAACCTGGGCAAACTACCGGGAAATAATTGTGATAAAATGCAATAAATGACTGGGGCAAAATACTGGAACCCAGCCGGATCTGGCAACACTGCTGCAAAACGGTAATTCTTTCAATAAATACCCTAATTTATAACATTCTAAGGATTATAATAGTCAAGCGTTTGTCCATAACCTGCTTTCGACTCGAGGTTTTCAGAATGCCATGTTTTATATAGTGTGTTTTGACCGAATTTATTGTTCACAACCGTCGCAAATTAATGTTTAGGGAATTATTACGGTAAATATTGAAAGAACTACCGTTATTGGGTACGGTTTTTCTACCTTCATTACCCACTTATTTAGACCATTCTAACACTGTTTTCTTCTATGGCATTTCCTCGGCAAATGCCCCGTTTCCAAGATAGGGCATATTCAAATGGGACATTTTGAAATTAGCCTCACCTAACCTGACCTTACCTAGACCACAGGAGACTACTGGTACTGGGACCTAACCTGGGCAAACTACCGGGACCTAACCTGGGCAAACTACCGGGACCTAACCTGGGCAAACTACCGGGACCTAACCTGGGCAAACTACCGGGACCTAACCTGGGCAAACTACCGGGACCTAACCTGGGCAAACTACCGGGACCTAACCTGGGCAAACTGCCGGGAAATAACCGTGGTAAAGTACAGGAAATGACCGGGGCAAAATACTGGGACCTAGCTGGATCTGGCAACACTGTTACAAAATGGTAATTCTTTCAATAAATACAGACAACCGATGGGGGGAAGGGAGCGATGAAAGAAGACAACAAACTACCGATACCACAGTGACTTGGGTTTGTTAGGATGCTCCCCAACCAACTACATTTGTCAGTCTTAGACCCAACCAACCACACTTGTCACTCTGTCTTAGGCTGGCTTCACACGAACGATTTCAACCACACGAATTTTTAATTAAGTTAAATGGGACCACTCAGACTCTGTCCGCGCGAACGGCGGACAGCGTCTGCGTGCACTGCCAAACCGCCACGTCGCGAGCGGTCTAGGATAAAAGAGAAGTTTATGGTATACTTCACACAAGCGGGTACTTTCTGCTCGAACACATCAGTTGTGGTTCATCTGTGGTACTGGAGAGTCATTACACTACATGGACTTTTTTAGTATACATTTTTAATATTAACAATAATATTGATAATTATATTATTATTGTTGTTTTTAATGTTATTATTGTTGTTATTGCTATTATTATTGTTGCTATTGTTGTTTATGTTTATAGTTATTACACAAGCAGATGAACTACCCTAACGTGACCCCTTCAAAGCTACCGCGCGGTAGTTTACCGTTTGTGTGAAAATAAAGAGGGGCGAATATTTGATCGCGCGGCAAAAAAACGCTCGTGTGAAGCCAGCCTTAGAGCCGGTTCCAAAGTGGCATTGGTTTGTTATGATGCTCCCCAACCAACCACACTTGTCAGGACCTATACCACGGTGGCTTTGGTATGTTAGGATGCTCCCCAACCAACCACACTTGTCAGGACCAATACCACAGTGGTTGGGTTTGTTAGGATGCTCCCCAACCAACCACAGTGGCTGGGTTTGTTAGGATGCTCCCCAACCAACCACACTTGTTAAGGCCGATTCCACAGTGGCTTTGGTTTGTTAAGGCCGTTTTACACTGGCAAAATCTTGGCATCTGTTGTCCCCGATTTCGGGGAACAAGAGGCCGATTTTGGCGTTTTTTCCCCGGAAGGGGTTCACACGGACTGAGACCACAGAGGCGATGACGCGGTATCTCTGTTTACAAACAAAGATGGACCGCCAAACACATGAGATGTGCTCCTCTCGATTTTTCATTAATGCAAGATATTCTATGAACCAGAAGTACCCATGATAATGAAAAACATATTTAGATTTCAAGATGAAAAGGCATTTGCTCGCCTAAAGAATATTGAAAAGAATTTGAAGGAAAATCTATAATCAGCTCATAATTCTACTGAAGGAATTGTGCTTAGTTTGTATAAAGTTTTATTACCTACTTTCCATGAAGTTTGTAGATTAAATGAAGAAGAATACACATTGCAATTCAGTTTATTTTTTTTGTAAGGAATGAATTTACGGGCAGTAGTGGATTTTGTATTGAAGAATACATATTTAAATTAGTATTACTTGTAAATTAATTCCGTAAGATCATAGAAAACTAGTCTTCCTGCAGTGCAGCGCTCTGATTGGTTAGCAGGTTTGATTTCCCACCAATCCCGGCAAACGGCCGCGATTTCAGCGAAAAACAACAGACATGCCGGTCTCTCCATCGCGGCATAAAATTTTGGGAAAAGACGCCAACAGGAGAAAGTGGCCAAGATTTTGCCAGTGTGAACCTGCCTTTATGATCCTTCCCAACTAACCACAGTGGCTTTGATTTGTTATGATGCTCCCCAACCAACCACACTTATCAGTCTTAGGGCCGATGCCACATTGGTATTGGTTTGTTAGGATGCTCCCCAAGCAACCACAGTGGCTTTTGTTTGCTAGGATGCTCCCCAACCAACCACACTTGTCACTTAGTCTTAGTGCTGGTTCCACAGTGGCTTTGGTTTGTTTGTTAGGATGCTCCCCAACCAACCACACTTGTTAAGGCCGATTCCACAGTTTCTTTGGTTTGTTATGATGCTACCCAACCACACCTTCCTCGGGCGCCATATGGCTTCTTAGCTACTATGTACCGTCGGCTGCTATGTACCACCACTTTGGTGTATATGTACCATTGTAGTGCTGCTATGTACAGCTCCGGACAGATCAAGGGTCCACACCCCATCCATCAGCAACTTTGTTTGGGCCTAGTCGGATCTGGCAACAGTTGCAGGTGGAGGGAGGGGGGATGTTAGTGGGAGAGGAGGAGAGAAATGTGGGCGGAGCTATATAGGAGGGTAACGAATGATCAGGTAGAGAAAACGTGTGTCAGGAGGAATGAATGAAGCATACACTGTGAACGGTATCGAATCCCCAATAGTATAAAGCAGGGTTCTTCAAACTTTTTCAGTCCTGACCCAGTTTTTACTATGACATCATTCTCGCGACCCATACAGAAAGATCTTTTACAAATAACCAGAATTATCAACCTAAGAAAATACGAGGCCAGAAACTGAAACGCAATAATTATGATTAAAAGGCATTCTAACCGGAATTATAAATAGAATTATAAGCACTGCCTCACCTACCCCTCTCTATCTCTCTCTCACTCTCTCTCTCAAGAAGGCTAATATTTGTGCAATTATTTTGTTTTATTGATAATTAAATATATGAATATTCGATTATAAAAATATGTTAGGTGGATTCATGTATGAACTTCATATTTATTTTATTTTCACGAACATTATTATTCTATTTTATTCATGTATTTATTTTTGTGAGCCTGCGACCCAGTTTGGAGGAATTCGGGACCCGTAGTTTGAAGAACCCTGGTTTAAAGAAGTGCATACTGCATTAACGTAGGTGGATATAGGAGAGAAGAAATGTGATGATTTGAGGCGAGGGTGAGGGGGAAGAGGGTAAGAAAAATGAAGGTGATTAGTTGAAAAGTAATAACAAACAAATATAAATAGAATACCTGTTACATTATATCCTTTAAATAAAGGCACTGTCTTTTGTTCACCATCGTAGTGGGATAGACTACTGAATATATATTATCCTTTGGATATTAGACAGCTATCCCTGTATTCCTTGTATCCCTCGTGCTTGTCTCGTAGGAGGGTATTGCCTGTAATGATGTGGGCAATACTTTAAGGGTTTTGGCGCCCCTTTGGCCCCAGCCACTAGCTTACTTTTCTTCAACTGTCCCTCCTTTCTTCCTATTTCCTTCTTGCTTGCTGTCATACCTCTCTTTCACCTTTTCTTGGTGCTATATGACTTCGCTGTTGCGCCACCTAATATCAATCAAATCCTCGTGCTTGTAGTCCACCCTATTTATCACCTTCTCCCAAGCCCAGCTGGTTTTTTTTTTTTTTCGGCAGAAGACTATTTAATTTTCTAACTTTTTTAATAATCATATTTGTCAACAAATTCATTAAGCTATTTACCAGGATTTTTTCTTTTAAATATGCATTTCCTTAAAAATAATCGATGTTAAACGAGGCACGGCCCAGTCGGCAGAGTACCAACCCTACACCGCTTACTCATTCTAAAATTAACGTAGGGGTGGTTCCTAAACTTTTTTCGCAAAGTGTACATAGCAGCCACTAATGGTACATAACAGCCACCACTGGTACATATCAGCCACTGGGACATAGCAGCCAACGGTACATAGAAGCCTGTTCCCACCATATGACCTCACTGTTGTGTCGCCTAATATCAATCAATTAAATTATTTAGTATTCTTTTTAGTTTATGATTGATTAATTATTATTTCTATATTTCAGGCATCACATACGAGTTAAGTTAGAACATGGATGAACCACAACTAAACATCAGCCATCTTGAAGGACAACTCACATACCACAGTGAACAAAATGGTCTCAAAAGATTCCTC
Organism: Petrolisthes cinctipes; assembly: GCA_033782935.1. NCBI lineage: Eukaryota > Metazoa > Arthropoda > Malacostraca > Decapoda > Porcellanidae > Petrolisthes > Petrolisthes cinctipes. Next base: position 68,262 of record JAWQEG010000605.1, on the reverse strand, counting down.
ATTAAAACCAAAGTCGAACTCAGAAACGAGGAGAACTGCACCCAGATTCTCAGTTTTGGAACACCCAACGATCTACCCTTCAAATGTGTTCTCCTACTTGGCGAAACAGGTGCAGGGAAAACGACTGTAGTTAACGGTGTAATTAATTATCTGTACGGCATTGGTTTTGACGACGACTACCGGCTTTGTGTGAAGGAGGAGTTAGTTTCTATGGGGCCAGCAACTGGTGGTGAGAGAATGGAAACTGAGAGCCAGACAGATTATATAAGTATGTATATTTTGTACCACCAACAGGGAATGAAGTATGAGTGTAATTTTGTAGTGATTGACACCCCAGGACTTGCTGACACGAGAGGAATGCAACACCAAAACAGTGTCATGAAACATCTTGAGGAATTCCTGACAACGGATTACAATATTGATAGTTTGCACTGCATTGGACTGGTTGCAAAGGCCTGCACTAACCGCGATTTCACCTTCCAAAAGGAGGTTCTAAACGAGGTTATTATTCTGTTGGGAAATAATATCCCGGAAATTACCAATCTCTTTGCTACGTTTGCCGTGGAAAAGCCAGTTGTGGATCAGATTGTGAGAAATGCAGGAGTGAATTTCATGAAAATGTTTGAGTTTGATAATGGGGTGTTGTTTGCTCCACACAGACTTAGTGATAGTGTAATGGAAGAGGATCGTCCTGTGTTGGAATACCGGTGGAAGAAAATGCAGAAGCAGTATGGGACTTTCTTCACTGCTCTTATGAATGCACCAACTGTCAGTGTTCAGATTCTAAAGGAGAAGAAATTGCTGCAAAGATCACTCAAGGAACTGAAGCGGCACGTCGAGGAGTTGGCCCGGCTCTTGACGGCAATCGAGACAAACAAGAAGAAGCTGATCAAATATGAACTCCAGGAAGCACGGAACAGGGACTGGCGGCAAGAGCGAAGGATAACGAGAAGAAATAGACTAGAGGTTCCAGAAGGCTTCCACGCACATAACTGTCCTCAGTGTAACCAGACGTGTATATTTCCCTGCCCACCTGATAAGGACGACCAGAATGCGGGTATTATTGGCGGCCTAGCGGGTGTCCTCGGTGGTTCAGCGGCTGGAGCTGCGGCCACGCAGGCAACCATAAACAGCGTTGCAGCGGCTACAAGAGCTGCTGCCAGTTCATCTGGAGTGGCAGCTTCGGTTGGCGGCTGGGTTACGCGTGTCCTCGGCGGATCCGTGGCGGCTACCGAAGTGGTGGCGACGGCAGGCATTCCCGGTGTCCTTGTTGGGGGAATGGTCGGGATTACCATCGGCGCCGTGGCCGGGGCCGCCTGCGGTAAGATGATCACACAAGCCAAATCCTGCAACTTTTCAAATGGTCGTGGTGATGTGTGTGGTGAGAGAGGCTGCCTACACTCACTATCACAACACCTCACAGAGAAGGAGAGGATTGTGGAACAAGTCAACGTCCAGTACGAGATAAACGATGACCTGAAGGAGTTGTACGATGTGGCCGTCTCAAAGAAAAACGATGCCATGGCCAAAATTATCAGCGGAAGGCAGAAAGTAATCCTCAAGAAACGACAGGTAACTCTTGAACTGGTACTGTAAACCTTGCATATAGAATGTATAAAATACTTGTATTTATCATGTATTCATTTAACATTCTGTTACTCATTGAAGACCAACAACTCTGGTCAAGGACTATGTGCCACGACTGGACTGTTAATTCATTACCATACAGAATAACTTGGATGCACTCTGCAGTTAAGAAAGTCAATATTAACTTTATAATATGTGAAAGCATTTCAGTCTTGTTGTGTTAGTTAAAAATATTTCGCTATCTCAGGCCGCTTGCCAGTTGCCATACGTACATAAAGACGATATAGTACGTACGTCTTTTCAGCTTGAAGGCCCGAGACTGACTGAATTTCCAAATAGCCTTTTTGCCTTCTTCAGCTCGAACAGAAAATTTCCGTTTGAGTTTTTAGCGGCTGGAACGGAAAAAATCCATTTGAGCTTCTGTTTGAGCAGTACATTTGGTACGTGATTTTAGCAGCGCAAACGGGAAATTTCCGTTCAAGTTTTTTGTGGTTTTAACCAATGAATAGAATATTTGACATTTTAACGTAATTTTTACGTCATGTTACGTCATAAAAACCTTTGCCCGTGGTGCTGATTCAGAATATATAATTTTGGGAGTGAAACCGTTTTTTTTTTTTTTTTAGCTGATTTGTAGTAGATGACGTAATTTTTACGTTGAGTTACGTCATACCAAAACCTGCGCCTGGTGATGGTGATTCAAAATATATATGGGTTTTGGATGTAGGTGTAGCCGTTTTCGAGTTATAAGCGGACAAACAGAGACAGTTTGCCATTTATAGTATAGATATTATAATCATCGTATATGGAGGGCCTACTGTTCAAATATCCACCGACACTTTCTTAACCTTGTAATAAATGTTTTGGTAATAAAGAACAACACATGTATGATTTTGCAATACCTCATAATTGCAATTGAGAGGGTTGAGTTGACATAAAGAATTGTATGATTGTATTTTGGTATGATAATGATTTATATAAATGATGGAAGGAAAGTGTTGGTGGATATTTGATTGTGGCTGTACATTGTTATACTGTACTGAGATTATCTGTATATTTATGTACATTACTGTTTGTATCTACAGTAGGCACTCGATATAAGATAATTACATTTAGTACTATCCTTTCAACAGTTCCTACTAATCACTTAGTCTACATAGTCTAGTAATGAATAACAGAAGCCTGGGATAATATTTGGTGGTCTTCAATGAGGGAGTGAGTGTAAAATAAAGACATAGTGGATACAAGTATTTAGTCATTGTATTATCCAGGGTCCACAGTAAGTTAATTATATATGAATATTCTCCCACTTATTTTTTACCTTCAGGTGACTGAGGACTTCCTGGGGATAGTCATTGGGACCAAGACACTGGCAAGGATCTCCCAGGGGTTGGAACAGGTCGACCCCAGCAAACTCCTAGATCAGGTCATCGCGCATGTCAGGCTGGGTCACCACGAACACATACACCACGCTGTTCACGTTATGAATGTGTTAAAGAAGTCCATCAAGAAGGTGAATGTTTGTGATGGTGAAGATGTGGATGGTAACTGTGATATGATAATGAAGTTGATGGAAAATATTCCTCATGAATCCTGATTGGCTCACCATGAATGCAGCAATATGGTCATGGTCAGTCTATTTTGTGGTATGGTATATAATTATTAAATTCATAACACCTGTTTTGTACATGTAAGTGAGTTTCAAACACACCATACCAATACAATAATAGGTAATATTTGCTATGATATTGTTTATTACCATGACAACTCATTATATTTGAATTTTGTGTAATGGTATATAATTAAATTCAAACACCTAATTTGTATATGTAAGCTTCTAACACACAATACCAATACAGTAATAGGTAATATGGTATATGCTATGATAATGTTTATTACCATGACAATTGATTAGGTCTGAATTTTGTGGTATGGTACAGTTGAGCAAGTAAAAAGTACAAGAAGAATCAGGCTGTATATGTCAACATCTTCACCACCACCACTCAAAGTTCAACCAATCACGTTCAACCTTACATTGGCTTTGGGTTCCAAGTGATGCATTAATAAATATACGAGGGATTATTACATAGAACTGCCAATTGTTGACATATACAACCATATTTTTCTTGCACTTTCTACTTGCTCAACTGTACCTTATATAATTAAATTCATAACACCTAAATTGTACATGTAAGTGAGCTTCAAACACACCATAACAATAATAGATCAGATGTTACTATGATATTGTTTATTGCCATGACAACTAATTTTCTCTGAATTGAGTTTCTTAATACAGTTTATTACCCATTACCCATCAACACCATTTTGAGGCGTTCTACAGTGTCAGTCCTGTCCGTGTCAATGAGGTTTTAAAATGCCGATGGAATTAGGAATGCGGATTTAAATACAGTACAGTTGTATTTCTGTTATACATATGCAGCTTTGGTTACAGATGCTTTAATACAGTACAATACAGTACAGTTGTATTTCCATTATACATATACAGCTTTGGTAACAGATGCTTTATTACAGTACAGTTGTATTTCCATTATACATATACAGCTTTGGATACAGATGCTTTATAACAGTACAGTAGAGCTTTAATAAGAGATCTGTTTGGTGGCATTGTTTGGAGGAATCAAAGTCCTTCCAATACACCAACAAAAGAATCCCACTTACCTTTTACCCTCATTCCTTCCTGCATCCTTCCCACCGACACATGACAAAAGTAACGTGTTTCTTAGTTGGTTAAAGGTCCCTGTGAACGTGTATGAGATCTGGTGGCTTCTGATTCCTCCTGACTATGCCACGAAACAAGCTCCTTCCATATAGGTGTATGTGTGTGTGTGTGTGTGTGTGTGTGTTAGAGAAGTAGGGAGAGAGAATGTGTGTGTGTGTGTGTTAGAGAGGTAGGGAGAGAGAATGTGTGTGTGTGTGTGTGTGTGTGTGTTAGAGAGGTAGGGAGAGAGAATGTGTGTGTGTGTTAGAGAGGTAGAGAAAGAGAATGTGTGTGTGTGTGTGTGTTTGGTGGCTTCTGATTCCTCCTAACTATGCCATGAAACAAGCTCCTTCCATATAGGTGTATGTGTGTGTTAGAGAGGTAAGGAGAGAGAATGTGTGTGTGTGTGTTAGAGAAGTAGAGAAAGAGAATGTGTGTGTGTGTGTGTGTGTGTATGTGTTTGGTGGCTTCTGATTCCTCCTAACTATGCCATGAAACAAGCTCCTTCCATATAGGTGTGTGTGTTTCGTGGCAATGTTTGAAGAACTTGCTAACCTCCAATTTTCTGACCACATCACGTGAGTCCTTAATTCTCTCTAGTCTTATATACCATACTTAATTAATTGTATTTTGTTGTTGAGTCACTGGTTATAATAATTTATTTTACCATACTTAATTAATTGTGTTTTGTTGTTGAGTCACTGGTTATAATAATTTACTTTACCCTACTTAATTAATTGTATTTTGTTGTTGAGTCACTGGTTATAATAATTTAGTTTTATCATTGCATGTAACAAACAACACATTGTAGATATTTGAGTTATATTTTTGTTCACTAATTTTAACACTTAATCAACTTTGTCTTTCTCTTCGACTAATGATTCAGAAGTTTATGAATGATGATGATTTGGTTAAGGAGGAAGTGCAGTACAGTGTTGGTAAATCTGGAGCAAATGATTCCTTCAAACTATTCCAAGCAACAGAACACCATTATTTTTGTTCATCTGGTCCTGTTTCCTGGCATACTTTGGAGGAATCAAAGCATTCTAATTTACCATAAGTATAATTCCCTCTTTAAGGTGATATTCTCTTGTTCTGTTGATACCTCCAAACTATACCACAAAACAGATCCCCTATTAGTACCATTAAGGAACCATGGGTCAATTCCACAGTCGTTTGTTGTGGTTTGTAAGCACGCAAACGAAAAAATGTTAGCCGTTTAAATGACTAATGGGTGAATTATTTAATGAATTTGGTGAGTAAACTATGCAGTGATCATCATTATTTAACTGTTTCATAGATTTTGTGAATGTGGATACTCACCTTTTGGAAAATAATGAAGCCTTACAAGTGTGGTTGGTTGGGAAGCTAACAAACAAATACCACTGTGGAATCAATCCCATGTGATGTAGTCAGAAAATTGGAGGTTAGTGAGTCCTTCAAATATTGTCATGAAACACACACACCTATATGGAAGGAGCTTGTTTCATGGCATGGTCAGGAGGAATCAGAAGCCTCCAGTTCATATATACGATCACTGGGTCTTTAAGGGGGTCTGTTTTGTGACATAGTTTGGAGGAATCAGTAGCCTTCCAATTTACCAACAACAGAATCTCCCCTTAAGGTGGTAATTCTTTTTTTGTTACATTGGAGTGCCTTGATTCCTCCAAAGTATGCCAGGAAACAGGACCAGATGAACAAAAATAATGGTGTTCTGTTGCTTAGAATAGTTTGTAGGATTCAGTTGCTCCAGATTTACCAACACTGTACTTCTCCCTTAAGGACCCTGTGATCGTCTATAAAAATTGGAGGCTTCTGATTCCTCCTCACCGTGACATGAAACAAACTCCTTCCATATAGGTGTGTGTGTGTGTGTGTTTCGTGGCAATATTTGAAGGACTTGTTTATCTCCAATTTTCTGACTACATCACAGGGTCCTTTAATGAACGTCTACACAAGAATTTAATTAATAATATGTTATAATATTTTTTAAAGTTGCTGATATTTTGCACATGAGAATATTTACTACTGCTGTATGTAAACATCGCTAATGTAAATGGTGCTACTAGAAAATTTTGCTTATATAAATATATATATATATATATACTGTATATATAATTTTTTTATCATCATCATAAACTTTACTTTTACCCCTAAACAAATGTTATTTTTATAATTATTTCCTTTCAGGGGAGATTCTCTTGTTGGTACAGTATATTGGAAGGCTACTGATTACTCCTATATAACTATACCAGAAAATAGTTTAGATGCTCTCAATGGTACTACTAATTGGGGATCTGTTTCTTGGCACAGTTTGTAGGATTTAAGACCTTCAAAATTACCAACCAACAAAAGAATCTTCCCTTAATTAAGGAGGAAGTATAATGTTGGTGGTAATTCTAGGGCAACTGATTCGTCCAAACTATTCAAAGCAACAGAACACCATGTATCTTTGTTCATCTGGTCCTGTTTCCTGGCATACTTTGGAGGAATCAAGATGCTCCAATGTAACAAAAATTTATTATCCCCTTAATTAATCAACATAGCAAGGTGAGCACTGAATGTCTCTTTGAATAGCTTTTGTTTGCGAGGCCCAGAGATTATTTGGTGTCGCACTAGATGAGACAGTGGAGCTTGGTGGTGATATTGGTACTTTAGCTTCTTTTCTGTCCCACTAGATGAGACAGTGGAGCTTCTTTTCTGTCCCACTAGATGAGACAGTGGAGCTTCTTTTCTGTCCCACTAGATGAGACAGTGGAGCTTCTTTTCTGTCCCACTAGATGAGACAGTGGAGCTTCTTTTCTGTCCCACTAGATGAGACAGTGGAGCTTCTTTTCTGTCCCACTAGATGAGACAGTGGAGCTTCTTTTCTGTCCCACTAGATGAGACAGTGGAGCTTCTTTTCTGTCCCACTAGATGAGACAGTGGAGCTTCTTTTCTGTCCCACTAGATGAGACAGTGGAGCTTCTTTTCTGTACCACTAGATGAGACAGTGGAGCTTCTTTTCTGTCCCACTAGATGAGACAGTGGAGCTTCTTTTCTGTCCCACTAGATGAGACAGTGGAGCTTCTTTTCTGTCCCACTAGATGAGACAGTGGAGCTTGTTGCTGATGTTGATATCTTCTTTTCTGTCCCACTAGATGAGACAGTGGAGCTTGTTGCTGATGTTGATATCTTCTTTTCTGTCCCACTAGATGGCCACACCTTATTTATACACGTCACTATCAGCTTACAGGTTAACAAAGTGTGAAGTAAGTCAGATATAATTGATTACAGAAGGAAATTGTCCATAAATATTATTCTATGGATATATTATAACAGTACAGTAATGCCTTGTTTTGCAGTGTTGTTATAAGTATGTATTGTACTGTTTGTAATGAATTTGTGTACAGTAAACCCTCATTATTCACTTTGTTTATGGGTATGTAATGTACTAAGAGGGTTTGTGTACAGTAAACCCTCATTATTTGCTGGGTTTATGGGTGTGTAATGTACTAAGAAGGTTTACTGTACACAAATTCATTACAAACAGTGCAAAACAGGGATTACTGTACCATAATACTCTGTTGTGTTCTGCCCAGGGGGGCTGATTTTATCCTTTGTAAACATTTGTCATCCTCCACAGGGTTAGAATAATGATTGTTGTAGGATCTGGTCACTTTCTAGTGGATTTGACGAGATCTGCCCACATGGATTAAAAATCCACTTGAGGTGTACTGCAACCGGAGGCTTTTTTTCCCACTGCTGTGTGGACCACCAGCACACAGGGGTTGCATTTCCCTTTGTATGCAGCAGTGTAAACTCCCTCCCCCTCATGGTGTATTCAGGGATGGTCTCATGGAAGGTGCTGACCCACTTGTAGCTCTTATGGTAATGTGGACTTGGGCCCGGGATCAAAGACCTTCTTCCCAATGAGGCCCCCAGACTCCCTGGTCCAGTAAGCTGTGGTCCCATTTCCCTGGGATGTGCTTCAGTAGCCCAGGCATATATGGACATACAGACTCCCTGGTCCAGTAAGTTTTGGCCCATTTCCCTTGGGATGTGCTTCAGTAGCCCAGGCATATAGGGCCATGAAGCCCCTCCTTTATTTTAATTTGTTTTTTCACTGTGACCAGAGTGTACCAGGGGTCTGTGGGGCAGGAGGCCATTCTGCCCCAGGAGAACAACAACAACAACAACTCTGTTGTGTAATGGTGCTCTATTATGTGTAGTAAAGTGTGACCTGAAATAGGGTGTAAATTAATGACAAAACAACTGCTTAGGTTACATTATGTTTCTCAGTGGTGTAAAAATAGTATATCCAATAAGTTTTCATTCATAATACTCAGTATTCACATACATATTATCATTTTGTTTTTCTATACACTATACTGTAATCATATAACTACAGTATTATTATTATATATTGTAGAATTCTACAGATACATGGTTGGTCTGTACAGTCGTGATACGTAATCCCTGACCAGAGATGAATGGCAGACAACACACACACGTACCCTGCATTCCAACTCAGCCTCTATAGGTGTACTGGGTGGGGAAATGAACAATACCAGGCCAGTCAAAGCTTTCTGCTCCTCACACTTTGGTCAGAAATTATGTATCACGAATGTACGTATGTTATAGTTCATTATTATCAAGGTCTACAACAGACCAATGATAAATAGTTTGTATTTTCAGACTTATGCTTTTCACTGTTAAGGGGATATATAGCACATTGTTTTGGGTGGCAAATCTGGAGCAAATGATTCCTCCAAACTATTCCACATAACAGGATATAATTATTTTTCTTCATTTGGGTCTGTTTCCCGGCATGCTTTGGAGGAATCAAGGTGCTCCAATCAATCAAAAGTATACTGTCCCCTTAATTAATTTTTATTATTATTATTATTAGTATAGTGTACCTGGTATATTTCACATCTATCTATCATAAACCCATTAGCCCCTTCGGCCCCAACCATTAGCTTTTAGTTCTTCAACAGTCCCTCTTTTCTTTCTATTTTCTTCCTGCTTGCCGTCTCACCTCTCAATCACCTTTTTCTGGCGCTATATGACCTCACTGTTGCGGCGCCTAATATCAATCAATCAGTCAATTATAAACCCATTATATGACCACCATGATTTAAGGGGAGATTCTTTTGTTTGTGAATTGGAAGGTTTCTGATTCCTCCAAACCATGCCATGAAACAACAGATCCTATTAGTTAGTACCATGTCTGTTTTCTGGTATAGTTAGGAGGAATCAGTAGACTTTCAATTTACAAACAAGAGAATCTCACCTTACTGTATTGATATTCAGTATTTTTGTTGTAACTATATGGTTTGTATCCACAGCCAATATTATATATATGTCAGTGCTGTGATTAGTACAAAAAAAAAAAAAACACTTACTATTAACCAGATGTAGGGAAAATGACCTTGGCTGTGAATATTTTACCATCAGCTACAAAAACACAAACTGTATTTTTAATTATAAAGTGAGATAAATTTACCCAAGGAATTACTTACAGTACTTTAATTTTTTAAAGATACAACTGTAATTTTCTTATTTACCTCCTTCCTTCCTTCTACCCCCCCCTCCCTCCCTCCCTTCCTCCCCCCTCCCTCCCCCCTCCCTCCCTTCCTTCCTCCCCCCTCCCTCCCTTCCTCCCTTCCTTCCTCCCCCCTCCCTCCCTTCCTTCCTCCCCCCCCTTCCCCCTCCCCAACACATCTCCCTATTCCTAGAGACCCTATATAGAAAGACTGGACAGCCAAAATTTCTGCTGCTCGCTGATTGGCTGGTTGAATGGGGCGCCATGTTTGCTCATACTCATCTCTGCCTGCTAGCAGGTTCGGCACAATGTATATTTTGCCTTGACTATGATGCGTGACTGATTACTCAGTAGAATGTTGTTATATTTATATAATATCTTCTTTATATACACCAGCAAAGATAGTTTGTAGTCGATCTTCAACTCAACATAAATATTCCTTGAAAACTTCCGTAAGCCTTTCAGAATGCCGAACTGTATGGTGACGAAACAGTAATATAATACTGTACTTAACCATTCATTGCGACAACAAATTCCCTCATATTTATGTGAACAGCATGTAAACAGTAGTGTGTAAACGTTAGTAATACCCCTACGGAAACCATTTTTATACAAAAATTAATTAAACTAACTTTAGTATCAAAGGTTTCACAGATACCCTCAACACATTGACTCCTGCTGTCGTCTTTCAGTCAAACGTGTTGGTTTAGTAGCGTCCTCTGGCAACTGGTCACGTCCTATCATGTGCTTTAAATAACGCCTACATGACGTATAATAGGATTTATAACTTCAGGGATCTTATAGTATTTAAAAATATATACCTGTATATGGAAAGAATGCAATTTTTGTCAACATTTTGCCCACGAATGTCAACAGGAGATTACCAGCTGGTAGTATCTAGCAACTATACATTTTTCTATACTAACTTGAGAGGTATCGCGGAAAACACAAAAATTAGCAAGAATGGCGGCTGTCCAGTCTCTTATATAGGATCTCTACCTATTCCAGCCCCCTGCAAGACTCTCCTATTCCCAGACCCTCCCCCCCCCCAGATACACTTAAAACCTGTCCTGCAGTTCCTCCCTAGATAACCCTAAAACCCGTCCCGTAGTTCCTCCCCAGATACCCCTAAAACCTGTCCCATACGGTGGTATTCTTAAAAAAATCTTTCCCTTCAAAAGCATGGGAAAGAAATATATCACTAATTTTCTATTCTTAAAGATTTCCTTCCTCTCCTGGCTTTAAATTCCTTCCCTTGAATCGAGTATATTATTGGAACATGAAGGAAAAATTTACCCCTTTCCTTCATTAATTCTTTTGTTGTATTTTATCATGTACTGTTGATGTTTTCTTTATAACATCATAATACATTGGAAGCACGTGCAACAGTATTGTATCACCGAAGGAAAAAGAGTTTAGGTAATAGAAAACTAAGCCAACTCTTCACACCACTTGTATAGGAATACTATGTAGATGTTTTCTTTAAATCAGACTTCTTCTTTAATTTTCTAAGGGATGAAATAAGAATCTTATAATATCCTTAATGATAAATGTACTGACCAGATACTGTAAATTAATTACTTGAGACATCATTCATTACACTACAGTACAGTTCTTTAACAGGTACTTATTGCCTACTTGCATTTGATAACACCAGTCATTTTAACACTAAGAATTTATTGGTCAATGATAACATTTATCACAACTATTATTACAATCCACATGCAATACAAAACCTGCTCTGCAAGGATCACAGCTAAGATATATACAGTATATAACAAACAATAATAATAAACTTGGAATGAAATATGCACAAAATAATTTCACCCTAAGAAATACATTATAAGGGTTGGTATGCTGAATGATGAAGGTTGTGTCTGTCGATACTGGACCTGTTGTAGTCTTCCTTCACGAACAACACCGGTAAGATGGATACTGCACTTGCACCGACCAGAACGTACGTCACCCATGCGTACCCTGTCAATGATATAGGAGTGTTTAGTGTGTCCATATAATGTGAATAGTTGTCATTATGCAATACTGTACACTTAATTAAAGGAGAATTAGGGATGCTTATATTTTAACACCTGAATTGGCAAGTAAATGGATTGATGTATTTTTAAATGGAGTTGTAGGTATTTTGATGAAGGATTCCACAACACCTCCTTGAAGTCTCAGACACTTTTTCTGGGACATCCTATATTGTTGCACTTGTATCTCTCACATCAGCATTTTATTACTGTATCACTGTAATTTTTCTTTCAGAGTCAGAACAATATTGTGTGTGACATCATAATACCTGTATGATGAAATCCGTCTCACCAATATTTGGAATGAAAAAGATGAAGAAAACAAATCTGACTCACCTATATTTGGAATGAAGAAGATGAAGAGAAAACTCAAGCCAACCAGATTGTTCATTCCCGTGACCAGACCTCCCACGATTACCTCAGAGCAAGGGTACGAGATTTCCAAAGCCAGTTCAAAGAAGAGAGGAGAACAGGCAAAGTTAAGCGACAGACCTCCAACCACCGATCCATAAATTTGCCCTGTGGGGTAGAAAATGTAATAAAAGTTTAACATTTTACCTTAGGTTGATATAATTCAGAATCTTTACTCATCAGCACACGATGGTGTCATTTACCAAAGGCTTCTCCACACACTCAGTACTTATTACTAAAGCAAACTTATATAGATAGTTAAGATTGCAATTTGGTTTCCTTACTCTTGAGTTTAAAATTATGGTTGCTAATTGTAAGAGACTCACACAGAGTAGCAGGGATGGTGCCCCAAGAGAGAAGAAAGAACCAGTAGAAGCAAGCCATGTTGCCCATCATGAAAAGAATTAGGGTGAATTTGACGTAACCATACACCAAGTCAGTCAGCCTCCCAACCACCAGACCAATTGTTCCTGACACCAACACTCCTGTAAGGCCAACCCACATTGCATCTTCCTGCGGAAAAATTCCTCGGTAAAAATATACCACCAAGGCTATGTAGAATTACAGCTACTTCTACCAGATTAGTTAAGGATCAGGATTTTTTTATAATGGCTATATAAAGACTGAATCAGGCAATAATGAGCAGATCACCAGGCTTGTACAACACACATGGATTTTAAGTAAGTTTTTAATGAGCCATGTGTAGTATAGAGTGTATTGTACCTGTTGTAGACCAAGGTCCAGGAGAGAGTAGTTGAGGACACTGGTCCAGGCAGCTGGCACACCTGTACACACTCCATATGATATAGTCACCAGCAACAGGTCACGGTTCCTGTGTTCAACTCATAAGTATTAGTAACATCTCCAGGTAACACCTCCATACATGTAACATTTATTTATTCATAATTATGGATATTTATGCCTAGTTCCTTCACAAAAACTACCCTAAAAGAGTGACCAAGTTAAATAAGCAACAACATTTCCACACCACTTGGCAAAGGTTTTATGAGAAGCCATCCTATCCATCCCAAAGGTGCTACTTACTTCTTACTTCCAGGAGAACCCCAGAGCAGGTATGTGATGCATGGTATAATGTGTTGTGTTGTGAAGTGATATAGAGTAGGTGATATTTGCAAGGATGTGTGTCGTGTGTCTGGAGCTGGTTTGTATCACATAACAAAATAAATAGTCCCAGTGATGACCGGGCATTACATAAGCACAGTGAGAAGAATGTCCTTAAATACATATTGTACAGTGAATATAAAAAATTATGCTCCTCACCTCATCATTTTGCCGACACTGTCCCTGAAGTCAAGTCTGTCTATGTGTGCTGTGGGTGAGGGGGGAGTAGGGGGTTTGGGTGGAAAGTACACCACTACTGCCAAAAACAGAGTCAAACCAACTCCAGCCCCTGAGGAATGTAACATTGTAGATTATATTGTAATTTGTTTTTTTTATTTAGAATTGAAGTCCAAAGTAGAGTATGTATGTGATTTTGCATTACTTTAAAGGGATATGTATTATCTTGGTAATTGGAAGGCTACTGCTTCCTCTCGACTATGCCACGAAACAGATCCCCCATTAATGTAACACTGAGGTCGTCTGTTTCCTGGTATATTTTGGAGGAATCGGTACCGTATTAGTCCAATACACCGTGAAGAATCTCTCCCCCTAAAGACCATATCACTAAGGTTTACAATATTGCTTGTACCAATGGAACATTATTTAATTACTATACATATAGAATGCCGGTGAAAAAAAAAAACAGCAATGGATATGCTGAGAAAAGTGAATCGAGTTGAAAGAGTTGACAGGATAAGAAATACGAAAATGCATGAGAGGTAATAATTGCAGTGTATTGTGATAATGAATAAGATGGTTCACAGTTGTACAAAATATGATTAATAGAAATCACTATGAAGAAGGGATGATAAATCATAGATATTCACAGCTATGAATAAGTTGGTTCACAATTGTACAAACTATGTTTAATAGAAATTGACTCTTAAAAGGAAAAGATAACTTACAGATATTCATAAGTCGGGTAATGTCCTCCTTGATCTCGCCAGGGGTAGTGGAGGGTGAAGGGGCTCGTACAATAAGTGGTTCTAGGTAGCTGCCTGCGTTTCCAAGTTGGTTCAAGACTTGGGAAACCGCTGTGGATACACGGGCACTGTTGTAGAAATATGCTTTGTTTTTCATGTTAGCCATAATTTTTTTGTTTTGTTTTTTAAGCTTGAAAATGGGATAACAAAAGTCTAACCTAAAGGATAATATAATACTGCAGGTAAAAATGTATTTGAACCCTTCTTACATTGAAATTAAATATAAATATCAATAGGGGGGTTGCAATACTTTATTTGCCAACTGTACATGTACTATACTTGTATATATTTCCTTACCAAACTGAGACACATTCAAGTACAGACAGTACATTTACAGTCTCGGCCTGGAGTAAGTATCCACCCACTCCCAGCCAACCCTGAAATGTGGCACTATGGCAACCAGGGATACGAGGGATGAAGCAGGGCAAGACTCATCAACCAGAGTGGAATCAGAGAAACACTGTCTTACCTCCACCTTTTCGCTGGCTCAAGTAACTGATTCGATCCTGGTTGACGAGTGTTGCCCTGCTTCATCCCTCGTATCCACGGTAGCGATGGTACCACATGTCTGGGTTGGCTTGGAGTGGGTGGCGTAACTTGACAATTGTAAAGTGGTATGAAAAACAATCAACTGTGTCATTCTGGACTGAGGTGGGTAATTACTCGGATGCAACAAGAGAAAATCCTTTCCGAGAGTTGTGCGAGTTGGCATTAAGTGTACTATCGCTTCCACATTCATGCGGAAGTAAAGAGACTGTTCAGCCAACTTAACACAGTGAAAACAAAGCTGAGAAATCGCTTAATTACAAATACTGTAAGTGCCATTATTTCTGTAAAATGTGGACTTAAAAGGGTTGGCAAGTGCTGCTATTCGTACGAGTTGCCAAAGACTGTATTGCAACAAATAGGAACAATGGCAGTGTATAGGCCTACCGGTAGGCCTACATCAAACGTTTCTGCTGGAGAGCCATCTCCAAGCACTTCTTCAGCATCAGTAGTTGCCGTGTCAATAGAGACAGAGGACGAGGAGGATGAAGATGACATACTTTTTTCCCTTAACTAATCGGTAAGTACCATTGTAAGGGAGCCATAATTTACAGTCTTTTTTTTTGGGGGGGGGGGATTTAGGATTCTAGCGGATTTTAAATGCCAGTGTAGCGGAATACCATCATCCACATTTGGCAACACTGGTTGTCACCACACTCACTTAGTGCCCAACCAGCTGTCGTAGTGGGAGGATGCGTGTTTTGCTCACGTCCTCCTTTTCTAGCTGGAAATAATCCCCGTTTATGAGAAACGTAATGTACAAGAGAAATAATGGGGGAGGGGCACTGATCGCTTCACAACACTGTATCGAGCACTGCACAAGCACTAAACACTGTATCGAGCACTGCACAAGCACTAAACACTGTATCGAGCTCTGCACAAGTACTAAACACTGTAGGCTGCACTGTAATTCCTTCCCTGGTCCTTGGTACTCACTGCGCCATGTTCGTCTCTGCTCTGAGGTCCACCTTGCTGTGACTGTAGCAAGACGTAGGTTGCACAAGGAAATCCAGGGAGTACGAGTAACACGTATATTAGGAGTAGGACAGTGTTACAACACGAATGTAGGAAATATACAGAGAAGGGCGTCACTGTAGAGTAAGTGACCGCCTGGGGCTAGCTCTGTGTACCCACAACTCTCGGTGATGTATTCTGCAAGGCCGTAAGTAGGGAATAGTTGCCAGCACTCGCTACACAGTATGAATGTAGAGTTGATGAATGTATATCTGTGTATCTGGCATGTTTACTATGTCGTGTGATATGTATATGTGTAGGTGCATGTCTTGTTTATACATCCTGTATTATATATCTACAGCAGCTAGGCAGGTGTAGCGGCAGGCAGGACCTTCGTCGACCAGGGCTCGAATGTAAGTGCCTTTCCCAGCAGCCACTTGGCCTTTATATATCATCTGGAGCAGGGAGTGGAGACAGCGGCTGGAGTCTCGAGGGGAATGAGGCGGATTAGCTGGAGGCTGCAGGACTCCCGGGTTTAGAGGTTTAGTCCTGTCTGAGCTGGGGATTAACATACTTATCAATCCTTGTCTGGCTATGAATAGACGCCTGGATATGGGAGTGGGTACACATGGAGATACAGGAGTGGCTATATATGTGTGGATACAGGAGTGGCCAACTATATAGCCGCTACAATTTCATTCCAAGTTGTCCAATGGTGATTCATTTTCATCTAAAAGTCTGTTTGTTTTCCATCGTCTATAGAAATCCGAGTAGATGTAAACACTAGTCACTAAACAGATATAATAAGAGTACAGTACAGTATATATTTATATGAAAACTAATGGTAGAGTATATATAATATTTCAGTTGCTAGAAAGGTATCTTTTGTGATTAACACTGGAACTAAGTGACCCCCTTTGTGTTCAAAAGTAGATAAATATGACCATATTATTACCAGTAGCAGTAGTTCTCTCCTTAGGTGGGAACCATTTAGCAGCAATTAATGGAGGGGCTGCCATGATTAATGTACCAGGAATACCAACACATATAGCACAGATATGAGCCATCCTGCAACAACATACACCAATATATTAATTTATAGTAATACAATACAAACATTACTTGTATTTCAAGCGATAAAATATTTTATAGTTCTGTGTGGAACAACTTTGAACCATCTTAAATAATATCAGCATAAATGGCTGTAGCCCCAAAATACTGGGTTGGGGATGTACTGATCCATTTCAGCTCATTGCTTTTTTTTTTAGTTAAAATAAACTCTTAATCCAAATATCCAGCATTAAGATGATATCAGTAAGGACATGCAAGCCACAAGGCTAGTGAGAAAAATTGGGATTAAAAACAGCAACATTGACAACTAAAATATGCTTTACAAATACTGTACAGTACACGAAAGTTTAGTAAAGTATGGGAGGAGGGAACACTACCATATGAGGTGACTGTACCTCTTTCTGTTGATTACAGGTGGTATTAATTAAAAACAGGAAAACAGGATGATGATGATGATGATATTAATTACAGGCAAAGGTCAAATGTGTTAATGTTACATATTAATATATCACTACATACAGCAAATGAAAGTGGTGTTAGTAAATGCAAGTTAATGATTACTTAGAAATTATATAAGAACCTTACCTAACTAGGAGAGTAAATTGATACTTGGAAACAAACTGGTGCTCCACTAAGACAAGGCAAAGGCCAGTCAAGCAACAGTTAAGCCAAAGAGACTTAATTTATATCCTTACACAGTAAAGAAGACATCTGAGGTGGTGAAGATTAATGGAATAGCTCTGACCACTGTACCAAGAGCTATTAATGCAGCACACACCATCACTCCCACACGCAGTCCTTTAGTAGTCATCAGCCAACACATGGGACTAACAAACAATACAAAGGTGATGGTTCCCCAGTTTGCCATCATTGCTACTGTTTTTGACCCCCATCGGCCGGGGAAGGCTGCATTCACACTATCACTCAGAGGACCCCATGTGTTCCATTGAAGGCACTGGATAGGGGTAAAAGATTTGTTAATGACTGTATATTGATAGCATATCTGTTATTATATTGACTGAAAATATAAAGTATTGTACAGTCGGCGGCAGAAGTCCTGTCGCCTCACCTGCTTCACCGAGACGTACAGTGTTCATGGACTCGAAAAATACGCATGTTTTCTACACCTAATAATCTCCAGTCTATGAATACCGCGTGCCTTTGTGAAGCAAGTGAGGCGACAGGACTTTTGCCGCCGACTGTACTGGGGTGCTCAGTCTCCATCTCTAGTAAGTCATATGTTCATACACAAATATTCCCTAGTTATGTGTGCAGTCATTCAATTTTAGATATACGTATTTTATTAAGTTCGTTTGTTAGTCATCTCCAAAATTGGGATGTGCTGAGACCATAAATGTATGTATTATTTTTTTTTTTTTTTTTTTTTTTTTTTTTTTTTTCTATACCTCAACCTCGGGACTGTAGGCTGTCAGTAGCCCGTGACTCTTGCGAGGCCCCGAGATTATTGGGTGTCGCACCAGATGAGACAGTGGAGCTTCGTGGTGATGTTGGTACCGTAGCTTTTCTTCTGCCCCACTAGATGTCGACACCTTATTTATACACGTCACTACCATGATACCAGAGATACAATTCCAATGCAGGGAACCAGACTGATATGGTGGTAGTGTGTTCGCCGTAGGTTCAACAGGCTTGGGTTCGAGACTACACTGTATGCAAACTTGTGATGAAGGACTTAGCTTGATGGTGGAATGCAAAGTAGAATGAATAGCAGCAAACACTCGACCATTTCCATCCAATTATTATATTCAAAGTGTAAAGATGAAAATAACTGATAATACTTTTGAAGGAATGTGCTCAGAATCTATTGGCAATGTAGTAAATACTTGAACATTTTTAACATAGGAAGAAGATAGTGTACTTTACCTGGAACCATTGTACTCCACGGCATATACTGTACATCCTTGAACATTTTTAACATAGGAAGAAAATAGTGTACTTTACCTGGAACCATTGTACTCCACGGCATATACTGTACATCCTTGAACATTTTTAACATAGGAAGAAGATAGTGTACTTTACCTGGAACCATTGTACTCCACGGCATATACTGTACATCCTTGAACATTTTTAACATAGGAAGAAGATAGTGTACTTTACCTGGAACCATTGTACTCCACGGCATATACTGTACATCCTTGAACATTTTTAACATAGGAAGAAAATAGTATACTTTACCTGGAACCATTGTACTCCACGGCATATACTGTACATCCTTGAACATTTTTAACATAGGAAGAAAATAGTATACTTTACCTGGAACCAAGCTATCATTGCAAAAACAAACAGGATCCAGAACCTCCTCGTGTACACCTTGATGTTGGATGTGTCAGGAGAAGTTAGGTCAGGTGTTGGAGGTCTGTGTGTGTCCTGTTGCACCCTCGACACCACATCAACATCTGACGTGTCTTCTGTTGAACGAACCATGAACAGGAAGGGCAATGATATATAATAATAATATATAATAATACACAATAATATATAATAATAATATATAATAATACACAATAATATATAATAATAATACATATGTCTGGAGTTTGGAGGCCTGAGAGTGACATGTGCTCATAGAGTGTGTAGTGTGTAGAGTGTGTTTAAATAGTAAAGTGCTATGATGATGAAATGAATAATAACAATGATGAAATTTTAAGGGTTCATGTGATATCGTCAGAAAATTGGAAGTAAATGAGTCCTTCAAATATTGCCATGACACACACACACACACACACACACACACACACACACACACACACCTATATTGAAGGAGCTTGTTTTGTGGCATAATATTCGAAACCCAATTGATACCTGTAATTAATGTAAATGCTGAAAAGTGTGCCATTTTTTCCTGTGCTGAAAAATGTGCCATATTTTCCTGTGTCATTTTTTCCTGTGTCATTTTTTCCTGTGCCATTTTTCCAGTGTCATTTTTCCTGTGCCATTTTTTCCTGTGCCATTTTTCCGGTGCCATTTTTTCTGGTGCCATTTTTCCGGTGCCATTTTTCCGGTGCCATTTTTTCTGGTGCCATTTTTTCTGGTGCCATTTTTCCGGTGCCATTTTTTCTGGTGCCATTTTTCCGGTGCCATTTTTTCTGGTGCCATTTTTCCGGTGCCATTTTTTCTGGTGCCATTTTTCCGGTGCCATTTTTTCTGGTGCCATTTTTCCGGTGCCATTTTTTCTGGTGCCATTTTTCCGGTGCCATTTTTTCCGGTGCCATTTTTCCAGTGCCATTTTTTCCTACATTCATAATCAGAAGTCTTCGATTAATTATCTGTTACCTTTTGTGCTTACCGTCCCACATCTCAATCACCTTTTTCCTTGGGCGCCATATGACCTTGCAGTACTTACTATCAATCAATTAGTTAATCAATCAACCAACCTGTAATGTGTTGTGTGTATGGAGGGGGTGGTCCGGGTACAGCAGGAGTAGTAGTAATATTAAGGGAATCTCCATATTGACTTGACCCATCATTTCTCACCAGTAATGGCACCTTCTCTGTAAAATTAAATAATATAATTAATGCATAAAATAAATATCCAGAATTGTGAGTTGTGTGGCTTGGTAGTGTGGGTGGTAGGTAAGCATATTCATGGACCATCATGGTGTTGATGATGGCGTGGTACCAGTACCAGTACCAGTACCATGGCTCTGTTATGTGTCGTTGGAGTTTTTGGAGAAAACTTAATTTTTTGGAGTTTTGAAGGGAGACATGATATTTTGGAGGAAACAGGATTTTTTTGTGGTTATAAAATTTTGCCCTTAAAGTTATAGGCAAGAATACCCGTGGTGTTGACGATGGTGTGTTACCATTATATTACAATGACTTTATAGACACACTACATATCATACCAGTACATACCACTCATACCACATCTTTCAAACACTCTCATTACTTTCTCCATCCCCTAGTAAGTCCACTTGCTCCTCTCAAGTAACTCATTATTTTCTACTGCACCTATTTTATAGACTGATGAGCCCTTTATATAGGGTCTCTACTCCACTCCATGTCCATGTCAGTGTTGGCAGGATTATACTACATATTTCACTTCCATACTGGCACTTCTACCCTTCATAATCCTCCCTAGTGATCCTATGACCTGTCTACCCCTCACTGCTCTCTCCCTAATTTTTCCTTTCATATTTCCATGTTTAGGCCTACACAGAACTGTACCCAGGTACTTAAACTCCTTCACTTCCTCAATCCTCTCACCCCCCAGAGTTGTCTCACATTAAAATGGAGCTACGATTTTCTTAGTTAGTGCTGCTATATATATGAGTGTTCGTTGCTGCAAGGAAAACACATAGAAAATATAGGAGTAACTACTCTGTTTTAATGATACAAACACACAAACTTTCCATTATCTGAATCCCCTTCACTTTAACATGATCATAAACTTAATTATATACACAATAATCAGCAATGAACAACAGTACTTATTAACTCAATTTGAAGTTATAATTTCTGTATATTATAATTACATAGATGTTAGTTAGTATAGTCACTAACGATGGTCGGCAAGGACTATACCACTATCAGTCACCTTCTTAGTGGTCTTGACTATGGGTAATATTCAAGAACATTCATGGTGTATACGATGGTGTGGTACCGGTACGATGACTCCATAAACAAACAACAGAGCCATCGTATCTGTACCACACCATCGTCAATACTATGGACGTTCTTGCATACTGCTCACTATTGTATCATGACTTGAAGTATCGTATGCTAAAGAAAGTTTCATATATTCAATCATTTTATTTTTTATTATTATTTTTTATATATATTTTATCCACTTATTTCTTAAACAATTTCACTCTTACCAAATTTTTTATAGCATTCAGATAATAAAATTAATTTGTGATTTTTTAAGAACGAATGCTGATGGAAAGTTGTAGCCTAAATATAAAAACTGCAACACACACACACACACACCTGTTGATCTGCTCATAATGTAGGTGTGGAAGTTGCTGAGGCTGGGATGAACACACACACCTAAAACGAAATAATAATAATAATAATAATAACAATAACACACACACACCAATCCCAATCCCCCCCCCCCCACTTCCCCAAAGATATTATGCAGTATGTTACTCTGACATGTCACCTAACCTAACCTAACCAAACAAGTGCTTCCTTGCTTCACCCACACGTATTAAAAGCCTACTAATACTGCTGCCCTATATTATTATTATTTCCTCTATGACCCCCCAGGCAGGCAACCCATATGCTTACGTCATAATCTATTTGTATTGTATAGAATAACTTATATCTTCAGGGGAGGTGAAGTGGGGTTTGGGGTGTGTGTGTGTGTGTGTGTGTGTGTTAAGGATAAGTTACAGTGTTGGTGGTCATTCTGGAGTAACTGCCTGATGCCTCCAAAGTATTCCTAGCAACAGGCCACCATTATTTGTGTCAATCTGATGGTCCTGTTTCCTGGCATATTTTGGAGGAAAGTATAATATTACTATACTACTACCCCCTTAACCTAATCTCTCACACCTCCATTGTCACCACCACCACCACCACCACTATCTCTACTCCTCCTCCCCTTACGCATACACATACACATACACTCTCCTCCCCCTCCCCTCACACACACATACACTCTCCTCCCCCTCCCCTCACACACACATACACTCTCCTCCCCCTCTCCTCACACATACGGCCTGACTGAAGGTGAGAGGATAAAAATAATTAATTGATAGCCCTATTATCTATGCTCTACATTTTTATTTCTATTTAGTTGTTGTTTACACTCGTCTTATTCATTTGTTTATATTGAGGGCATACCATACCAAGATAAAGTTCTCATTCTACTTCAACACGGGAGTTAATCCTGTATATAAAGTACAGTAGCGATTTATAATAAAAATCTCAGTTAGTGAAAGCTCTCTCTCTCTCTCTCTCTCTCTCTCTCTCTCTCTCTCTCTCTCTCTCTCTCTCTCTCTCTCTCATATGATTCGAAACTTCAACCTAACCTGCTGGATACTTATTATTGTTCATGATTGTACGAAGTTGTGTAAAGTTGTGCCGTACTTTGTAGGTTTTGTATTGAATTACATTTACTGAAAAAAAATATCAACATCAATACCCTGTAGTGCCACCATGTGCACCACTCCTTATTCCTTTGTTCATTCCATGTGCTTGTGCACCACTCCTTATTCCTTTGTACATTCCCCGGCCTCAGCCAGCACGGTCTGGCAGGTACGCTAGTCCTCTCCCCTATTGCAGCTTAATCCCCCCCTGGGACGCTGGCGCCAGCCTCCTTCCTTTCTCCCAGGTATGATTCATATGGGTGCAGCACACCAGGTGGACGCGCTGGGTCACATGACAACACTACATCCGGGAGCTCGTAGACACCTGAATAAAAGGGGCGCGCTTCGCCCAGACAACAGATTATCCTGCTAACTACAGTACAAGAAGGACCAGCCCCGCTCTCGCCATCGTCATACACCTAAATATTCACGTGTTCCCGCTTTGATCACACATGGTGTTCCTGCTCTACACAACTACAGACTCTTCACTGCAACTACCGACTCTCCACGACACTACACGACAGGCTGGCTTTCCCTATATCTACATGTACTGCATTTCCTTGTATTACCAATAACCTGTACCATGTATTCTGGAGTCTGTTCACCCTGGTAGAAAATAAGGGCTTCCTTATCATTTTACTTGGTGACCCCGGCTCTTCAACTCCGTTACACTGGTGCAAGGTAGTACGTACATTGCACACAAGTTCCACCACGCTACGTGCACTTCAACCTCTTCAACACGCCAACTCCGACGTTGACGCTTTGCATCACCACTTCACCTACGTCGACCTCATCGCTTCACTCCTAAGGTACCCCTTACACGTACACTTCCCCACCCCAATTTTTTGCTTGCATCCGTATTGTGTTCACATTCCCCAGGACCCAAGTGCTCTATCCCACCCAACTTTGCCTTAACGTAATTTTTGTGTCCCCGTTAGTATACCCACTTTTGCTGTTTTTATACTCTCGCTCTGTTCTACTCCTGTCCTCTGTTTCGTTACTTTACCTACTAGTCCATTCACTCGCCTTACTTTCATTTCCTACCTCCTAGACCCCTTTCTCTCCTCCTGTACAACACGTGCGTTTCTCTCTTGCCTTATTTCAGCGTCCCCCCTCATCCCTACACACACACACACGCTCACCACCCGGGGGGTACCTCATCGCCCCCTCCTACATCATACGTGCATCGCTGCCCGAGCTTCGCATCTCTACGTACACACGTGCTCCACACCAGCCACGTGCATACCCCTCAGAAGTACTCTACGTGCATCGCTGCCTGAGCATCGCATCTCTACGTACACACGTGCTCCACACCATACACGTGCACACCCCTCAGAAGGAATCTACGTGCATCGCTGCCCGATCGTCGCATCTCCACCTCCACACGTGCTCCACAAAAGCCACGTGCACGTCCCTCAAAATATCCTACGTGTATCGCTGCTGACTCCCTACAACGCTGACTCCATCTACGCCCCCACGTCTACGCATATTCTTAAGGACTCACTCCTTGCCTATAAGCTAAGTACTGTTTTAACACACTTCCAACACTTTTTCTCGGTGATTCCTCCTCCAAGTGCTACTTCCCCCCATTGTTTTCCACACTCTTTTGTATATTTATTGTCGTGTTTGGTGCCCTTGGGCCCATTTGTGTGTATTGTGCCCCCACACCTTCACCCATATTCACCCACACCTCTCACCACCTACTGGGTTATTATTGCATTTTTCATACATTACACGTACCCATACTTCCATACAACTACGCCATGGACACCACTCCGGCCTGGCAAGCTGTAGCGAGCCCCCCATCACTTAACGCTTCAGTACACTCACCCCTACAACATTCTTCCACTTCCACACCCACTACGTCCTCCATACATAACGTCGCCTTGTAGTCCACCTTATTTATCACTTTCTCCCAAATCCAGCTGGGTTTTTTTTCTGCAGAAGATGGTTTAATTTTCTAACTTTTTTAATAAGCTATTTACGAGGCCCAAACCAAGTCGCTGATGGATGGGGTGTAGACCCTTGATCTGTCCGGTGCTGTACGTACAGTCACGAGATTTTACCACATCCGGGCAACTCGGAGGTGATGTTAGAGTTCTGGCTTGTGCTTCACGAACCAGTATGAGACAGTGAATACATTGCTTCTGTCCGGGTTTCATATTGCCATTAATTGCATAAATTGGTCTCCATAATATGATTGTATGAATGGTCACCAGAAGCTAAGCATATATATTCTATATAATCATTTATTCATGCACATTTGCTTATTAGTATTAGGGGCTTTTCTTTGGAAGCATTCCTCCCAACGAATTTTAATGGAAATCGGTAATCTAATAGTTAACATATAATGTATAGTACAGTGTCCTCCACTGCCGCGTTTATCACTCCACTCCAGTGTTGTCAATGTGTGTAACCCACAAGGTGTCAACCTCAATATCCATTATTCATCCTCATTCATTATTTTCATATTTTAACATCTGGAAACTGGCTGTGTGTAGTTTCCATTCCTTTCTTAATTTCTCTCCCCATCTTTCCTTCCACCTTCCTCCATTCTCCCCCTTCCTACATAATACAGACCGCTCCCTCCCTTCTTCCTACCATCTCTCTCTCTCTCCGAAGTGTTTAAAATACTACGAGGCTTTGACAATGTAGACTACAGGGACATTTTCCAACTCAGTGAGGGCACAACCAGGAATCATGGCTACAAACTTGAACTCAAGCGATACAACCGTGATCTGTGTGGTAAATTCTTTACATACAGCATCTGCGGTACTTGGAACGCGCTTCCTGCTGATGTAGTCAACAGCAACTCTGTGGATCAGTTCAAGTCCAGATTAGACAAAGTATTAAATCACCGTCTAGGTGTTTAAGCCGTTGTGCGAGTGTTCCTTGATGGTTTCACATGACACATTCAAGGACGGTCGCCTACTTGCGCAACTAAACCCACAGGTACCCTCTTTGTATGGATCGTAAGGTCCCCTAGGGTACTTCTTTTCCTTGTAACTCCTTGTAACTCTCTCTCTCTCTCTCTCTCTCTCTCTCTCTCTCTCTCTCTCTCTCTCTCTCTCTCTCTCTCTCTCTCTCTCTCGTAAACGTTCGAATATTGTATTGGAATTTGAATGAACATTTGGAATCACCAGAGAGTTAGTCAAGTTTTCTTTCTATTGGGTGAATAGGGAGCTACTGATTCCTCCAAACTATGCCAGAAAATAGATGAGTTGAGTAATACTATTGGTGATGTGTTTTGCAGACTACTTAGGAGGAAACAATATTACACTCTCCAATTTACCTTCAGGAGAGTATCACCTTAAGGAGGAAATTCGGTGTTGGTAAATTTGGAGCAACTGAATCTTCCAAACTATTCCAAGCAACAGAACACCGGCCATTATTTTTGCTCTTCTGGTCCTGTTTCCTAGCACACTTTGGAGGAATCGAAGAGCCCCAATGTAACGAAAGCGAAGTATCACCTTAATTAAGAGTCGAACCATCCAAAGTAATCTTAAAACTGTTTGTTTCAGAGGTTTACTGTGTCGGTACTCACAAAAAAAACATCTTAATTAGAGTTTGGACTTGTTCGTGTGTTTGCAATACTGACCTCACCATAGTGTTTCAGGTTTATTTCGAAGCAGTGAATGGTTTTGTTATTTTATTGGTATGAGCTGTTGTTATGATTTCGAAGCAGTGTAGGGTCCCAGTCCTCGCCATGAATAAATGCTTACGAACAAAATTTTAAGTTAAGGGTGAACTTTGCTTTTGTGAATACGGGCCCAGAGCTCTTCTTGCCTCCCTCCCTCCCTCCCTTCCCCCTCCCCATTACCTTCCCTTCCTTCCCTCCTCCCCCCATTATCCCCCCTCCCTCCTCCCCCCATTATTCCCCCTCCCTCCTCCCCCCATTATCCCCCCTCCCTCCTCCCCCCATTATCCCCCCTCCCTCCTCCCCACATTTTCATCTTCCCCCTATCCCTCGTTCCCTCCTCCCCCCATTATTCATCTTCCCCCTATCCCTCGTTCCCTCCTCCCCCCATTATTCATCTTCCCCCTATCCCTCGTTCCCTCCTCCCCCCATTATTCATCTTCCCCCTATCCCTCGTTCTCTCCCCCCCCCCCCCATTATTCATCTTCCCCCTATCCCTCGTTCCCTCCTTCCCAATCTTCCTTCCATCCATCCATCCATCCCCTTCTTCTCCCACTCCCTCCCTCCCTCTCCTCCACGTGGCGAATTTCACACATGCGCAGATTGTCTTTGTCCTAGCCTGTGTTTGGGAAATGGCGGGGACAGAGGTGATGAGGTCTGACCGGTCTTACAGGCTTCTCAGTTCACCATAAGCAGCGCAAGTGAAGTGACGTGAAGTTTTTTTTTTTTTTTTTTTTTTTTTTCTATACCTCAACCTTGAAGGGAAGTGTCCGTTTAATTAATCGTTTATTCGGTGTTTGATTTACTTTCTCTGTGCGTGTGTGTGTGTACTATCAAAGACAAAAAGTCGTGTCGTTAAATTTGATAGAAACATTTGGTAAAGAGCAAAGAAACAAACCATACTGGGCAGATATGGACGTTATAGTGGTGGGGCTTTCATTATCTATGTTTCAAGAGTTGTATCAAATCATCGGACAAGACAACGAACGACACGACTTTTGTTTTTGATAGTACACACAATTAAAAAAAAAAAAAAACTATCTGGTCAATTCTCGTATGATACATTTCGACACTCCACACGATGGATACTGAAAAATAGGTTTGTTGTTTGTTTATTGGTATCGTTCATGAGCTGTGTGGATCATTTACAGAACCATCAGACCCCTCCTCCTGCTGCTGCTGCTCGACACACACACACACTCCGTCCAAGACTCCACACACACGAGGCCTGCAATATATATGTCATAATAGTCAGGAAGGTGAGTGTTGGTGCATTGTACAGAATATTATTTAATTAAGGGGGGGAAATGTTGTGTTGGTAATTCTGGAGCAAATGATTCCTCCAAACTATTCCAAGCAATAGAAAAAAAAAACACTTATTATTTTTGCTCTTCTAGTCCGGTTTCCTACTAGCATACTTTTTTTGGAGGAATCATGGCACTCCAATGTACCAAAAAAGAATTATTGCCACATTAATTCACACCTCGAGTAGGTTAGGTTAGGTTAGGTTCTCTTCATACCTCGCACCTCGAAGTAATTTCCCCTCGCACCTCGAAGTAATTTCCCCTCGCACCTCGAAGTAATTTCCCCTCGCACCTCGAAGTAATTTTTCTTCGCACCTCGAAGTAATTTTTCTTCGCACCTCGAAGTAATTTTTCTTCGCACCTCGAAGTAATTTTTCTTCGCACCTTGCATAAACACAAAGTTAGGAAGCTGAGAACTCTAATTAGGGTTGCCGTGTATTTAAGAGTTATTGAAGTTAAAAGAATGGGACGAGGGGCCGTCTCTCAAATCCACCTTCAAGTTCAAGGTCCCGCAGAGGCCCGCTCATGGGCGGCATAATATGCGGGGGTTGTGCGGGGGATTTAGGGATCCAGGGTAGGATTAGGAAGAGGGTTAGGATAAGGGTGGATTGGGTCAGGGACTGTGGGTTGAGGATTAGGATTGGGGAGGTAATGATTGGTGATCCTATTTCTAAACGTGTCAAGAGTGGGGCTATTAACTACATGAGATGGGAGATGATTCCACTCTTGGATGCTGCGGGGAAAGAATGAGTGCCTAAATATATCAGTGCTTGTCTGGTATGTATGGTATTTTAAGTTGTGGCTGCCTCTAGTTGATCGTATACTTGTAGGGTGTAGATATGTGTCTTTGTTTATGTCAACTAACTTGTTTGTGATTTTGTATATCATCTGTTGTCTGTGTATCTGTCTTCGTGTTACTAATGGGTCTAGTTTTGTGTCTTGTTTAAGCAAAGTGACTGATGTAGTGTGTCTGTAATCACGTCTGGCCCATCTTGCAGTTTTGTTTTGTATGGACTCTAATTTATTGATATTATTGTAAGTGTGTGGGTCCCAGACGGTGTCGCAATACTCGAAATGTGGCCGAACGAAAGTGTTATACGCAATAATTTTGATATTTTTGTTACACCAGCTGAGGTTCCTGCGCAAGAACCCCAGGACCGTACTAGCTTTGGCCCTGATGCTACCTATGTGTGTGTTCCACCTCATGTCCACTGAGATGTGGACGCCCAAGTATTTGTGGGAAGTGACTGTGTTGATGTTGTGTAGTTGGTATTTATATGGAATGACATTATGGGCACGGGTAAAATGGATGTGATGGCATTTGTCTGGTCTAAATGTCGTCTGCCACTTGACTTCCCAGTCTTCAAGTGCAGTTAGGTGGTCCTGTAGTCGAAGGCAGTCATTCCTATCTTTAATTGGTCTGTAAACTAAGCTATCGTCTGCAAAGATTCTAGTGGTAGAGGAAAGTGAGAGTGGGAGGTCATTAAAATGAAAGGAAGAGAAGGGGACCCAGGACACTGCCCTGGGGTACCACAGAGGTCACAGGAACAGGTGGAGACTGACTACCGTCAAGAACTACGCGTTGCTTTCTGGTAGTCAAGAACGTTCTAATCCAGTGAAGTTGTCCCTGTATGCCATAGAATTCTTAACTTGTGTAGTAGTCTTTGGTGAGGGACTTTGACGAAGGCTTTGGCAAAGTCTAATACTATGGCGTCAACTTGTCTAATTTTTGTGTCATTGAGGGACTGCAAGATGTCATGAGTAGTAACCAGTAGCTGGGTCTCACACGAGCGTTTAGGCCGAAAACCGTGTTGATTGTCAGTCAGTATATTTTGCTCATCAAAGTGGTCCATTATGTGTCTATGAATTATGTGTTCTAAAATTTTCCAGGTGACTGAGGTAAGTGAAATTGGTCTATAATTAATGGGAAGGGTTCTGTCTCCTGATTTAAAAATTGGGGTCACATTTGCCAAAAGCCAGTCTTGGGGGAGTTCACCGGTCTGTAAAGTCTGTGAGAATATAACCTGCAGGACAGGGGCAAGAACGCTAGCGTTAGTCCTCAATATCCTGCAGGGTATATTGTCTGGTCCAGTCGCTTTGTGTATGTCTACCTCAGATAAGAGTTTCTCAATTCCTTGGGTGTTTATATGAATGGGAGGGATAGGTGGGTGTGATGGTGTTGGCATGTCTGGTAAGTGTTCATGTTCATGGGTAAAAACGGACTGGAATTGTGAGTTAAGGGCGTTGGCTTTGTCTTGTGGGTGAGTAGCCAAGGAATTGTTGTGTAGTAATGTTGTAATACCGGTCGAGTCTTGTTTGCGTGCTTTAAAAAAGCTGAAGAATTTTTTGTGGTTTTGTGTGTTGTCTGCGAGGAAAGTGGATGTGTATTTAGTTTCTGCTTGTTTAGTTTCTTTCTGTAGTGTTTTATATATATTTTTGTATTCTAACCAGTGTTCTGTATCGTTTTGCTCTGTTGTATGCCTTTACCTTGTTTCTGTGTAGTCTTTTTAATTGTCTATTGTATCATGGTAATGACCGGTTATGTGTGATAGTTTTCGTGGGTATGTGCTTGTCCACCTCTACCTGTTTATTTTGGAAAGTTATTCGCCCTGTGTATGGTGATTCAAAACTCTACCGACAAAATAATAATCATTACAGGATGAATTAGTTATGATAATGAACATATTTCCGATATGAATTTGATCCAAAAATGAACAGCCGCCCAATATTCCACCTGGGCCACCTACTAGCCTCGAGAGGTGGGTAACAGGTGCTGGCAACAGTGTATATGTTTTTGTTCGTGTGTACTAAATATGATGGAGGAAAGTTGGGATTATTAAGGGGGAAGTTTTGTGTTGATAATTCTGGAGCAACTGAATACTCCAGATTATTCCATGCAGCAAAACACTATTATTTTTGCTCTTCTGGTCCTGTTTCCTGGCATACTTTGGAGGAATCGAGGGGTTCCAATTTAACCAAAGTGAATTACCCCCTTAACTCTCTTCCATAGTGAACCTGAGTCAGAGTGTGAGTCACTGTTCATACTATTGATGGCTGGGTAGTATGGAGTTGTGTGGCACGTGACAACTTTGTAAATATAGGCTGTCATTAACCAACTGAATAACAGAAATTTGGTCATTCTTGTTTATTACAAGTCAGTTTTTGTTAGTTGGCAAAGATAAAGTTAACTAAATAAAGCGATAACGGCAATGAAACATGGAGTTGTCAGTATCGGTGGAAATGTCAACATTGTAATTCTTAATTTATGCCTTTGTGTTGAAATAATGTTACAGAAGTCAGCTGACTCTGCCATAGACTCACCCACCTACATGAAACCGGTCACACGGAAAGTTGTATCCAACAGCTCTCGGCGACAGAGGCAAAATTTGTATGACTATACTTATGATGAGGTAATACAATTATATAATGATATAAATATATATTATAGTAAGTATATTATATAGTATATAGTAAGTATATTATGCAACTCATTTGGCCTTTGTTAATGCAACTTGTGGAGCCGATGGTAGAATTGTTTTAGGGGAAAGCCAGGACAGGCATCGGACTCGGAGAGATGGATTGATTGATTGATATTAGGCGCTGCAACAGCGAGGTCATATAGCGCCAGAAGATGATAAAGAGGTGAGACAGCATGCAGGAAGGAAATGGAAAGAACAGAGGGAAAGTTGAAGAACTGAAAGGGAGTGGCTGGGACCGAAGGGGTGCCAGAACCCTTAAAGTATTGCTTACATCACTACAGTCAATATCCTTTGCGGAGAGAAGAGGGTTACCTTATTGATACCAACTGGGAAAATTATCACAAAAGTAGTTTTAGAAATGATTACCATTCTACTTAATATTGTATTGTTAATATTTTATACGGTGTTTTATTCATTACCATCAT
Source organism: Petrolisthes cinctipes (assembly GCA_033782935.1). Taxonomy (NCBI): domain Eukaryota; kingdom Metazoa; phylum Arthropoda; class Malacostraca; order Decapoda; family Porcellanidae; genus Petrolisthes; species Petrolisthes cinctipes. Next base: position 36,411 of record JAWQEG010000605.1, on the reverse strand, counting down.
ATTATTAACTATAAGGACTACATTACCATTATACTTAATATTATATTGTTAATAATTTATAAGGTGTTTATTCATTACCATCATATTATTAACAATTATAAGGACTAGCATCAGGCCTTGTAGGATATTATATCCTTTCACTCTGTAATTGTCATTCTATATTTTGTTTGGTTAAAATCAAATATCTTTAGTTCGCTAATGATACAAAGAAAAGGGATGATGGAGACGTATTTAACATTAGTGTCTGTAATATTTACTGTCATAATGATAATATATGGAGTTAGGCAATATTATACAATCACATAAAGCTATATTGACATTGGAGTGCCTTGATTCCTCCAAAAGTATGCCAGGAAACAAGACCATATGAACAAAACTGATGGTGTTCTGTTGCTTGGAATAGTATGGAGGAATCAGTTGCTCCAGATTTACCAACACCTGCCAGATTCCTCCCTTTAATTAATTAATGTTCTCGGCCACCATGGACACCATTTACTGAGGAGATTCACGTATTTAAAAGGGAGTGGAAGGCTTGTCCAGTGAAATGACATTGGCTAATTTAGATAATGGACAAAAGTATGAGACAAGAAGAGTACAATGTGTGTAATAGAAAACAAGCTAAGGAGATCCATATGTTAAGGGACCCTAGCTGTGTGTGATGTAGTCGGAAAATTGGAAGTTAGTGAGTCCTTCAAACATTGCCACGAAACACCACTGATATGCAAGGAGCTTGTTTTGTGGCATAAAAAGGAGGAATCAGAAGCCACCAGGTTTCATACACGATCATAGGGCCCTTAATTAAGGTGGTAATTATTTTTTTGGTACATTGGAGTGCCATGATTCCTCCAAAGTATATATGCTAGGAAACAGGACCAGAAGAACAAAAATAGTAGTGTTCTGTTGCTTGGAATAGTTTGGAGGATTCAGCAGTTGCTCCAGATTTACCAACACAAAACTTCCCCCTTAATTAAGAACACTAATAACTGTAATTACTTCAACGTCATACTTGATTGATGATAAATATTTACAAAGAAAAATTACAACGATTTGATACGAGACCCACAAGTTGCCAACTGGGAAAAAAAAAAAAAAAAACTCGATAGAGACTGTGTTTTGCCTCGGAGAACCATTTTTGACCTTCAATATTTTCAATTCCCATCTCTGCTAATAAATTGAAATGGATGTCCGTCCGACTAGTAATCCTGTAATGATTGAGTTTCCTTATTAAATCCTGTAATGATTGAGTTTCCTTATTAAATCCTGTAATGATTGAGTTTCCTTATTAAATCCTGTAATGATTGAGTTTCCTTATTAAATCCTGTAATGATTGAGTTTCCTTATTAAATCCTGTAATGATTGAGTTTCCTTATTAAATCCTGTAATGATTAATGACTCGCTATTGCTATTGTTATAATGATTAATCACTTGACTTCTGTAATCATGTCTCGAATCAAGAATGGTATAATACGTTAGATTTCACCGAGATGGCCCAGGACAGGAGAAATGTAAATGAAACGCCCACACACAGGAATCTATTTTTTTGTCACAAAAAAAAATGTTGACTAAATATTGGTGTAATTGAATGATGTAGGGAAAGAACACTGCTGCTGGTGCTGTGAATACTAATAATGATAATACTAAGAATGATAATACTAATACTAAGAATGATAATACTAATAATGATATGAAGATATAACCCCGCCATCTATGTGATGAACTCACAAACTCTGACTGAGGTTCACTGGGAAGAGAGTTGATGATCCGAACTTTGGTGGAGCATGTACAGTCGGCGGCAAAAGTCCTGTCGCCTCGCTTGCTTCACCGAGGCACGCGATGTTCATAGACTCGAGTTCCTTAGGTGTAGAAAACGTGCGTATTTCTCGAGTCCATGAACACTGCCCGTCTCGGTGAAGCAGGTATGGCGACAGGACTTATGCCGCCGACTGTACTATTGGCCACAAGTATTCGTACCCACCTCTGTTTTGTTTCAACCAGAATTCATCTGGTAACACTGACTCGCATGTCCAGATGTATGATATCCTTCTGTTCCCCCTCTTCACTTTCCCTTCACATGAATAAGGCGATATATATCTGTAGCTATTTACTTACATTGTGGCGATATTCTATAATTAGTGTGCTTTATCCCTGCATTCTGTCAAACTATTTACTTTGATGTCATTTTCATGTGTTAAAGATTAAGAGAACTGGTCCCCCTCCATCTTTCTTTCCCTTCTTTAGCTCCCCCTCCCTCATCCCTCCCTCCCCCCTCTTTCTCTCTACTGTTCCCTCCCACCTCACTCTTTCTCTCCACTGCCCCCTTTCTCCCTCTCTTTATCTCCACTGCTCCCTCCCTTCACCCTCTTTCTCTCCTCTGCTCCAAACCCACCCCCTTCTTTCTCTCCACTGCCCCCTCTCTCCCCCCTCTTTCTCTCCACTGCTCCCTCCCACCCCCTCTTTCTCTCCATTGCTCCCTCCATCCCCTCTCTACCTAATAACATGCGCCCTCCATCCTCATCTGTCTATCTTGTTCCCTTACTCCCTCTCTTCCTCATTCCCTCAACTTATCATCTAACTTTCTCTATCTGTCGTTTTCCCTTCCTCTTTCCACTTACTCACACTCGCTCTCATACTCTAAATGTTTTACCTCGTATTGAGTTCGAATTTCTTTCGTATTTATTGCTTTTATCTATGAGTAGAGTTTCCTAACTTCTTCCTTGTATCTAGTGGTTTATTAAAGGTATCATTTTTTGTCTGACTTATATTTTTTAGTGATATTTGAGTCTGATGGAACAGGAAATGAAAGAGTTTGTTTATCACATGGGTGGACTCCACAATTCTCCTAGACCTTCTACTTTCCATCATTCCAGTCTAACGACAGGTTGGAATCTTTTTAGCCTTGCCCATTAATATTTTCAAATAACAGTGTAAAATAAATTAAAACACTCTCTCTGCTTTTGTTTATAGAGCGGCGCAATATCAAAATCAATTAGTGGTCCGCACCCCTGCATTCCCAATAATGCTAACATTCATTTAATTTAATTCCTGATTCAGAAAGAAAGTGCTAATTGAGTAAAGAAGCACCTGCACAAATATAGTTATTCATATTGGATTGTGTGTACTGATGTTAAAACTATGAATTTATTTTATCCGTATACTTTAGGGGACCTGGTGTTAGTTTATTACAGTTGTAGTGAAATGCAGTGGTATCAATATATTGTTAGGCACTGCCATGATATGTTTCTTGTTTTTTCTTAATTAAATGTATAAATACTATGTTATTCCTAATTTTAATGCAACTGTTTTCTTGAGTTTTTACACTTGTTTTTTGATGGTTTAAAACAATTTTTTACACATTAATTTGACAATTGATTTATTATTTTTTTTTTTATTTATGATGCTATGCTAAGGAGAATCGGTGGACAGGCACGAACTGACCAGAGGTGCTTGAATCACATTTGTTTTCGACTTCGTTCGGCTGCATGAATCTTTCGAATCTTTAGGTTTGAAGCCAAAGGATTCATACTCATTGTAATACTGTTTTCTGTCCTTGGCTGCCGTCAATACCCTGCCAAATTAGCAAATTTTTTCGGGATAGAATACAAGGGAACTACACATTCGTAGGATCATAAGCCCAATGAAATTATTATCCGCCGACTTGGCGGAGCTTAACTTATCTGAAAACGATCCAGATGTATTAATACCTTATTTCCGAGAATAAATGGTTCTGTGCTTACTCATGTTAAAATCTTTTCCTTGGATTTATATAAGTTCAAGGAAATCAGAGCACACCAATGTCTAAAATGGGAACAGTAATACTTGTGCAGCTATGTTGAACAAATATGTTTATGCAAAAACGTAAACATTCGTAATTATTCGTTTACGGTAAACAAGGGTCATGTGCTTTAACCAGGGTTGTCGAGTGTTTGCAAAGGTTTGAAATTACTTCATGAATTTTTAGGTGAAAAAAATAATGTGGCTAATACTGAACTTTGTGCTCAGAATGGGAATTATAACTAAATAACACAACACACACACAGGAGAGAGAGAGAGAGAGAGAGAGAGAGAGAGAGAGAGAGAGTAATCGAGGGAGGGAGGGAGGTAGGGAGCAAGAAGAGACAGGCAGGGGAAGCGAGGGAGGTAGCAGGGGAGACAGAGAGGGAGGGTGGTAGCACAGGAGACAGAGAGGGGGGAGGGAAGGAGCAGGAGACAGAGATGGAGAGGAGGAGGGGGATAGGAAACGGAAACCTCAATATTCATCAATAAAATCATTCTAATTTCCCAGTAATATACAGTTTGACTGAATAGATGGATAAACCACAATATTCATAGAATATTACTTCAAGGTATATACAGTAAATAACTACGAGAATGTGAAAGGAAAGTGAGGTAGGAAATAGAGGATATCATACATCTGGACATGGGGTACGGGGTTCAGTGTTACCAGATGAATTCTGCGTTAGGCAAAACTGAGGTGGGTACGAATACTTGTGGCCGATAGTACAGCTCCGGACAAAACTCTCTCGACTCGTTTGGCAGCATTTGGCATCTCATAGGGGGATGGGGGTTGTTGAGGTTAGGGGGAACTTTTCACTGAATCTTGATATCCATTGTGTGTGTGTGTGTGTATGTGCTATCAGAGGGAGGTCCGGTGTATGTATGTACAGTCACTCATAAAAATTAAGACCCCCCAAGGCCAGTCATCTTATACTTGTGATATCGGTTCTGGCAACAGTGTACGTGACGTCAGTTATGTCGCTTGAGAGATGAAGTTGATTTGCTCGACACATTTGTAACTAATGGTAGATGAGACGAAGCATGAGTTGGGATAATGTTTCGAGCAAACCAACCTTCCTCCAAACACCACCCACACCACCACCACCTCTGACGTCAGGTACAATGTTACCAGAACCGATATCACACCACTTAATAGGTGTCTTGCCTGGGGGGGTCTTTACCTTTATGAGTGACTGTACATAGACTTGTCTGGCGTGCTCAACCACTTCCTCTGCCTCAGTCCATATATCACCCAGTTATGTTACTAATTATTATTAATCTTGAGACGAGCGCTCAACAGTAAATGATTTTAGTGATGCACTCAACCTGTGGGACACTTGGTGCATTTGTCAATATTTGTCGTGGCTGGATTGGAACACCACTTCACTACTGCAAGTAATGATGCAACCGTTCCGCCATTACAATGAATTTATAGTGAAAAAAAAATATGTTATTGCGTTGTTTAATCCGCTCTCAGTAAATTACCATCTTGACTTAATTGTTCCCAAATGTGGCTAAAGACGTAATGGCGTTGTCACAAAAATTAAACTTTTGCTCTGTATACTGGCATTCAGTCCCTTTGTCATTGCAATAAAGGGATGAGAAAATACCTTGGCCTACCTGCACTTAGATTTTACATGGGTTTCTGTTGTGTTGGTGGGTCATGGTGTTGCATAAGTCGTTATACACAGTTGCATGATCTTGTTGGCTTGTCTTCCCTTTTCTCAATCAGTCATCATTCCCTTCCTCGTTAATTCCCACGTTCTTTAAGGTGGTAATTCTTTTTTGGTATGTACAGTCGGCCACAGTTCTGGCTGTTACAGTCAGCACTACAAACTCCAGTTGTCTGACGTTTGTATCCCTGACTTTTCGAATCATGGGCTCGAAGAGTCTCAGGGGTGAAGAAGTGAGACGGTGCAGGGGGCGGAAGAGAGAGGGAGGGAAGGGGGAGGGAGAGGGGGTACAGACGAGAGAGAAGGACGGGGGAGGAGAAAGGGGGACAGAAACGGGTGTGTTTTTCAGTTTGAAAACGATAAAATTTCTCATGATAGGATTACTCAGAGTTGCCACTTATTTCAATACCATACTGTGTGAATCGTGCTACTTAAATAAATATCGATCACAATAGTTATAATTATACACTGGAGTGTTAAAGTAAGCATCATACTGCCTTTCATGGCGTTCTTGGTCACAGCAATTGTTGTTACGGTTTGTTATTGCGTATAAAAACAAGCAGTTATTAGCTTGTTGCCTAGAGATAAACCTCCTCGAGCTACGATCAAATTTTGTTCATACGAAAGTTGAAAATAATTTGTTTATAACAATTAGGGGTGTAATACTACTAGTATTAACAGTACTCGATTTATTAACATTATAGTATAGGTTAAATAACTCTGGCTAAGATTTATACTGTATATTGCCAGACCCATGCTGCCATACAAGGAATGACAAACACTAGGCTATACCAAAAAAGAATTATATACCACCTTAATGAGCTTTGTGTCCCATATCAGCCTTTTGCTCCTTATCTAAGTTTGTGCTGTTTGAACTTTATTTCCTCGCCCCTAATTGGTACTGGCTCCCCCCCCTAATTGGTACTGGCTCCCCCCCTAATTGGTACTGGCTCCCCCCCCTAATTGATACTGGCTCCCCCCCCTAATTGGTACTGGCTCCCCCCCCCTAATTGGTACTGGCTCCCCCCCCCTAATTGATACTGGCTCCCCCCCTAATTGGTACCGGCTCCCCCCCCCTAATTGGTACTGGCTCCCCCCTAATTGATACTGGCTCCCCCACCCTAATTGATACTGGCTCCCCCCCTAATTGATACTGGCTCCCCCCCTAATTGATACTGGCTCCCCCACCCTAATTGATACTGGCTCCCCCCCTAATTGATACTGGCTCCCCCCCTAATTGATACTGGCTCCCCCCTCTCTAATTGATACTGGCTCCCCCCCTAATTGATACTGGCTCCCCCCCTAATTGATACTGGCTCCCCCCCTAATTCATACTTGCCCCCCCCCCCCATAATTCATAATCTCCATCATTATCATGCCATTGATTAACATAATAACCAGTTGCTAGTACTGTTAAAAATCAATACTCAATCCCCTGTATCTTGTTACCCCGTTACTCTTCCAGGCTCGGTCAGTTTTATTGGCTAATCATTTACTCCAGCTTGGTGGTATTTGTGGTAGACGGGAATAAATGGCACCGGGAATAAATGGCACCAGGAATAAATGGCACCGGAAAAAATGGGACTGAAAAAATGGCACCAGGAATAAATGGCACCGGGAAAAAATGGCACCGGGAAAAAATGGGACTGAAAAAATGGCACCAGGAATAAATGGCACAGGGAAAAAATGGCACCGGGAATAGATGGGACTGAAAAAAATGGCACAGGAATAAATGGCACAGGAATAAATGGCACTGGAAAAATGGCACTGGAAAAAATGGCACTGGAAATGATGGCACAATATTACTAGCTAGGGGCAATGAACAGTAAGTGTATCTGGTTGCAGCCTTAGTATGGTGCCACCTTAAGATTTCATATGATGCAGAAACTTCACTGCACGTGGGACTATGTATGTACAGTCGTGGTCAAATATAATCATCCATATAGGGGTGACTCACGTTGGAGTTTGACAGCTTCCCTCTGTTCCTTAGATGATAAAGTTTCCAATGAATAAGTTAACTACCATCTTTTAATTTAATACAAGCAGCTACACACTACTTAAAACAATAACACACACACACACACACACACACGTTAACTACCATCTTTTAATTTAATACAAGCAGCTAGGCACTACTTAAAACAATAACATCATATTATGTGAACGTGAAAACATTAGACAGTAAATTGTTTGAGATACCCATATGTGGATGATTATTGTTGACCACGACTGTATGCAAAATTACTACAGTATAAATCATTGGGAAGATGGTAAATATCTTCCTGTATGACGACCTCCTACGGAATTCTGTCTGAGGATGTAATAGACGAAGGTACAGTTGGACACATGAATGGGTGGTACAGCCCAAGTGAAAGATGGTCAATTTCTCCCAATATCAAATTCCTTAGTGCCAAATAGGAGACATCAGGGGCAGAAGTCAGTATTGAGGATGGTAATAAAAATCAAGTACCTGATAATAGACACTGGTTAGGTTAGGTTAGGTTGGTAAATAGGAGGGGCAAAAGTCAGTATTGAGGATGGTAATTAAAAGCAAGTACCTGATAATATAATAGACACTGGTTACTCAAATGGGACAAGTATCTTTCACCTGGGGTGTACCACCCATTCATGTGTCCAACTGTACACTCGCAATCCAAAATATGTATCCAGGCTTGCTTTGAATAGCCTGATCGATTATTAAGCGAGCTCAAGCAAATAATTATGAGACACGATAAGCGTTGTAATTAGTTCACTAGTAGGTCAAATGATTCGAAACTTCAACAAGACCTGGATACAAATTTTGGATTGCGAGTGTACTTAATGTCTCGTCCATGATTTTTAGTGTGGTCATCTTTCGTTGAATTAATGCTATAAAATAAGGAAGTGTTTAAAGGCAGGTGATAATTTATTTATAGTGTTGCAGGAAGAAGTCTGGTTGTGGTTTTAATATGGCCGAGGTCGTTTGGTCCTGGTGGTGGCGGCGGCTGCTTGTTGGTGTTGATTTTATCATGTGTAAACCTATGGTACTCGACCCTGTAAGAACCAGCAAGTGTTACATCCCTGCAGTATATAATAAGGTATGTCCACCCTTTGTTTTGGGGATACTGAATGTTGTAAAGTGAATAAAATAGACTAGTTTATGAAGGAACATATTAAATAGTTGTATCTCATTGCAGGTGGATAGTTTGTCCACGACGAGAGATGATGGTCAATGCACCAGTACACCACACCCAGTCTTTACCGGTTGGGTGGTTCAGCATTAAGCGGACTGGTGTACTGGTGTGGGGCTCCGCTTCTCTTCCTTGCTGTATCATACTACTTATACACACACACCATTAAGGACCCTGTGATCGTGTATTAGAATGGAAGTTTGTGATTCCTCCTGACTATGCCACAAAGCAAGCTCCTTCCATATAGGTGTGTGTGTTTCATGGTAATATTTGAAGGACTCATTGACCTCCAGTTTTCTGACAACATCACAAGGTCCCTTAAGGTCCCTGTAATCGTGTTTGAATCTTGGTGGCTTCTGATTTCCCCTGAATATGCCACGAAACATGCTCATTCTATATTGGTAGTGTTTCGTGGCCATGTGTGAAGGACTCGCTGACCTCCAAAATTCTGACTACATTACAGGGCCCTTAAGGGTGTGAGTCTTTCAGTGTGCAGGCTGTGTGTATCTGTGAGTGTGGTGCTGTCTTGGGGGAGATGTGACCCCCCTCCCCCTTGGTGTGGGCCCAAGGGGGAAGTACACCCTGCCAGTTCCCGAAGGACCCTGATGGAGCCCCCATTGGGGCCCCTGCGGGGGCCCCGTGGGGGGCTCAAAGGGTTTCCGAGGGGGCATAAGGGTGACCACCACATTGTATTGAAGTAGCATATCGTTACTTTGATATGCCCGAATACGAATTTCTCAATTGAATATTTTTAGTTTTTTTTTTTTTTTAACTTAATTTTTTTTGTGAATTGGTTGTGGTTTATTTCCGGAGACTCTTCGAAGTATGTAATAAGCTGGTTAACCTGGGGTAATGTGATTGTATTAGATAACATAGATTAAGTTTGTATATATGACTTCATTATGGTCGTTGTATCAGTAGAACAGTAATAGCAGTTAAGGGGTGGATGAAGTCTGATCTTATAGAAAAGTCGTGAGTGTAACAAGCTGAAACATTGCAATAGATTTAGGCTTCTGATGTAGGCTATAAGTCCTCTTCGAAGCAGCGAAGTTTTAATGTTATAATATTTGTAGGCATTGGATTCAAATGGTATATAATCCATGACTTGAATACTTTACAGCACATACAGCAATAGTGTAGGTTATTGTTTAATGGTAATTTGTTATAAATGCTCGTTATTCTTACTAGGTCATTATAGCACTAGTTTTTTTCCTCTTTTAATGACAGTACTAATGGCCACTTAAGTCTGTTCCACCTTAGTGTTGGTTTACTTTGAAATAAATTGTCAGGTGTTGTAAACCCTACTTAAATATATTCGGTGATAACATTTTAAACTTGGTGATAGTAAAGTAGTATTGAAATTATATATTAAAAACTTTTAATTAAATAATTATTTTTTCAGGTTCTGAAACAGCCTACTGCTGAAGTTGGAATGGTTATTAGTAATCAAGAATCCTCAATTTCAGGAGGAACTGTTTTCTCATCAGTGTGTTATACCTCAAACAACATACAAGGCACTCAGGTGAAATTATTAAAGTAAGTATCCTCAGCTCTTTATTAACAGTTGCCATTTATTAACATTGAAGAATCACATTTTCGAAGGCGGAAGATATGTTCCGCCTTTACCCTCTATACTTTACCAGCACAGTTCCCTGCATTTGGTATATTGACATCCTCACTTTTAGAAATTTGCTCAGAGATAAACAAATAAGCCTGAGATGTGTCCTTATACCAAATGCAACGAACACCAACCACTGTTATTTAATTATCAATGGGCCCAATCCCTAATCTACGTTCCATCTATAGCTCCAACGCCTCGTTGCCTCCGGAACTCCCCCAAGGGGGTGCAGAAGTGTCTCCAGTTTTCCGTTCCAACACTCCCTCCTTGCTCTGCCCCAGACACCAGGTCCCACAACTTCACCTTCCATTCTCTCCACATGTGCAAACCACCTCGATGTACAGGGTGTCCATAAAGTCTTTCCCTGATTAATAACTTTAAAACTATTGTGGATATGACCGTACAACTTTCACATTCTGTTGAGCAATTACTAAAGTTTCTTTTGTTTTCCTACAGAGGGGCACTGTGATCACTCTATCCGCCAGCTGAGTCAAGAATGAGTATCGACGAAATCCACCAGATGTTAAAATCATTAAAGACTGGTATAAAAAGTTCAAAGAGACTGGAAGTGTTGCAGATCGTAAGAAGCGGTAGACCCAGTGTGAGTGATGCATAGGGAAAGTGTACAGTACACCAGTACCTAATGTTGAGACCTTGAAGGCAAGGATAACGATAACTATGGAGAATACCTGGCGTCAGATACAATTTCGCTTAGACGTACTCCGGCCAACAAAAGGAGCACATGTTGAAATTTATGAGTAATGTGAAAAAATTTTAGTCATTGAAATTGAAGAAAACCTTATACCTCTACCTAACATGGTTTGTGTGTAATAAAGGTCTGAAATCCGGGTAAAACTTTACGGACACCCTGTATTACACTTCACTCTCAACCACCCGACACCAAATGCATTCTCAATTATACACTCAGTACCTAGTAAGTATACATGCTACTCTATAGGAACAAGTAACTCATTTCCACTCCATGTCTCTGACGCATATGTCAGTGTTGGCAGGATTATACTATTTCTTGGTCCCCTTTTCACTTCCATACTCACACTTTTACCCTTCATAATCCTCCCCAATGATCCTATGACACCTCTACTACTCATTGCTCTCTCCCTAATTTCTCCTTCCATAATTAAATTCCTTCACTTCCTCCATCCTCTCACACTTCGTCCCAGTTGGTACTCCCACTCTGTAAGGTGTAGCCAAGTCAATCACTTCAGTTTCTGCTCTCTCACTTTACTTTGAATTCACCTTCAGTTTCCTTCGTTTACACACAGACTGAAATTCGTCCACCACTGTAAATTCCTTTCACTCTCAGCCATCAACACAGTGTCATCCGCAAATAAACTCGCCACCAGGGACCAATTTACTTCATTCAGCCTCAACTTCACCCCCAGACCATTCACTTTGGCTTTCTTCTCTCTCATACAACCATCCATATATATATTTAAATGGTGACATAACACACCCCTGTCTCAGACCTACAATAATATTAAAATTAATACTCTCACTTAGATCACCCTCTACCCACACACACATTTTTGCCTCTGCATAAAAGGCCTCTATTCCAAAACAAACACCATAAATTCTCAATACCTCTGTCATACCTTCTCCAAGTCCATGAAGGCAACATACAACTTCCTACCCTTCCCACCAATATATTTCTCCACTATTGATTTTATTACAAATATCTGGTCCACACATCCTCTACCCTTTCTGAACCCTCCCTGCTCCTCACTAACTTTATTCCCTGTTACTTCAACCAGTCTTTCAGTAAGAACCTTCCCCGGTACACTAAGAAGGCTTATTACCCTATAGCTACCACACTCATCCTTACTTCCCTTCCCCTTATACAAAGGTACAATTATGGCTCTCCTCCAATCCTCTGGCACCTCTCCCTGCCTCCAAGCCAATGTGCATATAAGCAACATCCACTCCACCACTTCCTCCCCCCAACACATTTAACAATTTGGCAGTTATCCCATCCACCCCCGGTGCCTTTCCCATCTTCAACTTTCCTAATTCTCCCAGTACATCCTGTCGTCTACCACCTGCCTCCATCCCCATGCATGTCACCACCGCCTCCCCTCCCGTCCCCTCATTCATCAAAATGCCTCTTCCACACTTCTCTCACTTCCACTCTCAGTAACTTTTCATTCTCACGCTACCAGACTTTCCTTCTCTTTTAACCTCCTTCCAGAATATTTTTCTGTTTACTCTAAACTTCTCACTCAGTTTCCTACCAAACTCCTCATCCACTCTCCTTTTACTCTCACTCACCATCCTCTTCACTTGCCTCTTACATAATAGTTACTAGTCTCTTAAATGTTTCCAACACATGCATAAACTTCCAAATCCTTCCCTATGCTCACCATTGCCTCTCCTAGTACTTCACCCATCTTTCATTTGTATTCTTCCCTGTAGCCTATACATTGTTTAGTTTCTCACTTGTCACTACCTTTCTGTTCTTCATTCCTCCTTCCAAACTGTAGGAGCTCGTGTCAGCCATCTGAAATATTAAATTATATTATATTATGAAAATAATTAAAGTTCAAACAATATGTAGGGGTGATAAGACTTTCAGACCACCCTGTACAGTGTTGGTAAATCTCCTCCAACCAATCAACAATTAACCTTGCACCTACCAAGGACCAAGTAGAAGATAAGATTACAGTAGGGTCATATGAACGCCCACAATAAACAGATAATCAACACGTGTAGCTAGAGACAGGCATTAAGATAACCAGGTATCACAAACTACTTATTAGCATATACACCTGGAGATAGGAGCAAGGGTCATTTCAGCTACCACACCCCTCGGCTACCACACCCCTCGGCTACCACACCCCTCGGCTACCACACCCCTCGGCTACCACACCCCTCGGCTACCACACCCCTCGGCCACCACACCCCTCGGCTACCACACCCCTCGGCTACCACATGACCCACCAAATTGATATTATTGTAATCCAGACACAGCTGTCAACTCAAGTTAGGGAATATATATAAACGACTCAGTTACGACACTACCATTTCAACCTAGACAGACCAGGCATCTTCCTCTGGGCTCCTTAATTAATTTAGACAAGACACGTAATTCCCCTACAATTAATTTCAATAAAGTAAGTTATTTTAATAGTGAAGTTTCATTTCATTCTACCTCAACTGAACACCACGCCGCCAGCTTCACTACCAACCAACCAACCAACCAACCAACCAACCAACCAACCACCCACTCAAAACCATTTCTCAATCACCTTACTCGCCCGCCATACAATTAACCTAGCTGTTACGGGGCCTAATATTAATCAATTATTCCTGTCAATCCCACTATTCTTGTACCCTTCCATCCACACGGCGCCTAATATTAATCAATCTATCAATTATTCCTGTCAATCACACTATTCTTGTACCCTTCCATCCACACGGCGCCTAATATTAATCAATCCATCAATTATTCCTGTCAATCCCACTATTCTTGTACCCTTCCATCCACACCATCCACCTCCCTTCCACACCTTTGAGCACACCAGCATTGTACAACCCTCCCTCTCTCTCTTTAAACTTTTCATCCATACTTGCCCATGTCACACCACCTTCTATTCATTATTACATCACTCTTCACACTCACACATATCCAACCCACATCCTTTCAAATGTTCTCTCTCTCCCCCTCCCTCTCTCTCTCTCCCCATCTCTCTCCCCCTCTCCCTCCCCATCTCCCTCCCTCTCCCTCTCCCTCTCCCTCTCCCTCTCCCCCTCTCTCTCTCTCCCCCCCCCTCTCCCCCCTCTCTCTCTCTCTCCCTCCCTCCCCCCCTCTCTCTCTCTCTCCCTCCCTCCCCCTCTCCCTCTCTCTCTCTCTCCCTCCCTCCCCCTCTCCCTCTCTCTCTCTCTCTCTCTCTCTCCCTCTCTCTCTCTCCTAATAATTGAATCAGTCAGCTAAATTATCCTTACATCATGTGCACAATAAAGACCTTTTTTAACCTCGGCTAAATTATCCTTACATTCATTTTTCACTTCCCAGACTTACTTCACACCCACTCCTAGTTGACACACACTCTCTTTTATCATCACGTTTCACTTTAACATCAGATTTCCCCCTTATGTCTATCTCTCATCTATACACTGTCTCATTCCAAATAGGTGTTACAACGATACACTAACCTGTCATACAGTACTGGTGTTGAGAGCAGTGTGTGTGTATCATCCTCTTGATTCACACCTTTTGGTTTGTCGACACCACAACACCTGCAAAATACAATACTGTAAACAACTTTATATAATACACTGACATAATATTTATATACAGAGTGATTCACCATTCCATACTTTATATAATACACTGACATATATACAGTGATTCACCATTCCATACTTTATATAATACACTGACATATATACACAGTGATTCACCATTCCATACTGTTACTAAGGATTTCAGAAACATTGCAAGTTCGTTTTACCAGAATAACTCTGTAACGAACACTCGTATCAGTACGAGCGTTTGCTAGAGTTTAGTACATACAGTGTCCTAATTTATAAGAGTATCATGAATCACTAATTGTAAATTATAAAGACACTTGTACCTATACCAAGAAGCATAAACTGTATTTGCCAGACATGGAAACGAACACAAATAGTGACGTATGAAGAGCTCCACCTACACTCTCCCTCCTCCACTTCCACCCCCCTCTTCTCTCCGTCTCCTTAATTAATTTCCTCACCTGCCATCCCCCCCCCCCCCTTGGCCTTGGTATAGCCTATACTACCTCCATGCTCTCGCCATGTAAAATACAATATTTTATCGAGATTAATGTATGGATATTTGATAAAGGCATGCATAATGTGTTAGTAGTAGCCTACTGCATTTGGTTATTATTGTGTTACATATCTTAATGTATCCACACATGAGAGTAGGGTGGGGTAGTAGAAGAATAACCACCATGATTGATGGCAAAACGACTGTTCAGTTGTTATACTTGTGTTTGTTTACTTTTCTCCTTCATCCTGATGTAGACTCAGGGTGTCAGTCGTATACTTGTAGCACAACCACCCTATACCATGGCTTTTATTACACTTCACCGATAAAGGAACCCTATCACCACTATCAGTACATACCATAACATAGCGCCACAAAAACGTGCGCCACCATACCACCAAACCATTGCGTTACCGACAGTATTGGTGGTTATTATTGACACAGTGTTCTACTCCAGCCTTTATTTAATGTGTGACTATCAGCAACAAAGTCATGAAACAAAGCCACGGCCAATTATTAATGTATACATTATTTTCATACGTATGATGCATGCGTCACTGCCCGTAATTGAAGAGAGAGGGAGAGAGACGTTGGGGGGGGGGGAAGTGAGGAAATTAAGGAGACGGAGAGAAGAGGGGGGGTGGAAGTGGAGGAGGGAGAGTGTAGGTGGAGCTCTTCATACGTCACTATTTGTGTTCGTTTCCATGTCTGGCAAATACAGTTTATGCTTCTTGGTATAGGTACAAGTGTCTTTATAATTTACAATTAGTGATTCATGATACTCTTATAAATTAGGACACTGTATGTACTAAACTCTAGCAAACGCTCGTACTGATACGAGTGTTCGTTACAGAGTTATTCTGGTAAAACGAACTTGCAATGTTTCTGAAATCCTTAGTAGTGTATATTACTGTATATATTACTGGTGTGTGAGCGCACACAGCTGTTACGTCACAAGTGGTGACGTCACATGACCTAGCGGGCGTCACAAGTGGTGACGTCACGTAACCTGCCGGCCGTTGGTGAGAGCATTCCTTGCCGAAATCGCCCAAGCCAAGGCCACATCCAAATCACACTGGCAATCTGCCATTATCTTCCGAACAATGTCACCAATCACTGCATTTTGACGCTCGCACGCACCATTGCTCCATGGACTCTCTGCAGACGTCGCCATGATCTTAATATTAAAGGCCTCACCCAATGCTCGCATGTCAGCATTGTTAAATTCACAACCATTATCCGACAGAATCTTTCCAGGTGCGCCAAACACAACAATCCAACTCCGAAAAAAAATCCTGATAATAGTTGTTGCACATTTGTCAGCGATCACTGTTGCAGTACAATATTTTGTTGCTAAATCAACAATGACTAAAAAATAATGTCTTCCCCAAGCTTTCAAATCCATGGCTATGGCCTCATTAAATTTAGACGCCATGGGCAAACTAACTACGGGCCGTGGCTTGTTTTTCTTGAATCTCAAACATATATTACATACCTCGGATACATCATTGATAGCCCGCTCCAATTCAGAATTAACAATACCAGCATCTGTAATCAGTTTTACTAGTTTCGCCGACGTTGGGTGTCCGAATTGCCTGTGTAGCTTCAAAGCCGTTTCCTTTACATTAGTCTCAAGGGATGCCAGCGCGATCGTTTCACAAAAGTCACGACCTAGTCATAGAGAAATTGGAAGCAAATAATGGCCTGAAGATGAGGACTTCAAATCAATGATATTGCCACAATTTTTGACCTGGTCAGTTTCAAAGTTCATCATTTTTCATGGAACGCTTGATGAGCAGCAAAAGAATATTGCAGTCCACAACATCAGTCACAATAGTTGAACACATATTTCCAATGTGGCCGGGCAAAGTAACACGCTTGACTGAAGAAATAGTGACGCCATCAGCAAAAGTAAAAGTCGAAGATGATTTTTCCTCTGTTACATTTTCACGCTAGTGATCACTGAACTCACTTATAAAGTATTTCATCCATTCTTGTCCACACACAGTTGTAGAACACCCTGTGTCTAGAACAGCACAGCCCTTAGATTCTTCAACTAACTTCTGTAATTTACCCCCACTACTGGCATCACCTGCATATCCCATAAATAATGACAGATGCACTGTTTCCGAATGGTCTTCACGACTGCCGAGATTTTCGTATGCATCCGGACAGTCACGTGCCCAATGATATCTAGAATTACATACCAAACAACTTGACACTTTACCGTCAGGGCCGAGCGGGTTCTGTCTCCTGCCAGTAGATGAACGTGTGTAACTTCTAGCTGATCCTGTTGAATATCGGGAATATCGGCCACTACTGTGACCCCGATCACGTACGGCACCACCCCGAACAGGTGTCCGTCCTCTTTGATTACCTCTGACGTATAACAATTCCTCACCCCCAATGTTTTCATTCCAAAGAACTGGTTCACTCTTCGCCACACTCACAGGCACAGGTGCATATTTCTGCCCGCATATTTCACCAGCAAAAATACGGTTCAGGGCAGATTTCATATTTGCATAAGTTACGTCAGTTATTGCCGACATCACTAATTGTTGCTCACCATCCGAAAGGGTGCATGAAGCCAGAAGCATAAAGGCCATCACAGAATCTGGTAGTTCCATGTCTTGTTTCTTAAATTGGAAGTAAGTGTGCTCAAATTCTGCCACAAACTTACGAACGTTCACATCACCGGCTCGTCTAAAGTTATACAATTCATGGAAAGTTGCAAACTAGCGTCGACCTTTGTCCACGAGAAATAATCCGTCTAGTTTCACCAACAATGTTTGTACACCGGTATCCTGTTTCAAATCAGCCGCGTCAATTTCCGATGTCGCCACTCTTGTCCTCCAGGACAATGACAGGTGAATCGCCAGAGCTTGTTTTTTCTTCGGTAAATCCGTCAACTCACACCAAATGTCAATATCCTTCTTCCAATTTTCATAGGAAGAATCACTCAAGTTTTGGAGGCCACTTGGTTGAACACGCCATTTCTTCAGAACTAGGCTCAGCTACCAGTGTTAAAGGTAGCAGCCACGTCTGCGCTTACAGAGTTCATTGAGATGACACACTGCTTGCCCTGCCAACGGCCGGCAGGTTACGTGACGTCACCACTTGTGACGCCCGGTAGGTGATGTGACGTCACCACTTGTGACGTAACAGCTGCGTGTGCTCACACACCAGTAATATATACAGTAATATACACTAACACATACATTAAATTGAATGATGTCTTGCTTGGATAATTTTAACCAAATGTCGATTTATACATTGTTTACCTATTACAATAAATTTTTATATTGTATTTATGAGGTAAAGAATGAAGGGAAACCCACCTACATTTTGTACATCTTTATCAAATTTCCAAGACAATTTACTTATTTTTTTGCTACAATCTACAGAAAATATTCAATGTTTATCTTCAACACACACCATTCCAGGACTACAAACATTGGAAATATATCCACTGAAATCTTGGTGGGTTTTCCTTCACTTTTCGGACTCACTAAGGTGGTAATTCACTTTTGGTAAATTGGAGTGCCTTGATTCCTCCAAAGTATGCCAGGAAACAAACAGGACCAGATGAACAAAAATAATGGTGTTCTGTTGCTTGGAATACTTTGGAGGATTCAGTTGCTCCAGATTTACCAACACAAAATGTCCTCATTAATACAGTATCATAAATGAATTGTAACAACTAAACTACGGTATGTATAATTTGACATTTCATCATACAGACATTTGTGATTAAAATTATCCAAGCAGGTCATCATCATTTAATTTAAGGCAAGGAATGCTGAATCACCCTGTATATAACACAGCCTCGGTACATCACTTACACTACGCCAATGAATAACACAAGTCTGGGAAAATATTTAGTGGTCTTCATTGAGTGTAAAATGAATAACACAAGTCTGGGAAAACAATGGTAGATCTTCCATGAGGGTTGATTAATTTATTGATATTAGGCACCGCAACAGTAAGGTCATATAGCGCCAGAAAAAGGTGATAGAGAGACGTGACAGCAAGCAGGATTGATTGATTGATATTAGGCACCGCAACAGCAAGGTCATATAGCGCCAGAAAAAGGTGATAGAGAGACGTGACAGCAAGCAGGATTGATTGATTGATATTAGGCACCGCAACAGCAAGGTCATATAGCGCCAGAAAAAGGTGATAGAGAGACGTGACAGCAAGCAGGATTGATTGATTGATATTAGGCACCGCAACAGCAAGGTCACATAGCGCCAGAAAAAGGTGATAGAAAAGGCGTGACATTAAATGAAAGGAGGGACAATTGAAGAACTGAAAAGGAGTGGCTGGGGCCGAAGGGGCGCCAAACCCCTTAAAGTATTGCCCACATCACAGCAGGCAATACCCCCTAAGCCGTAAGGGATCTTCAATGAGGGACTAGATGTAAAATGAAGTACTGGCAAATCTGGAGCAACTGATTCCTCCATACTATTCCAAGTAACACAACACCATTATTTTTGTTCATCTGGACCTGTTTCGTGACATACTTTGGAGGAATCAAGGCACTCCAATGTTACAAAACGGAATTACCACCTTATTGACCCTGTGATCGTGTATGAGACTTGGTGGCTTCTGATTCCTCCTGACTATACCACGAAACAAACAAGCTCCTTCAATATAGGTGTGTGTGTGTTTCGTGGCAATATTTGAAGGACTCGCTAACCTCCTATTTTCTGTCCTTCTAATATTGCCACGAAACACACACACCTATATGGAAGGAGCTTGTTTGTTTCGTGGCATGGTCAGAAGGAATCAGAAGCCACCAAGTCTCATACACGATCACAGGGTCCTTAATTAATAGCCAACACTACACACAACTCATAATTATACAAAATAGTTGGAAAGAATCTAACACAGTAATGATACTTAAGGGGAGAGTATACTTTTGTTACATAGGAGTGTCTTAATTCCTCCAAAGTATGCCAGGAAACAGGAGCACAAGAGCAAAAATAATGGTGTTCTGTTGCTTGGAATAGTTTGGAGGATTCACTTGCTCCACAATTACCAACATAAAACTTACCCTTAAGAACTAGCAACTCCAAACAAAGCTATTAAGTTGAGACCTACAATAAATAGCACTAAACACTGTGTACAATTGGCCACATGAATTCTTACACAGGCTATTTGGAAAGAAACTCCTTATTCTGGAACTACTGCAATGAATGGTCTACCAATTGACTCGGTAACTGAAAAACAACAAATCTAATAATAATGAATGTTGTATTGCAGTTTCATACTTTTACATTATTTGTACAGCCACTATCAAATATCCACCGACACTTTCCTTCCATCGTAGTAAATATCTTGGTAATAAAGAATAACACATGTATGATTTTGCAGCACCTAATAATAATAATAATAATAATAATAATAATAATAATAATCATATCTACATACACTTTCCTTCCATCGTAGTAAATATCTTGCTAATAAAGAATAACACATGTATGATTTTGCAGCACCTAATAATAATAATAATAATAATAATAATAATCATATCTACATACACTTTCCTTCCATCGTAGTAAATATCTTGGTAATAAAGAACAAAACGTGTATGATTTTGCAGCACCTCATGATAATAATAATTGAAGGGGTTGCTTGAGTTGACGTAAGGTGTTATTGTATGATTATATTTTGTTATGATACCGATTTATTTGCACGGTGGAAGGAAAGTGTCTGTAGTTATTTGATTGTGGCTGTACCTCCTGAAACTTATCAATAATGTGTGGTACGAAGGATGGAGAAATGAACACAACTATTTACCACCTCACGCAGCAAATGTCAAATAACATCGTCCTGTGTGTCAGATTGTACAGCACATTATATTTTAACGATACTTTTTGGGAGGTACAATACAGCACGCGATGTTCATAGACTCGATATTATTAATTAAGGTGGTATAATATTCCCTTTTGGTACATTGGAGTGCCTTTAATTCCTCCAAAGTATGCCAGGAAACAGGCCCAAGTTGACAAAAATAATGGTGTTGTGTTGCTTGGAATAGTATGGAGGAATCAGTTGCTCCAGATTTGCCAACACTGAACTTCCCCCTTCAGTGTGGAAAACGTGTGTATTTCTCGAGTCCATCAACACTGCATGTACAGTCGTGGTCAAAAATAATCATCCATATTGGAGTAACTCACGTAAAATTTTGACAACTTCCCTTTGTTCCTAAGCTGATAAACTTTCCAATAAATAGATTAAAGACCATCTTATAATTTACTACAAGCAGCTACGCACTACTTAAAACAATATCATCATATATGAACGTGAAAACATTAGACAGTAAATTGTTTGAGATACCTATATGTGGATGATTATTATTGACCATGACTGTATGTATGTCTCGGTGAAGCAGGTGAGGCGACAGGACTTCTGCCGCCAACTGTACATCCTCGACACCAACAGCCTGTGTACGAAATCTTGTGGCCAATTGTAGAGTCGGCGGCAAAAGTCAGTCATTCGTGTCACCTCATTTAATTATCGTTTCGTGAAGAATTAACATAAAGGATAATTATCATGGAACCAACCAATTCTCCAAACACAATAATTACAATATCCAGCGGGCAAACTATTAAACTATACTCTGGGTTTTCATTTTACGAGCCTGTGAAGCTTATATTACCATACTGTACAGTTGCCAAAAGAGGAATTGCGACAACTATTGATAGAACATTAAATCAATATATTAATGTCCATAGTTGTTTGTAGGGATCATAAGTATGTATTACAGAAGGATATGTATATTTCCTTCTGTTATACATGCTTATAGTCCCTACAAATAGTTGTGGATATTACTATGGTTAAAGTTCCATCAAGATTTGTCGCAATTCCTCTTTTGGCAACTGTACACTCGCTACATCTGCAAAGTCATCAAGTAAGTATGGAAATATAAGCTTCACGGGTTCGTAAACTGAAAAACCAGAGAAGTATATTAATTAACCCCCTGGATTCCTATTTCTGTATGGTGGTGAATGTGTTTATTCCATGATTATCCTTTTTTATGTTATCTTTTAAGAAGTGCCGAGTGAGGCGACACGACTTTTGCCCCCAACTGTACAGCCCCCAGCATAAATTCGAGTCCATCTCATGTACTTAATTAAGGGGGTGCGGGAATAGGGGGATAGGCTTAGGGGGGTGCAGGAGTAGGGGACAGGTTTGGGGGGGGGGTGAGAGTGGGGGGGGGGTGAGAGTGGGGGGGGGGTGAGAGTGGGGGGGGGGGTGAGAGTGGGGGGGGGGGTGAGAGTGGGGGGGGGTGAGAGTAGGGGGACAAGCTTGGGGGGGGTTGAGGGGGGGGGGTTGAAGGGGGGGGTTGAGGGGGGGTTGAGGGGGGGGTTAAGGGGGTGCAGGAATAGGGGACAGGCTTTCTACCCACCCCAAGCCTGTCCCCCTATTCCTGCATCCCCCCCCCCAAGCCTGTCCCCCTATTCCTGCATCCCCCCCCCCAAGCCTGTCCCCTACACCCGCACCCCCTTAATATTGCTAATATGACCAAATAGTTGCATTCTGAACCAGTTTTTATTCCAACAACAACATACGTAATTTACCATATGATAACTATATCTGTCATCTCTGCATTAAAATTGTATTATAACATCACTATAGCTAATACATACACAGGTGGAAATGAAGCCAACTTATAATAATAATAATAATAATAATAATATTAATAATAATAATAATAATAATAATAATAATAATAATAATAATAATAATAATAATAATAATAAATTATAACTATATATTATAACATCACTATAGCTAATACATACACAGGTGGTATGAAGCCAACTTATAATAATAATAATAATAATAATAATAATAATAATAAATGATAACTATATCTGTCATCTCTGCATTAAAATTGTATTATAACATCACTATAGTTAATACATACACAGGTGGTATGAAGCCAACTTATGCTGCCGACTGTACTTCAAGACTTGGCAGATGTGGCCGGCTGTACAGTACTCAGCCTTACGAAACAATCCAGAGTAGATAGACAGATGTAAAAAAGGCAATTCTCTAAAGCATTCAATTATCAACTCAATTATCTAGTTTGACAATTCACTACTGCTGTAACTAGAGCCGTTAGAAAGGGAGACTGACAGAGTACAGGCGGCCTCAGGAATTCCTACACAGTGTTGGTTAAAAAAGGTCTTTATTCTGCACATGATGTAAGGATAATTTAGCTGAGGTAAAAAAAGGTCTGTAAGGATAATTTAGCTGAGGTAAAAAAAGGTCTGTAAGGATAATTTAGCTGAGGTAAAAAAAGGTCTGTAAGGATAATTTAGCTGAGGTAAAAAAAGGTCTGTAAGGATAATTTAGCTGAGGTTAAAAAAAGGTCTGTAAGGATAATTTAGCTGAGGTTAAAAAAGGTCTGTAAGGATAATTTAGCTGAGATTAAAAAAAGGTCTGTAAGGATAATTTAGCTGAGGTAAAAAAAGGTCTGTAAGGATAATTTAGCTGAGGTTAAAAAAGGTCTGTAAGGATAATTTAGCTGAGGTTAAAAAAGGTCTTTATTCTACACATGACTTAAGGATAATTTAGCTGAGGTTATAAAAGGTCTGTAAGGATAATTTAGCTGACTGATTCAATTATTAGCCAAATAACATTACTAGGATATTTTGGTGTTAGGAAAGAAATGTATATACTCAATTTTTTTTTTTTTATTGTTACGAACCATTGATATCACAGTGGTGTATACGAATTCCTGAGGCCGACTGAACGTAATATTACATTCACAACTATAATCACAATCTTAATTAAATACAGGGAGTTGTATAGAGGTGGTAAATCTGGAGCAATCTATTCCTCCAAACTATTCCAAGCAACAAGACACTATTAGTTTTTTTGTTCACCTAGTCTGACCAGAGACGAACGGCACACACACACACACACACACACACACACACACACACATACCCTGCATTCGAACTCAGCCTCTATAGGTGTACAGTCACGAGCACTAATAAGTATACAGGTTTGATTGATGCTTCGAACAGTTCAATTTAACCAACGAAGTCATTCTTATTCTGCATTTATTTACTTACTGTCTCCCCAAAGGTATTCCAAGCACACCTGTATACTTATTAGTGCTGGTGACTGTACTGGGTGGGGAAATGAACAATACCAGGCAGGCGATTCGAAGCTTTCTGCTCATCACACTCTGGTCAGAAGTTATGTATCACGAGTGTACAACCTGAGTTCATACGATAAATGGCGGGGGTTATAACTTGATATTATAAAAAAACGGTATAAGTTACATTACTAATTTTTAGCATATAAATATAGATACCGGTGTCTGACTGCTCTTTTAACGTTTATTCTACATGTCTTGAACCGTCTCTGTTAAATCTTACGAAATACCATTCTTAATCCGGGACATGATTAAAATATGGAAAGTTATTAATTAATCATCACAACACAAATTATCGAATGAGCTAAACACACACACACACACACACACACACCTATATGGAAGGAGCTACACACCTACACACACCTATATGGAAGGAGCTACACACACACACACACACGCACCTATATGGAAGGAGCTACACACACACACACACACGCACCTATATGGAAGGAGCTACACACACACGCACACACCTATATGGAAGGAGCTACACACACACGCACACACCTATATGGAAGGAGCTACACACACACACACACACACCTATATGGAAGGAGCTAAACACACACACACATATATGGAAGGAGCTACACACACACACACACCTATATGGAAGGAGCTACACACACACACACACACACACCTATATGGAAGGAGCTACACACACACACACACACCTATATGGAAGGAGCTACACACACACACACCTATATGGAAGGAGCTACACACACACGCACACACCTATATGGAAGGAGCTAACCACACACACCTATATGGAAGGAGCTAAACACACACACACACCTATATGGAAGGAGCTAAACACACACACACAAACACACACCTATATGGAAGGAGCTAAACACACACACACAAACACACACCTATATGGAAGGAGCTAAACACACACACACATATATGGAAGGAGCTAAACACACACACACATATATGGAAGGAGATAAACACACACACACATATATGGAAGGAGCTACACACACACACCTATATGGAAGGAGCTACACACACACCTATATGGAAGGAGCTACACACACACCTATATGGAAGGAGCTACACACACACACATACACCTATATGGAAGGAGCTACACACACACACATACACCTATATGGAAGGAGCTACACACACACACACCTATATGGAAGGAGCTACACACACACACACACATATATGGAAGGAGCTACACACACACACCTATATGGAAGGAGCTACACACACACACCTATATGGAAGGAGCTACACACACACACCTATATGGAAGGAGCTAAACACACACACACACATATGGAAGGAGCTAAACACACACACACACCTATATGGAAGGAGCTACACACACACACACACACATATATGGAAGGAGCTACACACACACACACACACATATATGGAAGGAGCTACACACACACACCTATATGGAAGGAGCTACACACACACACCTATATGGAAGGAGCTACACACACACACCTATATGGAAGGACCTAACCACACACACACACACACACCTATATGGAAGGAGCTAAACACACATACACCTATATGGAAGGAGCTACACACACACACCTATATGGAAGGAGCTAAACACACACACACACATATGGAAGGAGCTAAACACACACACACACACACATATGGAAGGAGCTAAACACACACACACACACACATATGGAAGGAGCTACACACACCTATATGGAAGGAGCTACACACACACCTATATGTCATAATTTTTTACTTTGGTCAGTGTGACTTGTGGTACAAAACAAAAAATTTTATGCGCGACTATAATTAATTATTGACGCAGGTGTCTAAGAAAATGGAAGAGTCCTTCTTACTTCAGTCTCCAGCCGACACATTTACGTCCCCACCTAGACTAAAATTAGGAAACAGTGATGCCAAGTATGGTGAATTTTCCCTATACATGGGGAATTAGAGGTAACAATGGGGAAATTATAGAAAGATCGTGCAAGAATAAATGTGGAAATTGTATAAAGATTGTGCAAGAGTAAATATGGAAATTATATAAAGATTGTGTAAGAGTAAATGTGCAAATTATAAAAAGATTGTGCAAGAGTAAATGTGGAAATTATATAAAGATTGTGTAAGAGTAAATGTGCAAATTATAGAAAGATTGTGCAAGAGTAAATGTGCAAATTATAGAAAGATTGTGCAAGAGTAAATGTGGAAATTTCTACCAGACGAAATATCAAAAAGAAGGTAAATGTGCGACTATCTTCAACGAGAGTAAACAGAGAATTAATTTTTTTGGTAAAGAGAGAAATTGTGATGTTGAAGTTGGGGGAAATTTCGTGAAGCAGACCTGGCAACACTGTAAGGAAGTCCAGTGTAGAAACCTTCAACCATACTGACCACCACATGTTTCATTGCTGTTATCGCTTTATTTCATGACTTTTACCCTCGTAAACTAATATAGAAAATCTGTAATAAACTCGAAACACTTTAATTCTATTATTATTATAAATGGTGAGTGACAGTTCATATTTCCAAAGTTGTCAAGCAGCAACCAACTCCGTACTACCCTGCCATCGATGGAATGAACTCGGGTTGTAGCTGGGGTTTATTTACTTCACAAGAAAAGTGTTGATCCCAACTTTTGCAGAACATGTACAGTTGCCAAAAGAGAAATTGCGACAACTCTTGATAGAACATTAAACATATTAATATCCATAGTTGTTTGTAGGGATCGTAAGTATGTATTACAGAAGGATATGTATATTTCCTTCTGTTATACATGCTTATAGTCCCTACACATAGTTGTGGATATTACAATGGTTAAAGTTCCATCAAGATTTGTCGCAATTCCTCTTTTGGCAACTGTACACCCACCTACAAAACCGCTGTCGCCTCATCCGCAGAGTCGTGAACCCCACAAGCTTCACAATTGGAAACTGTTGTTGTGTATGGTGCTTCGATTCACGAGTCATTAAACCCCAAACTTCAAGAACCGTTTGGTGAGGCGACAGCGCTTTTGTAGGTGGGTGTACAGTCTGTCAATGATGCACGTATGTACAGTTGGTCACACTCCCGCGAGGCCCACCCAGCGTTGTCAACGTTGGCCGAGATATTAATTAACTCCGAAACACTAGTAGTGAACTCTGCTGGCTCGAACCATTCACTGGTGGGAGGGAGAAATATGGAGGGATTTGAGGAGGGTAGGGGGGGTGCCTATACAAGAGAGGTGAGAAATTGTTCTTGGGGAGGTGAAAAATGAGTGGAAGCTTTAATAAAAGTACGTAAATACACCCGGTTATTAATTATTTATTTACTGACATTCGTGTCAATTATGAACATCATTAAAAATAAGTTTAACATTTTATTATTATGATGTAACACAAAAACAACTGAGGTAACATTATTATATACTTTATTCGTATAATATTTAATGGTTATTATCAAGTACTAAACGCTGAAAAATACTTACACAATAACTGAATAAGAATTATGAACCAGAATGCTCTTTATTAAATGAAGCAAATGTTAATACCTTTATATTACAAGTGTCAAGTGTTGATACCACTATCACACACTTCCATTTCCTCCGTATCTACCTAACAGTTTAGAAACGGATGTCATATATCAATCCTCGCTTTGTCCCTCACGTACTAGCAGCCTTGTAATATTTTGAATACTCTTTATATTGCCTATTGTACTGAATTATTGGTATTTTACTATGAATTCCTTCGTATGTCATTTGTCTCTTGGTAGCAAAAATTATTTTTTGCTCTGCATCTCTCTTCTCTTTGTGCAATATATATATATATATATATATATATATATATATATATATATAAGCCAGTATACACACACATAACATAGTAATGTTAATGACAGAGGTTCTATCGGTTATTAGTTCAAGAGAAGTAATGTTTATAATCAATTAAACATTGTAATAGTTCCATCAAGTAATACATGGGATGCACAGTTAAGGTTTCATCGGACATGTTAATAAAGAAGCTGGCAACAATTTTCAGCATTTCTTAAAATTAAACTTTATTGAATTCGAGTTAAGGTCTGAAATCCTGTGTTTCCTATCATACAACACCTGTGGGTGTCAGACCAATCTCTCTGGCCTCTGCTCTCAAGTATTTTCTGCCAAAATAAACATTTTAGCCACCTAGAAACAGATGATATACCGAGGGATTCATAGTAAATTACCAAACAGTACGTGTTCACTATACTCAATACAACAGGCTATTATTAAAAGTATTCAGAATATTACAAGGCTGCTATCACGTGACGGATAATGAGAGCCTTAATATATGACACTCCGTTTCTAAACTGTTAGGTAGATACGGAGGAAATGGAAGTGTGTGATAGTGGTATCAACACTTGACACTTGTAATATAAAGGTATTAACATTTGCTTCATTTAATAAAGAGCATTCTGGTTCATAATTCTTATTCAGTTATTGTGTAAGTATTTTTCAGCGTTTAGTACTTGATAATAACCATTAAATATTATACGAATAAAGTATATAATAATGTTACCTCAGTTGTTTTTGTGTTACATCATAATAATAAAATGTTAAACTTATTTTTAATGATGTTCATAATTGACACGAATGTCAGTAAATAAATAATTAATAACCGGGTGTATTTACGTACTTTTATTAAAGCTTCCACTCATTTTTCACCTCCCCAAGAACAATTTCTCACCTCTCTTGTATAGGCACCCCCCCTACCCTCCTCAAATCCCTCCATATTTCTCCCTCCCACCAGTGAATGGTTCGAGCCAGCAGAGTTCACTACTAGTGTTTCGGAGTTAATTAATATCTCGGCCAACGTTGACAACGCTGGGTGGGCCTCGCGGGAGTGTGACCAACTGTACACTCTCCCAAAAAAGTATCGGCATTTTAACGAATGAACGAAAACGACAATAAACGTAGCATTATGGTACATTGCTTTGAAACCTTATAGATAGTGGTATTCCTGCCGATCAGTTGCCACTTACGCACGTATGTACAGTCACTCATAAAAGTAAAGACATCCCCAGGCAAGACACCTTTTAACTCGTGTGATATAGGTTCTGGTAACATTGTACCTGACGTCAGAGGTGGTGGTGTGGATGGTGTTTGGAGGAAGGTTGGTTTGCTCGAAACATTATCCCAACTCATGCTTCGTCTCATCTACCATTAGTTAAAAATGTGTCGAGCAAATCAACTTCATCTCTCAAGCGACATAACTGACGTCACGTACACTGTTGCCAGAACCGATATCACAAGTATAAGAAGATGACTGGCCTGGAGGGGTCTTTGCTTTTATGAGTGACTACCTCACCCTGGCTCAGTTACTCGCAGTTTTAGCTGATAAAATCTGGAGTAGTAAGCAGGGTTATCTTACAGTGATTGTGGATGGTCGATCTAATATCTGGTGTAAAATACCCCTGCTTTCTACTCCAGATTTTACCAGCTAAAACTGCGAGTAACTGAGCCATGGTGGGGTACACTCGTGATACGTAATCCCTGACCAGAGACGAACAGCAGGCACCACACACACATACCCTGCATTCGAACTCAGCCTCTATAGGTGTACTGAGTGGGGAAATGAGCAATACCAGGCGATTCGAAGCTTTCTGATCCTCACACTCTGGTCAGAAATTATGTATCACGAGTCTACGAGCATCATTGACAGACTGTACACACGAACAAACAAACACTGTTGCCAGCACAGTTACCCACCTCTGACAGCGGGGTGGCCCAGGCTTCCGTAACGTTGGCCAACTGTACAGCCACAATCAAATATCCCCCGACACCTTCCTTCCATCCTGCAAATAAATCAGTATCATATCAAACTATAATCTTACAACATCATCATCATCTTGCGTCAACTCAACCCTCTCTATTATTATGAGGTGCTGCAAAATCATACACGTGTTGTTCTTTATTACCAAGATATTTACTACGATGGTAGGAAAGTGTATGTAGATGATATTATTATTATTATTATTATTATTAGGTGCTGCAAAATCATACACGTGTTGTTCTTTATTACCAAGATATTTACTACGATGGTAGGAAAGTGTATGTAGATATTATTATTATTATGAGGTGCTGCAAAATCATATACGTGTTGTTCTTTATTACCAAGATATTTACTACAATGGTAGGAAAGTGTTAATGGATATTTGATTGTGGCTGTACCTTACAACTCGAAGAAAGAGTAAATCATGAAATAAATTAAATCTCAATAATTACACTTTTGATACATTGAAGTGCCTCGATTCCTCCAAAGTATGCCAGGAAACAGGACCTTATAAAAAAAATGAATGGTAGCCTGTTGCTTGGAATAGTTTGGTGGAATCAGTTGCTCCAGATTTGCCACCAACACTTAAATTCCATAACAATCACCGTATTTATAGAGCGAATGGAGTCCTACTGATTCCTCCAAACAATGCCAAGAAACAAATCACCTCAGTGTTCTTACGGGGGATCTGTTTCTTGGTAATTGTTTGTTGGTAATTCTGGAGCAACTGAATCGTCCAAACTATTCCAAGCAACAAAACACCATTATTTTTGCTCTTCTGGTCCTTGTTCCTGGCATACTTTGGAAGAATTAAGGCACTCCAATGTAACAAAAAGTTAATTTCCCCATTAATGCCTGTACAAACAAGGTGACATTACTGTACACTCATTATAATTTGGCACACCCTACACTACAAGCAATACTCCAGTACGGGGGTGAGAAGGGAGGTTGAAACAAGCCTCTGTACAAATATATTCCATATAAATTATAATGTGACTATATTGTGCAGTCACTCGTACACATTTCCATACATCGCTGGTTCACTACACAAGCCATGGTTGACGAAAAGCCTGTTGGATATCACTCAGTCATTTGCACAAACCATCATCAGTCACACCCACACAACACTGTTAGGGCCTCCATAGACTATCATTCATGCCTGCGCAAACTAGGTGACTGTGCAATCATTTCAATTTGCCACACACTAGCAAGAATACTGAGCAGTCACCACACACATTATCATGCATCACTGTACAAGCGTGTGATTGACCAAAAGCTTGTTTGTTGGATATGGTTCAGTCATTTGCACAAACCATCAATCACACCCACACATCACGGTTATGCCTACACAACCACCCAGTTTGTACAGGTATGATTGATAGTCTATAGGCACCTAGACATGCTCAGTACCAATAAACAAACACACTGCACAAACTGGCTTGTACAAATAGAGTAATAGACGAATGGAATAAATTACCGGTAAAGGTACAGAAGTGGACCTTACTGTATAATAGATATTTTACTGTCATTACCCACTATTTTGGACCATTCTAAGACACTTTTCTTCTATGGTTTTTCCTCCTCAAATGCCCCGTTTTCGAGATATGCCCCATTCCCAATACCCATAGAAACATGGGGGGCCCGATGGGAATCGGGGGTTGACGGGTGGGGGAAACACACATTTTACTATTGTTCTGCCTTTATAATACACTTCCTACCTTAATTAACGTCGTATATAGTGATATTGTAGTATTATAGTAACAATATGGTATCAAGTGAGTTCCCCTAACGTGTTGAGCTCCAAGCGACCCTCCGGCCTACGGCCTTCGCTCCTGAATTGCCCATAAAATAATCTTGTATATGTCCGGACCAAGGGAATGGCAAATCCGTCGTTGGCGTGGGATACAGTTTTTGTATACGTATTTCATGTTTCCCCCACCCGTCAACCCCCGATTCCCATCGGGCCCCCCATGTTTCTATGGGTATTGGGAATGGGGCATATCTCGAAAACGGGGCATTTGAGGAGGAAAAACCATAGAAGAAAAGTGTCTTAGAATGGTCCAAAATAGTGGGTAATGACAGTAAAATATCTATTATACAGTAAGGTCCACTTCTGTACCTTTACCGGTAATTTATTCCATTCGTCTATTACTCTATTTGTACAAGCCAGTTTGTGCAGTGTGTTTGTTTATTGGTACTGAGCATGTCTAGGTGCCTATAGACTATCAATCATACCTGGGGACGCACATCCTCACTTCATAAAGTCTGTTGGCACACTGACAGTTTGACTCATTGTTGCCAGGTCTGCTTGACGAAATTTGCCCAACTTCAACATGAGAATATCCCATTTTACCTAAATTATTCCCTGTTTACTCTTGAACATTGAGGGTCTTATTGGTATTTTGTCTGGTAGAAATATCCCTGTTTACTCTTATACAATCTTTATATAATATCCGTGTGTGGACTTTAAAATTCCCTAAAACAGAGAAATTTCCCTGCACCTGGCAACACTGTCCAAGTTCAATCTTCACTCCTCAGTCCTCACCCCCCTCATATCCCTTCCTCCCTCATCCCACTCCCCCCCTAGTCCCAAGTTCCATACTTACTTTACGGGTCGAAACAACTTGGGATTCGATTCGTAGAGCTTCGAACTGATAAGCATCTGCTGATAGTTTTTATTATTGACCACAAATATACTTTCTCTATATATGTACAGCCACAATCAAATAACCATCGACATTTTCCTTCCATCGTGCAAATTAATCAGTATCATATCGAAATATAATCATACAACACCTTATGTCAACTCGACCCCCTCAATTATTATTATTATGAGGTGCTGCAAAATCTTACATGTGTTGTTCTTTATTACCAAGATATTTACTACGATGGAAGGAAAGTGTCGGCGGATATTTAATTGTGGCTGTATAGTAGTTAGGAGTCATCTGACATACCAGTGAACTAATTAGAGCGTCGATTATCCTGTCTCATACATACTTACTGGAGCTCGTCTAGAGAAATAGATGGTATACTTTTGGTAAATTGGAAGGTCTCAGATTCCTCCAAACTATGCCAGGAAACATACAACCTTTAATGTCACAATTAGAGGGTGTGTTTCGTGGTATAGTTTGGAGGAATCAGAGACTTTCCAATACACCAACAAAAAAATATATATCCCCTTAAGGGTAAGCCTATAGATAGTATACATTTGGTACTTTGGAGCACCTTGGTTCCTCCAAAGTTTGCCAGCCAATAGTATCAGATGAACGAAAATAATTGTGGCCTGTTTTTGCTTGAAATAGTTTGGAGGAATCAGCTGCTCCAGATTTACCACAACCAACATTGTACACTCGGATACCACAGTCTCTAGTCCACTTGAGTCGAAACCCGAGATCTGAAGCAGCGAGTTTCTGGACGACAGCCCACCCAAACCATCGCAAGGCTACACACACATTTCGAACCAATGGAGGCTTTGGGTGGGCTGTCGTCCAGAAACCACCTGCTTCAGATCTCGGGCTTCGACTCAAGTGGACTAGGGACTGTACTACCCCGTCAATACTCCATCATTAGACTCTTTCCTTCACTTTCTTATGGCTATCAATTTACTTATTTAAGACCCCTGTGATCGTGAAAGAAAAGTTGAGGCTTCTGGTTCCTTCTGACTATCCCACGAAACAAGCTCTTTCAAAGTTTTTATATAGGTAGTGTTTCGTGGCAATATTTGAAGGACTCATTTACCTCCAATTTTCTGACTACATCACAGGGTTCCTTAATATTGATTGGGAGGTGGGGAGACAGATTATATAAGACGCTGTAGAATGAAGGAGAAAGATTGATTGATTGATTGATTGATATTAGGCGCCACAACAGCGAGGTCATATGGCGCCAGAGGGAGAAAGAGATAGATAGCAGGGACAGACCGACAGCAAACACGAAGAAAATAGAAGGAAAGGAGGGACAGTGGAAGAGGAAAGAAAAAAAGGAAGGAAAGAAGGGACAGCAAGCACGAATTAAGGAAATAGAAGGAAATGAGTGACAGTGGAAAAGGAAAGAAAAAAATAAAGGAAAGAAAGGGACGCAAGCACGAATTAAGGAAATAGAAGGAAAGGAGGAGGAGGAACAGACAGCACGAATGATCTATAAAGAAAGGGAGGACAGCAAGCACAAATTAAGGAAAATAGAAGGAAAGGAGATACAGATAGCACGAAGAAAATAGAAGGAAAGAAAGGGACCGTCGAAGAATTAAATGAGACAGTGGTTTGGGTCCGAAAGAGCATAAAAACCCTACCTACCTACCTACCTACCTAAACCAAGCCATATAATAACACAGTATAGGTCATGTACGGGACTGTATTTCCTATTTGGGTCACAGGAAGACGCTACCTAAAAAAAAAAAAAAAAAAAAAAAAAAAAAAAAAAAAAAAAAAAAAAAAAAAAAAAAAAAAAAAAAAAAAGGAGGATGCAAGAAAATTCCACAGATCCAGTATTTTTTCACAACACTATTTTTATTATTAATCTTCAAATAATTTGCACACACTGAGTAAACAAGAGGCTGCACAGTATAGTTATTACTTATTATTCATGGATTCACCACACGTGTACAGTTGGCTCCACTAGTAACGAGCACAGTGTCCTTCCGGTGGGTTTGGCGAAATGTGGCACCACTGTGTTTATTTACATAGCGTCCTTATGGTGGTAAATGTGGCACCACTGTGATGGTCTACACGTAATAAGAGTAAAGAAATGGATAGTTTTGGTGAGTTCTGTCCATACAATTTAATACCACTACCAGTAAACATACACAGTGGTGCCACATTTCGCCCAAACCCACCGGACGGACGCTGTGTTTGTTACTAGTGCAGGCAAATGTACCAATTTCCCTCAAACCTCCAATCAAGGGGTATAATTAATTTGCTCTGCCTATTGGAGAGATGTTTCTGATTCCTCCTCCAACCTATGCCAGGAAACATGACAACAACAACCTCCTCTTATGTTACGAGTGGAGGACCTGTTTCACGGCACTGTTTGAAGGAATTAGTAGCACCCCAGATGAATTTTCTTCATTTCAGTCAAATTGCAAAGTTAAAAAAAAAAAAAAAAATGAATAAAATAAATTCAAGTTTTTATTTTTCCTTCTTCTTCTTAGCTCAAACCTCCGACACTAAGTTGAATGACGAAGCAAAAAAGAAAAATTATAACGACCGAGGAAATAGACTGACAAAGTAAAAAGAGAGAAAAAAAAAATACTGATGGCCGAGAAATTTTAATGACAAAGTATATATATAAAAAAAAAAAACACATGAGCAAACCCCAAATTAAAATTACTGAGAAAATTTCCTTAGAGTTTGAATTTCCTCGAGATGAGAAGCGGAGAGAGGTACAGTTGCTTCCACTAGTAATGAGCACAGCATCCAGTTGGCAAGATGTGGCAACACTGTGTTTGTTTACTCATGGTAATTGTATAGAAATGAACAAA
This sequence comes from Petrolisthes cinctipes, assembly GCA_033782935.1. Classification (NCBI taxonomy): domain Eukaryota; kingdom Metazoa; phylum Arthropoda; class Malacostraca; order Decapoda; family Porcellanidae; genus Petrolisthes; species Petrolisthes cinctipes. The sequence continues at coordinate 983 of JAWQEG010000605.1, read as the reverse complement.
ACTGTTGACTAATTTACTATTATTACCAGTAAACAAACATAGACAGTGGTGCCACATTTCAGCGCACCAACCACCAGGCAGACACTGTGCTTGTTATTAGTGGAGGCAAGTGTATTATTACCAGTAAACAAACACAGACAGTGGTGCCACATTTCAGCACACCAACCACCAGTCAGACACTGTGCTTGTTATTAGTGGAGGCAAGTGTACTATTGAATACCACGTGTGATGAATCCGCTCTTTATCTACAAGTTCGACCACTCTAAACCTACTACTAGCAAACTATGGAACTAGCTGGCAACTAGTCCACGTAGGGGCTAGTACAGAAGACACAGTTTGTAGAAAATAACAAGCTCTTTTTTGTAATATATGTTTTTTTTTAATGATATAATTTTATGCATTTTTTCTTGAAATTTCTTTGCACGGCTAACAATTGAAGGGGTTGGTTGGTTGGTAGGGTAGAGGGTGTTTGCATTTATTTTGTTTCTTTTCAGAATATTTTAGAAAAGCAAAATATTCAACCTTTAAAACACACACAAGCACCGAAAAAAAAAAAAAAAAAAAAAAAAAAAAAAATATATATATATATATATATATATATATATATATTATATATATATATATATATATATATATATATATATATATATATATATATATATATATATATATATATATATATATATATATATATATATATATATAAGTAAATTTTAAAAATCTCCTATTCATATATAACAGAAAATACAGTGGTGTCCAAAAATATCCCTTTGCATAATTCATTAATTTTATCATTACAAATAAACAAGGAAATTTTGTGGGACACCATAATATTATATACAAAAGAAAAAAAAAACTTATCTCAGGTGGAGGACTACTGCTTTCTCCAAACTATATCACAAAACAGATCCCCGTATTAGTAGTAAACATTGTGGTTGTCTGTTTCCCTGCATAGTTTGGAGGAATCAGTAGCCTTCCAAACT